>WNGS01087253.1:0-17739 GCA_020271785.1 Procambarus virginalis
CTCCGTTTTGTACGTTTATTATACCCCTACTCTTTCGCCCTTATCCTTATTTTATTATTAGTTTTCTTACGTACAGGTTAATTTTATTCTAAGGTTCTTTCGCTCTCTAATTATTTTGTTTAATTATGTTTTGCCTATTTTTAAAGTTTATACTAGTTAAGGTTTAGTTAAGTTTATTTTAGTTTCCCGCATTTAAGTTATCTAATTTTATGTGTCACTTGTTTTATTTTAATTATTTCCGCTTCTTTTTATTATTCTACTGTACTTCTCTTTCGCCCTTATCTTTTATTTTATTTAGTTTTCTTACGTACAGGTTATTTTAATTCTAAGGTTTCTTTCGCTCTCTATTATGCTGTTTAATTATGTTTTGCCTAATTTAAAGTTCTACTAGTTAAGGTCTAGTTTAAATTTATTTAGTTTCCCGCATTGAAGTTATTTATTTTATGTGTCACATTGTGTATTTTACTTATTTCCACTTTTGTGTCACGCCTCTTTTGCCGGTTTTCCCCGGCTAGTCAGTAACTTTGTATTTAGTTACTATATTCATTTAGTTCCTTTTGTCTAACTTGATGTTTATTTGGAAGTTTTAACTATTTAAGGGTCTTTATAAATTTATCTAGTTCCCGTGTTTATTTACTGTATTTATGTGCACATTATTTATTTTATTTACTTATTTTCCCGGTTCTGTTTTGCTTACTATTTTCCTTTTCCTTTATTTAATTTACTTTTGCCTTTATTTCTGCTAGCCCGCTACCCTCTTCTGCGTTTATTTATTTATCATTCCGTTTTACTCTATTTACTTCTTATGCCCTTACCCCGTTTTGCGGTTAGTTTCTTATGTTCGGGCTTTTATTTAGTTTATTTTCTACATTTATTTTAGTTCTTTACTTAATTAATGTATTTTGTCTTGTTTGCAGTTTTAACTACTTAGGTTTATTTATAATTTATTTTAGTTTCCAGAGTTATTTACTTAATTTATTTACTTTATTTTATTTACTTATTCTGGCCCTGTGCTACCGCCTACTTTTTTGCTTTCCAGGCTACTCTTATCTCGCTAAGTTTCTTATGTCCTTCCCCGTTTTACTGTTACACTTCGTTCCCTTTTTACTTTATTTAATTTCCTTTCGCTTATACTTCCGCTCGGGACGCATTTATGCGTTTAATTATCACTCCGTTCTTACGTTTATTCTACTTACTTCTTATGCCCTTTCCATTTTAATTTTAGTTTGTCCGGGTTTTATTCTCAGTTTTACTTCTTTAATTTTTAGTTCATTATTCATTGTCGGATCGCTTAGTTTATTTTATAGATTTCCTTATCTAATTAAGGTTTATTTATACTTTCATTGTAGTTCCCCGAGTTTACTTACTTTATTTATTTTACATTATTTATTGTACTTTTCTCTGGTTCAGTGTTACATTTTTTTTTTTTTTTTTTTTTTTTTTTTTTCCCGCTTCCTCCGTCTTCCATTAATTTGGTTATGCTAAGTTGCCTTTTCCTCTATTGTTCCTCTGTTATTTATTTACGTTATTTAAGTTACTTTTGCTTTTTCAACGTGTCCGTTCCCACTTTTGCGTTTATTTAATTTCTTTCCGTTTTGCATGACCTGTTTACAGGGCTAAAAGTTACTTATTTGCATGCCTAAGCCTAGTTTCACTTACTATCTTGCTATGGCCGCCCGCTCATTTTGCCACTATCCGCAGTACGGAGACGCTGGCCCCCCACCCACCCGAGGTGAAGAAGAGGACAAGGACGGCGTCAACACGAGGTCGGCGACGAAGGGCTGCTAGGAAGCAACCGCCCAGGACAAGGACGAAACCCGCCCGCTTCGCCTCCTCCTCAGAGGCCTCTTCGGGAGGCTCTGACTCGGACGGCGACCATATACCCGATGCCCATCCAAACGGAATTGCTGCGGGGGCGTGGCTGACCACCCCTCCCAACTTTCGGACGCCGACTGGGCAATGCTGAGGACGCTCATTGCTCAGGCCCGGGGCCCCCCCTCCGAATCGAGACGGCAGCAGACTACGAACCCCGGCGGGGCGGACAACACGGACGCCCTCTCGGACCGGCCTCCACGCACCGCTTCCCCCCCTGCGCGCCGACCACGGTCAAGCACAAGGAGCCGCACGTCAAGGCGGCGACACAGCTCTTCCAGCACGTCCTCCAACGGTGAGTACCGCCGAGAGAGCTTGTTCCCCACCACCCCTAGTCCTTGGGGGCACAGCCCTGGGGGACGCGAGGCAACACCGTCACCATGCTAGGCGAGCACGTCCCACTGGCCCTAAGAGAGAAAGTCTGGGCAAACAAGTACATCGACTTGCGCGAGCTGCTGGCTTACGAACGCGATGCCAGGCCTTCGGAGACACGCCATGCCACTCTCTCGGAGACCCAGTTATCCACGAAGAACTTGCCGCCTCTGACGCCGGAGCAGTGGGGGCACGGTTTCGACATCTTCGCTTCAATCTACCTGGAGCGACATCCCGCCGAGGGCCGGGCGCTTTTACTTACGTCCGCTACGTGAAGTCCATGAAGCGCAACCTCCGCGGCGACTGGATGTGGTATGACGAGGCATTCAGGTGGGACAAGGAGAGGTCGGGCTGCCCTTGGACCGCGCTAAGGCTCGACCTGGAGATTCGGTCGGTACAACGTGCAGCGCAGGAGCGAATACAGGTGGCGCCACGCGCCGCCGCCTACCCAGCAGAACGTTCACTCTCTAATGCCCGGGCCTACGGACTACCGCCGGGATACTGCTACGCCTTCCACGCAACCGGAGCGGGCTGCTCCGTCCCCTCATGCACTTTCAAGCACTACTGCCCGCGTTGCCACAAGCGACATCCTGCCTACTGCCCGTGCCCCCAGGCCAAGCCTCGAGTCGCCGCCGCCAAGGAGAATCGTCCCCATCGCCCCGCTCAGGACAGGAGCAGGAAGAAAGACACACGTCACAACGCCAGTGGACGCAGACGCACTTGATGCGTTCCTAGTGGGTTATCCCCTCCGGGACTATGTCGTCGGAGGCTTCCGGGGGGGTTTCCTATTAGGTTACGAAGGGGTAAGGACACCACTCTCCTCTCGTAACCCCCCAGCAACTACAGCCCTGCCACATATAGTGGGGCCTATGCTCGACAAGGAACTGAGCCTGGGGCGCATAGCGGGCCCCTTCGAGGTCCCCCCATTTGAGAACTTCAAGTGTTCTCCTATAGCCCTGAGAGAGAAGTCTACGCCGGGAAAATACAGGCTCCTGCACAACCTCAGCTACCCCTATACCTCCGAGAGCGTGAACGCCAACATCCCCCGGGAAAAGACAACTGTGACCTACCAGTCCATCAACGACGCGGTCGCCTTGGTGGTCAGACGCTCGCCGGGGGCGCATCTGGCAAAATGCGACATAGCAGAGGCGTTCAGGATCGTCCCGGTCAACCCCAGCGACTACCACCTACTCGGCTTCGCCTACGGAGGGCGGTACTACCATGAAAAAATGCTCAGCATGGGGGCGGCACCTTCCTGCAGGATCTTCGAGACGTTCTCCGACGCCCTGCAATGGATCCTTGCGGAGAAGTTCGGCGTGCGGGATGTTGTAAAGGTGCTAGACGACTTCCTCTTCGTGAGTTCTACCTACGAGGAGTGCTTGCGGAGCCTGCGGGTGTTCATTGCCCTCTGTGAGCGCCTAGGCGTACCCCTGGCTCCCCACAAGACTGCAGGCCCCCACCACTGCCTCACATTCCTTGGACTTGAAATCGACGCACGACGTATGGAGACAAGGCTGCCGGACGACAAGAGGACGAAGTACACGACCGCAGTGGAAGACGCGCTGCGGGCCGAGAGCCTTCCCCTGCGGGACCTGCAAGGGATTATCGGCAAACTGCAATTCGCCACGTCAGTCATACCAGGGGGACGGGCTTTCCTCCGACGTCTTCTTCACCCTCACGCCCCTGCCAGCTGGACGCGGAGGCGAAGCTCGACTTGCGTGCCTGGCACACGTTCCTCGGCGCGTTCAATGGAGTTACGGTTTTTCCACCAGACGGTGGATGGGGGAACGCCACGGCCCTCACGATGTGCGCGGATGCCTCATCCATGGGTTATGGACTCACACTCGGAGCGGCCTGGCTCAGGGGTACCTGGCCTATGGACTGGAGCCGGCTGAACATCGCGCTCCTCGAACTTTACCCTTTCTACATGGGGATATCCATCTTTGCACCTGTGTTAGCAAACAAGAGGCTTGTGTGTAGGTCCGACAACGCCGCTGTGGTAAATGTGCTTCAATCCCTGTCTGCCAGGTGCCCCCTCCTCATGCAACTGGTCCGGCCACTGGCAATCCTCCTTCTCACACATAATATTACGCTTCTTCCTTCACACCTCCCGGGCAAGTTAAACGGGGTTTGTGACGCTCTCTCCCGGTTGCAGGTACTGCCGCCATCGTTCCTGCGAGACGCAGGACTCGCCGAGAAGCCAACCGCAATCCCGCAGCACCTCCTGCCCTGCAACTTCACCCTGAAACTGTAAGGACGCTGTTCGACTCCCTACAGCCTGCGACACGACGAACGTATCAACATAAGTGGGCGGAGTACGTGGAGTATGTATCGAACGGCAGGAGACGGGGTTGCCCCTTCGAGGCTACGTCCGCGACACTGGCGAACTTCCTGCAGTCGCTGCTGTCTCGAGGTTTGGCATACCGCTCTCTTAGTGCTTACCTTGCGGCTATCGCCTTCATGTTCAAGCTGCATGGTAGGGAGGACCCCACACGTCAGTTCCTAGTCACACAACTACTTAAGGGAGCACGCAACAAGGCCCAACGGGCCCCCGCACGACGATTGCCCGTGACCAGGCGACTACTCCAGCGACTACTGGGGGCCCTGCGAGGTGTCTGCCGCTCGACGTACGAGAAGACCTGCTACCGAGCGCTCTTCTCCCTCGCCTTCTATGCTTGCCTCCGGCCAGGGGAGGCGACCTATTCGGGGAAGGGACAACACACACTACGCTTGGACCAGCTAACCTTATCGCGGACGGGGATAGTCATCGCGTTTGCCTCCTACAAGCACAGCGCAGGGCGTACCCCCAAGTTAACCCTGAGTGCAGTCCCCTACAGTAAGTACTGCCCGGTCCGTGCTATGACGAACTTCTTAAAACGACGGGGCTTGGAACCAGGACCTATCTTCCTGGGCGAATCGGGCTCCCCCGTCACCAGACAGGATTTCACATGGGTGCTACGTGCCGCCGTTCGAGCCCTAGGACTGCCTCCAAACGATTATGCACCACACTCCTTCCGAATCGGCAGGGCCACGCAGATGTCCATGGATGGCCTGGCACCGGCAGCAATCAGAGCAGTCGGCAGGTGGAAAAGCGATGCGTTCCACTCCTATGTCAGGCAAGACGTCATTCCATTACCTAGATAGGTTCTTCTGCGGCCAGCGGGCACCTCGCCCTTCAGGGGGGTGGGGGACCGGCTTCGCTGGCCTGCGGAGTGGGGGTGCTGCGCCGGATCCCCAAGTCTAGGGCTGCCCGCAGCTACTTACCATATGTCAAGTGCTCACTACTGGTGCAAGTTGGGGGTTGCAGACTTTACATGTACTAGGCACTAGCATGTCATTACCCCTGGAAAATCATCTTTTTCATGCCCTCTGCGTATGCACAATATATTTTATCCATACTGTACTGGCTGTGCCAATCATTTATCTCTGGCATTGTTTAATTATAGCATTACGCTATTTTACCATGAAAATCTTCATTATTCTTCCTATGCCCTCTGCGTATGCAGAATATATTTTATCATACTGTACTGGCTGTGCCACTCATTATCTCTGGTATTGTTTTAATTATAGCACTACGCTGTTTGCGAGTACTGCAACATTGCTTCGGCTAGCCGACTCTAGGCACGATTAACGTCCTATGACTTATTCCCTTAGTTGCATCTTTGCAGTACTGGCATGCTACTCAGTCATGTTACGATTTCTTTTATTGTGGTACAGCAGTCGCTCTGTAAATATTAATTATAAATTAAGGTCCCCCCGCTCCTGTTTGTTTTTCTCTCCGCCCAGAAATGGCCCCTGCATAATTTAAATTAAGCGGGGGAATTCTGGGAGCGAGAATAAACATATACGCAGCGCTCAGGAGAGCTGCGCGCGCCGTGGGGGGGGGCGCACATTTAAGCAAACGCACGAGCAGTTTCTCCCTCTTTCCACTAGGCTCCGCTACGCTTCACACGAAACACCCGCCCTCCTCCCTTGACTGCAGAACTTCTTATGCTCTCCGAGCCCCACATGTTTCGCCTACGCTTCTCTTTAATTTAGTAATTTGGGGGGGTGCTGCGCCGGATCCCCAAGTCTAGGGCTGCCCGCAGCTACTTACCATATGTCAAGTGCTCACTACTGGTGCAAGTTGGGGGTTGCAGAATTTACATGTACTAGGCACTAGCATGTCATTACCCCTGGAAAATCATCTTTTTCATGCCCTCTGCGTATGCACAATATATTTTATCCATACTGTACTGGCTGTGCCAATCATTTATCTCTGGCATTGTTTAATTATAGCATTACGCTATTTTACCATGAAAATCTTCATTATTCTTCCTATGCCCTCTGCATATGCAGAATATATTTTATCATACTGTACTGGCTGTGCCACTCATTATCTCTGGTATTGTTTTAATTATAGCACTACGCTGTTTGCGAGTACTGCAACATTGCTTCGGCTAGCCGACTCTAGGCACGATTAACGTCCTATGACTTATTCCCTTAGTTGCATCTTTGCAGTACTGGCATGCTACTCAGTCATGTTACGATTTCTTTTATTGTGGTACAGCAGTCGCTCTGTAAATATTAATTAATAAATTAAGGTCCCCCCACTCCTGTTTGTTTTTCTCTCCGCCCAGAAATATTATTATTGTTAGTTTGACATTTTATACAGTACAGTTCTGTATTAACTCTGAAGCTGTGCATGGCATACATATTTATTTATTTTTTATTTATTTATTTATATACAAGAAGTTACCTGCTTGATGGGGTTCTGGGAGTTCTTCTACTCCCCAAGCCCGGCCCGAGGCCAGGCTCGATTTGTGAGAGTTTGGTCCACCAGGCTGTTGCTTGGAGCGGCCCGCAGGGCCACATACCCACCACAGCCCGGCTGATCCAGAACTTCTCTTAGGAAACAGTCCAGTTTCCTCTTGAAGATGTCCACGGTTGTTCCGGCAATATTTCTTATAGTCGCTGGGAGGACTTTGAACAACCGCGGACCTCTGATGTTTATACAGTGCTCTCTGATTGTGCCTATGGCACCTCTGCTCTTCACTGGTTCAATCTTGCATTTTCTTCCATATCGTTCACTCCAGTACGTTGTTATTTTACTGTGTAGGTTTGGGACCTGGCCCTCCAGTATTTTCCACGTGTATATTATTTGATATCTCTCTCGTCTCCTTTCTAGAGAGTACATTTGGAGAGCTTTGAGACGATCCCAATAATTTAGGTGTTTTATCTCGTCTATTAAGTTACATTGGGGGTTAAGAGAGAATATAGAAATTAAGTTAAATTACCATTCTTGTAAAGCCACTAGCACGCATAGCTTTTCGAGACCATATACGCCATATTTCGGTAGCATATACGACAGGACCTGATGGCAAAGTTTAGTTTTTCAAATTTGCTCTAATTCTTTCCAATTTTTTGTGCATACTAGCAAATCCTGCAACTTTGTCTAAATGATCACAAACGTAACTTGAAAAATAAGAAAATAAATAATAGTTATAAAATTGAATATTGAGAACATCAGATTTTGAAATCCACTGCAAAAATATAAACTATCACCAATTGTTCCTTTGGTGTTATTATGCTCTCAGAATAGTATATGATCTTCATTTTCATAGATTTAGAATGTATGTTTTCAGTTTAGTTTACTGTAAAAAAAATTGTAAATGTGGCATATGAATTATACGCTAAACTTAGACAAAAAATTGATAACTCCAAACATTTAGGGTTTGGGAAAAATCCATTCTAATAGGATTGTAGAACAGACAGCTGTGCACATTATTTGTAAAAATGGTGAGAATTTGTCAGAAACTGGATTTTTTTAAACTGACTCAATGTTGAAACTGTAGTTTTAGAGATAATTGTAGTTATCGACAATGAATAATTTAGTTCTTATTCATTAATTTACTTATATGTTTTAATAAAGGCTGTTTGGCATTTGTACTCGAATATGTGAAACTTGTAGGTCAATATGTGTTGTAATGATGTGAAGGAAATATACCCCCCTCCCCAAGAAACAAAATATAGTTATTAACTAGGGATTTAATTAGGGGATAAAAATGTATTCTGTATAAAAATTATAAAGCCTTAATCTGGTCCCTAATCATCAAAACTGCCTAAAGATACAAAGAAAATAGAATTTGAAATCTGAAAAACTCAGTCAAAAAATTCAGTCCCAAGTTCTGCCAGTTGTGACCGATTTATTTGATGACCAATTTCATTCTATCTTGACATAGTTAGGGATGGGTATGCACTCTCCAGGATGTAGAGGGTACAACAAATCTTCTCCCCCTCCAAAAAAAATGGACATTGGTGAAAGTAACAGATATTAACATTAGGCAATGCATTTTTATGATATATAACGAAATAGAGCATGATAACATACTCATTATTATTAGTATTATTATGTATTACTCAGCAATGCTATACAGACACCAGCTGCATATCCACTTTGTGGATACTTCTTGCTACTATTCTTCTTTGTGCATCAGACAAGTACTTGCATCTCTTTATTACTGCATTATCCCTCAGTTCCAGTTAAAAGGAGCTGTTCTCCTTAACAAAATGTTCTTTTTAAAAAAAATTTTTTTAAACACATTTCTGAAAATATTGGGATGAAACTTTCATAACGCTTAAGCTGTGCATGGCATACATATACGACAGGACCTGATGGCAAAGTTCAATTTCTCAAATTTTCTCTAATGCTTTCTAATTTTTTGTGCATACTAGCAAATCCTGCAACTTTGTCTAAATGATCACAAACGTAACTTGCAAATTAAGAAAATAAATAATAATTATAAAATTGAATATTGAAAAATTCAGATTTTGTAATCAGCTGCAAAAATATAAACTATCACCAATTGTTCATTTGGTGTTATTATGCTCTCAGAATAGTATAGGATCTTCATATTCATAGATTTAGAATATATGTTTTCAGTTTAGTTTACTGTAAAAAAATTTGTCAATGTGGCATTTGAATTATGTGCCAAATTTAGAAAAAAAGGATAACTTCAAATGTTTAGGGGTTGTGAAAAGTCCATTTTAATAGGATTGTAGAACAGACAGCTGTGCACATTATTTAAAAAAATGGTGAGAATTGGTCAGAAACTGGATATTTTTGAAGCTGACTCAAAGTTGAAACTCTTGCGACGGGAAAATGTAGGAGTGTAGATGTTCGGCAGTCTTCCTATTGGCTGGTGTCAATGCCTGTCACATTTACAAAAAAAAGAAACTGCTTGCCTGTTGTCTGTGGTAAAGTAAGGGAAGACACACAAAACACATAGTATGAACAATGAAACTGTAATTAACTGGAAAGTAAATCAATAACAAAGACAATCCCTTGGCTATGTACAGTGCAAACAAACAAGTCAAGAAATATAGCAAAAAATGAAGAATAGGGATAATTTGCTATAGGAATAATATAAAGACAAAAATGCAATAAAGGTGCTGAGAATATGAGCGCTAGCTGAGAACCTCCACCAATAAACAGGACGTGTATCAGTTGGTTGTTCACAGCTTGAGAGCACAAGGATATTCTGACTTCAGTGGCTGGATCAAGCCCAGACATCGACTCAGGTAGAGGGCACTGAGGTGCAGAGGTGCAGGTGTGTAGTCGGCTGGTCACCAATCAGAACCAGGCAGGCTGGGAATGATAGTTTGCTGGTTGACGACGGACGAGCCGGCGTGGAGGGAGTGTGGAGTTGGGGGTACGTTTTGCCTCCTGGTCAAAACGTTTTGTGCTACTGGTAGACGTATCTTGAAGGTAGCATCTTTTTCTTGTAAATATGTAAGTAACTTTATGTAGGGAAGAGCAGGCTCAGTCTCTCTTGAAAGAGATTATCGTCACAACTCTTCCCCGAAGCCTGCTCTTACGGGTCAAGTTACTTCTTGATGGTAGAGTGGTAGGTGGAGCTGTCTCTACCTCATAGACTCTGGAGAGGGCGTCTGCTATGATGTTGTCAGAACCCTTGATGTAGAAGATCTCCAGGTTGAAATTCTGCAGATATAAAGCCCATCGTAGAAGTCATTGATTGTTGAATTGGGCTTGCTGCAAGAAGCGTAGGGGATTGTGGTCCGAGTAGGTGGTGGTAGACCGAGCACCTTGTAGGTACGATGCACAGTGCTGTAAATTCAGGACGATGGAGAGTAGCTCCTTTTCGATAGTGCTGTAATTCTTCTGGTGTGGTTTTAACTTGTAGCTGTAGTAGCTAACAGGTAGAACCTCCTCGCCTCGTTGTTGCATCAGGACACCCCCGATGCCGGTACCACTGGCGTCGACATGGAGGATGAAAGGCTTCGTGATATCTGGCGAGGCGAGAATAGAATTAGAACAGAGCAGAGATTTAAGTTGTTCAAAAGCAATGGTTTGCTGAATGGTCCAATGATACCGTTGCTTGGGGCTGGTTAAAGTGATCAATGGTGTCGCTACTACTAAAATTCTTCACAAACCTACGGTAGTAGGAGGCAAGACCAAGGAAGCGCAGGAGCTGCTTCCTGGTGGTAGGCTGTGGGTAATGCTGGATGGCTTGAGTGTGTACGTTTAACGGAGCTAAGCTGCCACTCCCTATCACATGACCAAGATAACGCACTTTACCTTTAGCAAAGGTGAACTTGCCCAAGTTGATGGTGAGGCCGGCTGTCAGGAGCTTGGCGAACAATCGTTGCAGCTGGAGCAGATGTTCGTTCCAGGTGTTGATGCTACAACGATATCATCCAAGTAGGTGTAGGTGTTATCTAAACCATGGATGACGTGGTTGACAGCTCACTGGAAGGTGGCCGGGGCATTACATAGACCAAAAGGAAGGCGTTCATATCTGTAAAGGCCAAAGGGAGTGGTGAAGGCAGATATTTCCTTAGCTCGCTCTGTCAAACATACTTGGTAGTATCCTTTGAGTAAGTCTAGCTTGGACAAATACCGAGCATTACCAATGGCGTCAAGGATGTCATCTATTCTAGGTAAGGGGTACGCATCCTTGACAGTCACAAGATTTAATTTCCGATAATCGGTACACAACCTCACTTTACCTTGCGGTTTCGGCACCAAGATGCAGGGTGAGGCCCAAGGGGACTCACAAGGGGTGGCCAGCCCATGATCCAGGAGGTACTGTACCTCAGCACGCATAACTTCCTTTTTGCTAGGGCTGATTCGGTAGAAAGGTTGACGAATCGGCCGGGTGTCAGGGAGTAGCTGAATGTCGTGCTGAACCACATTACACTCCTGTGGATCATCGCTGAACAACTTCTGATGTTCCTTGAAGATTCTGATGAGAGGAGCACTATTACTGTCCTGCAAATAGGTATGAAGATCAGTTAGGATTTCCGAGTTGGAAGGCACTGACTCAGTGTTAGTGCTTTCGGGAGGAGAAGCAGGGAAGGTCTCACTGTGGAGGTATGGACCTTTAAATGTGGATACTGATACCAACACAGTGGGGGGAGTACCTTGATACTGCTTCAGGAGGTTGACGTGGCACAACTGGGTCTTCCGCCGCCTATCTGGAGTCTCAAGAACGTAGTTGTGGTTGTTTCTGCACTCCTTGATGCGGTAGGGTCCTGAAAACTGTTTTGCAATGGAGAACCTGGGATAGGAAAATATGCCAACACGAAGTCTCCTGGTTTAAATTTCCTTATTTTGCTGTTTTGGTCAAATGAGTCTTCATCCTCTCCTGAGCTTTCAATAGATTGTCATTAGCAAATTTACGTACTCTCTCTAGAATGTGTTTTAAGTTTTGAAGAAACTGGGGCACATTCTGAGGGTCACTGAAGGTGGCATTACGTAGAGAGTCTTTAAAAGCTTTGAGAGGAGTACGGCACTTACGTCCGTAGAGCATCTCATAAGGAGATACTCCTAGAGACTCATTGGGAGACTTCTGAAAATGCACATAATGAGGTCAAGTTGGTTATCCCAGTCCTTCAAGGTTTCATTGCAAAATTTCTTTAGGAGTGCTTTAATAGTCTGATGACTACGTTCAAGAGAACCCTGTGAAGCAGGATGATAGGGGCTGGACAATACCTGTGTGATGTTGAACTCTTCCAGTGCCTTCTTGAAGAGATCACTGGTGAAGTTGGTGCCACAGTCACTTTGAACCTCTCTTGGAAATCCATACTGGGTGAAGATCTTCAATAGTTGTTTCACCACAGTAGCAGCCGTAATGTTCTTTACAGGAACTGCTATGGGGAATCTGGTGGTAGGACACAGGATGGTTAGTATATAGGCGTTGCCAGAACTGGTCCGGGTAAAGGACCAACACAGTCTATGATGAGTCTGTGGAAAGGTTTCCGCAGGCACCTGGATAGGAGTTAATGGAGCTCTGGGATAGAGATGTTCGGTTTACCTGCCATCTGACATGTATGACACTGTTGTACATACGTTTTCACCTCTTTAACCATACCTGGCCAGTAGTAGTCTTGTCTGATTCCGTGGTAGGTTTTGTTAAAACCTAGTGTGAAAGTGCTCCGTGGGCCAGGTGTAGAACATTGGGCCGTAGGCTGGTGGGAATCACTAATTGTTCGACATTGGCCCAATCGTCATCCTCCTTCAGCTTACTGGGTCTATATCTGCGGTAGAGCAATCGTTCTCTAGGAAGAACCCAGGGATACTGTCAGGTTGAGTCTCAGCCTGGAAGAATAATGGTGTTAATGAAAGATCTTCCCTCTGTAACTTACGGAACTCCAATCTAGTAAGATTCGGTGGTAGATTCTGAGGGTCTTGAGGGACAGCGGTAGCAGTAGAGTCAGCTGGTTGCGGTCGTGCAGCTTGTGCACGGGTGGTCACCAAAACCGGAGGAGAAACTTCATCACTTTCTTGAACCTCTGCTGGAACATACTCAAAGATGGGATTATCCATTACAGAGGTACACACCTGGGGTTTGTCCATGATGATCAGGTTGGACGGTTGCAGATCTTCTGCCAAGTCGTTGCCCAGGAGAAGTTGCACTCCAGGCATGGGAAAAGGCTTTTCCCTGATGGCGACTTGGACTTCACCGGTCACGAAGGGACAATCCAGGTGGACTCTGGCGAGTGGATACGGAGTGGTAGCAGTGAGGTCAGTGATGAGGACGGTTCCCCGGTGTAGGTGATATTAGGCACAGCTGATTTCAATATTATGGACTGAAGAGCCGCTGTGTCCCTCAAGATCTTCAATTTGAAACGTCCCTCCGAATCTGTACCGTTGGTAGAGACAGTTCCAGGATACAGGTGTTTACTGAAGAGAGAAAGATCATTAACAGAAACACCAACATTCATCACAGGCTTACCGGACTTAGGAGGAGTCTGTTTGGGTTTAGTAGATTCATTGCCTTTGTATTGAGACTTCCCACATTTATCTATGGTATGTCCATAGAGTTTGCAATACTTACAATACAATTGTGAGCTCGCTTGATCTGTACTTACTTTATCGTAACTGTACCAAGACTTCTTACTGGAAGGTGGTTCTGGTGTCAGCCGGTGGATGAGGCTGTAGGTGTCAGCCGACTTCGCACATTTGATGTAGTCGGTTTCTTCTTTATCTGCTAAATATAAACGGACGGGAGAGGTACACACGCCTCAAGAATTCTTCAACTAGCATGAGGTTGACGAGTTCTGCAAAGTAGAGACATGTGCTGCTTCCAGCCATTTCATGAAATATCTCTTTTTGGTATTGGCAAATTCTAGAAAGGTGGTGGTACTTGCCTTTAGGTAATCACGGAATTTTCGTCGGTAGCTTTCGGTGGAGAGAAGGTAGGCGTCCAAAACTGCTTGCTTCAGGGTTGGTAGTCATTCTCAGATGCCAAGGTACTGAGGGTAACTGCAGCTCTACTTGTAAGATGCACTCTGAGAAGGGTAGACCATTGATCTGCAGGCCAGCTAAGTTTTTAGCTAGGGTCTCAAAGTGGTAAAAAAGACGTCGATCTCTGTCTCAATGAACGGTGGCATTAACTTACTTGCATGGGAGATATTGAAACTTACAGGAAGACTAGGGGTAGCTTGTTGGCGCTGAGTGTGGTGTGTAGTTTCCAACTCTAGTTCTTGTCGACGACATGCTAGAGCCACATCAGCTTGCTTCTTGTCATGCTCGCGTTGTAATCTCCAGGAACGTTGTTTTGCTTCAAGCTGTACTCGCTCACGCTCACGGAGTAGTGCAGTCTCACGTTCTTTGAGGGCATCTCTCGTTCCTCCTGTTCTTTAAGAGGGCGGCCTCTCGTTCCTTGAGGGCGGCCTCTCTTCTTTCCTGAGCTGGAGAGCTTCCTTTTGTTGCTCCCGCTCGATCTTGGCAAGTTCGAGCTTGAGTTTCATTGCTGCCAGACCATGTTTATCTGCAATAGAATAATTTTCGTGAGTTTCAGACTCGATTATCCTTCTTCTACAGAGGTTCTTCCAGATCCAAAAGTATGTTTGTAAGTCTTTTTGTTGGCTCCAGAGGGAACATCTAGTTGATACTCATGTGCAAGAGCTTGTAATTCGGTCCTCTTAGCACGACTTAAGTTCCCTATTTCACCTGCTGGATCGTTACGGAAAGCTTGGAGACGAAACATTGTGAAAGAATGGCAAATAAATGTACAACGAATATACTGTAATATGGTAAATGTCAGAAACAGGATAACGTGGCAACTGGTACCTATCCTGTGGAATTGTTAACAATTAACGTAAACGATTAGTAAATCAAAATCGCAGGAAATCTTGTACCCGGTACTCAATGTAAGAGAATAAGGGCAAGAAAATCCTACTAATAAACGAAACTGAGTTTCTAAAACAAATGAAACATTTAATTGCTTCAAAAGTGAATAGGTAGTCCAAGAATGTAGGCATACCTTGCCGAGTCTCTATAGGACATAAGCAGGGGCTTTCCCACCAAATATGATACTTACAGAATTAGCGAACTTTTGTGCTCTGTAAAAAAGAAAGTAATTCCCTACCTAAGTAAATATCATCATCTCTGACCGACGTGTAGGGGTGCGATTGTCAACTGGTGACGAGAACTGCTGCTGAGGTCCCAACTCAGCAACGAAGTCCGTGCTAGAGGAACTATGGCCCTCTTTATCCTCCTTCGGTCGGATTGCAGAAGATTGGGTGCTTTGACCCGAAGACAAACCAAAGTACCAGGGTACCACAATGGTGATCTGCCTGAGTGAGAAATATCCTAGGGACAAAAGTGGTAAACTCGAGTAATAACAGGAGGGAGGGATGACCAATTAAGAGAATGACTGCGGCTTACAGTCACCACGTAATCCAAAGTTATCCAACACTCACCATATGCTACTCTCGGAATGCGCAATACACACAGCACCATATGAATATGAAAAGTAATGAAAATATTGAAAAGCAACTGCAGTAAAGCCAAGTACACTTACCACAAATTGATGTTCTAGTACTAGTACCTGAAGGGTGAAGCTCATAGGACACCCCCATGAAATGTGACGGGAAAATGTAGGAGTGTGGATGTTCGGCAGTCTTTCTAATGGCTGGTGTCAATGCCTGTCACATTTACAAAAAAAAAGAGACTGCTTGGCTGTTGTCTGTGGTAAAGTAAGGGAAGACACGCAAAACACAAAGTATAACAAGAAACTTTAAACTTAATATAGAAAACAAAGCAAAAATAAAGACATCCCTTGGCTATGTACAGTGCAAACAAGTCAAAAAATATAACATAAAATGACTAAGTGAATAATTACTCTAACAATAATATAAAGGCAAAAATGACAAATTAGGTGCTGAGAATATGAGCGCTAGCTAAGAATCTCCACCGATAAACAGGATGTATATCAGGTAGTTGTTCACAGCTGGGAGCACGAGGATATTCTGAAGATGATGGGTGGAGCAGGCCCAAACATCGACTCAGGTAGATGGCGTTGAGGTGCAGTGTGCAGTCGGCGAGTCACCATCAGGAGCAGGCAGGCTGAGAATGGGTGGTTTGCTGGTTTGAAGACGGGTGGCGAGCCGGCGTGGAGGGAGTGAAGGGGGGTTCAGGGTACGTTTGCCTCCTGGTCAAAACGTTTTTTGCTACTGGTTGACGTATCTTGAATGTAGCATTATTCTTGTAGATGTATAAGTAACTTTATGTAGGGAAGAGCAGGCTCAATCTCTCTTGAAGACATTATCGTCACAATATATAAATATATATATACTAGCAGTACCCGGCCACACGTTGCTGTGGCTCAGTAACGCATGTGCGTTGCTGAGCCACAGCAACTTCCGTGTCCACCACTCCTCCCACCATTCTCTCCTCACCGTCTCCTCGGCCTCCCAACCATTCCCCACTCCACCATCCCCTCTTCCTTCCCACCATGCCCCACTCCCCAGTCCCTTTGTCCTCTCCACCATTCTCCATCCCCTCGTCCCCACCATCCCAAACTCCCCCGTCCCCCTCGTCCTTCCCACCATTACCCCCTGCCTTGTCCCATCATCCTCCCCCACCATCTCTCACTTCCGTCACCTCCCCATCCCCACCATCCCCACTCCCTTGTCTGATGCCTTCCCCAATGGTCTGAGGTTCCCTTCAGAAAATTGGGAACATCAAGTGATCTGATGCTCCCATCACTGAAGTATAAGAAAAACAGTTAAAAATGAAATGAAAAATTTGAAAAAATAAAAAATAAACTATACTCACAAAATGAACGGTATGGTAAACAACACAGCTGAATTCCAATGCAATTCACACAAAATAATTAAATCAAAATGATAATAAATCAAAATCTATGAAAATTCAATTTATCACTGCAATCAGAAACATTGAAATGGAATTGTAACATATTTAGTAAACACGAGTGTTACTCTTACTTACTTATGCTGTTTGTCAAGAAAAGCATAGTTTTACCAGTCACAGGAGGGGCAGTACGAATCATACCTTATATTCGAATGAACGGTATGTTAACAACTCAATTCCAACACAATGTCACACAAATAGTTCAATATAAAATTTAATAAATTGAAATCTATGAACAAAAAATTATCAATGCAATCGGAAACATTGAAATGGAATTCGTGACATATTTAGCATAGCGTGGAATGTTGCTTTTATGTGCAACAGATGGCGCTGTTTTTCAAAAACACATGTTTTTTATGCATCACAGAGGTGACATCGATGTAGTAGGTATATAAAAAGACGGGCATATTCGAATGCAACGTTGTGTCAAAATTTCAAAGCAATTGGTGAAGAACTTTTGGAGATTACAGTGTGTGTGTTGCTCTTCTGTTCAACAAATGACACTGTTTTTAAAAAAAAACATGTTTTTTTCCTGTCACAGGTGAGGCATGTATATGGTAGATATATAAAAAGAAGCGCCTATTCAATGCAACGTTGTGTCAAAATTTCAAAGCAATCGGTAAAGAGGTTTCGAAGATTTCCCTCACACGATAAACACATGAAAAACACAGTTTTCAGAAAAATCATGTTTTTTTTTACTGTCACAGACGTGTCACCTATACAGCATGTATATAAAAACCTGGCCATGCGAATAGAACATTGTGTGAAAATTTCAAAGCAAAGGGTGAAAAACTTTCGGAGATTAGCGATTTGAACAAACGAACATTTCCATT
>WNGS01087253.1:18739-29026 GCA_020271785.1 Procambarus virginalis
AGCGTGTGACGTCACACTAGTTTGCTCGTTTTCCTTGGGGAGTTCTATCCACTAGTTCGGGGCTTTTGGTAGCAATTTTAACCAGAATAGGGGTTTGTTTTGGGGCGCTTACCTTTCTGGTGCCTTCCCGGTCGATGGCAGACATAGAATGCTTCCACCACACATGGGCTTCTATAGGCCATTGCTCCCCTTGCCTCTCTGAGGGGGGCCCGGTTCTGGCCGTGGTTCCCGGTAGGCCTAAGAACTCCATACACATGACTGATGCCAAAGTCTGACATTAGCATATCAGCCTGGGATAGCTCCGGGAGCCTCCGGGACTCACCCAGAAAATGGCGTTTCATTACATCAAACCTGGTTTTTTTAAACTGACTCAATGTTGAAACTGTAGTTTTAGAGATAATTGTAGTTATCGACAATGAATAATTTAGTTCTTATTCATAATTTACTTATATGTTTTAATAAAGGCTGTTTGGCATTTATACTCGAATATGTGAAACTTGTAGGTCAATATGTGTTTTAATGATGTAAAGGAAATATACCCCCCTCCAAGAAACAAAATATAGTTATTAACTAGGATTTATTAGGGATAAATGTATTCTGTATAAAAAATTATAAAGCCTTAATCTGGTCCCTAATCATCAAAACTGCCTAAAGATACAAAGAAAATAGAATTTGAAATCTGAAAACTCAGTCAAAAAATTCAGTCCCAAGTTCTGCCAGTTGTGACTGATTTATTTGATGACCAATTTCATTCTATCTTGACATATTTGGGATGGGTATGCACTCTCCAGATGTAGAGGGTACAACAAATCTTCTCCCCCTCCAAAATAAATGGACATTGGTGAAAGTAACAGATATTAACATTAGGCGATGCATTTTTATGATATATAACAAAATGAGCATGATACATACTCATTATTATTGGTATTATTATGTATTACTCAGCAATGCTATACAGACACCAGCTGCATATCCACTTTGTGGATACTTCTCGCTACTATTATTCTTTGTGCATCAGACAAGTACTTGCATCTCTTTATTACTGCATTATCCCTCAGTTCCAGTTAAAAGGAGCTGTTCTCCTTATCAACAAATTTTTTTTTTTTTTTTTTTTTTTAAATACATTTCTGAATATTGGGATGAAACTTTCATGACGCTTAAGCTGTGCATGGCATACATATCAACAGAACCTGATGGCAAAGTTCAATTTTCTCAAATTTTCTCTAATGCTTTCTAATTTTTTGTGCATACTAGCAAATCCTGCAACTTTGTCTAAATGATCACAAACGTAACTTGCAAATTAAGAAATAAATAATAATTATAAAATTGACTATTGAAAAATTCAGATTTTGAATCAGCTGCAAAAAAAACTATCACCATTGTTCATTTGGTGTTATTATGCTCTCAGATAGTATAGGATCTTCATATTCATAGATTAGAATATATGTTTTCAGTTTAGTTTACTGTAAAAAATTTGTCAATGTGGCATTTGATTTGTGCCAAATTAGAAAAAAAGGATAACTTCAAATGTTTAGGGTTTGTGAAAAGTCCATTTTAATAGGATTGTAGAACAGACAGCTGTGCACATTATTTGAAAAAATGGTGAGAATTGGTCAGAAACTGGATATTTTTGAAGCTGACTCAAAGTTGAAACTCTTGCGACGGGAAAATGTAGGAGTGTAGATGTTCGGCAGTCTTCCTATTGGCTGGTGTCAATGCCTGTCACATTTAAAAAAAAAAAAAAAGAGACTGCTTGCCTGTTGTCTGTGGTAAAGTAAGGGAAGACACACAAAACACATAGTATGAACAATGAAACTGTAATTAACTGGAAAGTAAATCAATAACAAAGACAATCCCTTGGCTATGTACAGTGCAAACAAACAAGTCAAGAAATATAACATAAAAAATGAAGAATAGGGATAATTTACTATAGGAATAATATAAAGACAAAAATGCAATAAAGGTGCTGAGAATATGAGCGCTAGCTGAGAACCTCCACCAATAAACAGGACGTGTATCAGTTGGTTGTTCACAGCTTGAGAGCACAAGGATATTCTGACTTCAATGGCTGGATCAAGCCCAGACATCGACTCAGGTAGAGGGCGCTGAGGTGCAGAGGTGCAGGTGTGTAGTCGGCTGGTCACCAATCAGAAGCAGGCAGGCTGGGAATGATAGTTTGCTGGTTGACGACGGACGAGCCGGCGTGGAGGGAGTGTGGAGTTGGGGGTACGTTTTGCCTCCTGGTCAAAACGTTTTGTGCTACTGGTAGACGTATCTTGAAGGTAACATCTTTTTCTTGTAAATATGTAAGTAACTTTATGTAGGGAAGAGCAGGCTCAGTCTCTCTTGAAAGAGATTATCGTCACAACTCTCCCCCGAAGCCTGCTCTTACGGGTCAAGTTACTTCTTCTGATGGTAGAGTGGTAGGTGGAGCTGCCTCTACCTCATAGACTTTGGAGAGGGCGTCTGCTATGATGTTGTCAGAACCCTTGATGTAGAAGATCTCCAGGTTGAAATTCTGCAGATATAAAGCCCATCGTAGAAGTCATTGATTGTTGAATTGGGCTTGCTGCAAGAAGCGTAGGGGATTGTGGTCCGAGTAGGTGGTGGTAGACCGAGCACCTTGTAGGTACGATGCACAGTGCTGTAAATTCAGGACGATGGAGAGTAGCTTCTTTTCGATAGTGCTGTAATTCTTCTGGTGTGGTTTTAACTTGTAGCTGTAGTAGCTAACAGGTAGAACCTCCTCGCCTCGTTGTTGCATCAGGACACCCCCGATGCCGGTACCACTGGCGTCGACATGGAGGATGAAAGGCTTCGTGATATCTGGCGAGGCGAGAATAGAATTAGAACAGAGCAGAGATTTAAGTTGTTCAAAAGCAATGGTTTGCTGAATGGTCCAATGATACCGTTGCTTGGGGCTGGTTAAAGTGATCAATGGTTTCGCTACTACTAAAATTCTTCACAAACCTATGGTAGTAGGAGGCAAGACCAAGGAAGCGCAGGAGCTGCTTCCTGGTGGTAGGCTGTGGGTAATGCTGGATGGCTTGAGTGTGTACGTTTAACGGAGCTAAGCTGCCACTCCCTATCACATGACCAAGATAACGCACTTTACCTTTAGCAAAGGTGAACTTGCCCAAGTTGATGGTGAGGCCGGCTGTCAGGAGCTTGGCGAACAATCGTTGCAGCTGGACCAGATGTTCGTTCCAGGTGTTGGATGCTACAACGATATCATCCAAGTAGGCGTAGGTGTTATCTAAACCATGGATGACGTGGTTGACTGCTCACTGGAAGGTGGCCGGGGCATTACATAGACCAAAGGGAAGGCGTTCATATCTGTAAAGGCCAAAGGGAGTGGTGAAGGCAGATATTTCCTTAGCTCGCTCTGTCAAACATACTTGGTAGTATCCTTTGAGTAAGTCTAGCTTGGACAAATACCAAGCATTACCAATGGCATCAAGGATGTCATCTATTCTAGGTAATGGGTACGCATCCTTGACAGTCACAAGATTTAATTTCCGATAATCGGTACACAACCTCACTTTACCTTGCGGTTTCGGCACCAAGATGCAGGGTGAGGCCCAAGGGGACTCACAAGGGGTAGCCAGCCCATGATCCAGGAGGTACTGTACCTCAGCACTCATAACTTCCTTTATGCTAGGGTTGATTTGGTAGAAAGGTTGACGAATCGGCCGGGTGTCAGGGAGTAGCTGAATCTCATGCTGAACCACATTACCCTCCTGTGGATCATTGCTGAACAACTTGTGATGTTCCTTGAAGATTCTGATGAGAGGAGCACTATTACTGTCCTGTAAATAGGTATGAAGATCAGTTAGGATTTCCAAGTTGGAAGGCACTGACTCAGTGTTAGTGCTTTCGGGAGGAGAAGCAGGGAAGGTCTCACTGTGGAGGTATGGACCTTTAAATGCGGATACTGATACCAACACAGTGGGGGGAGTACCTTGATACTGCTTCAGGAGGTTGACGTGGCACAACTGGGTCTTCCGCCGCCTATCTGGAGTCTCAAGAACGTAGTTGTGGTTGTTTCTGCACTCCTTGATGCGGTCAGGTCCTGAAAACTTGTTTTGCAGTGGAGAACCTGGGATAGGAAAACATGCCAACACGAAGTCTCCTGGTTTAAATTTCCTTATTTTGCTGTTTTGGTCAAAATGAGTCTTCATCCTCTCCTGAGCTTTCAATAGATTGTCATTAGCAAATTTACGTACTCTATCTAGAATGTGTTTTAAGTTTTGAAGAAACTGGGGCACATTCTGAGGGGTCACTGAAGGTGGCATTACGTAGAGAGTCTTTAAAAGCTTTGAGAGGAGTACGGCACTTATGTCCGTAGAGCATCTCATAAGGAGATACTCCTAGAGACTCATTGGGGAGACTTCAGAAAATGCACATAATGAGGTCAAGTTGTTTATCCCAGTCCTTCAAGGTTTCATTGCAAAATTTCTTTAGGAGTGCTTTAATAGTCTGATGACTACATTCTTGAAGAGATCACTGGTGAAGTTGGTGCCACAGTCACTTTGAACCTCTCTTGGAAATCCATACTGGGTGAAGATCTTCAATAGTTGTTTCACCACAGTAGCAGCCGTAATGTTCTTTACTGGAACTGCTATGGGGAATCTGGTGGTAGGGCACAGGATGGTTAGTATATAGGCGTTGCCAGAACTGATCCGGGGTAATGGACCAGCACAGTCTATGATGAGTCTGTGGAAAGGTTCTGCAGGCACCTGGATAGGAGTCACTGGAGCATGGGGAATAGAGATGTTAGGTTTACCTGCCATCTGACATGTATGACACTGTTGTACAGACTTTTTGACGTTTTTAACCATACCTGGCCCGTAGTAGTCTTGTCTGATTCCGTGGTAGGTTTTGTTAAAACCATAGTGTGAAAGTGCTCCGTGGGCCAGGTGTAGAATATCGGGCCGTATGTTGGGTATCTGGGGCTTGAACTCAGAAATTAAATTATTTAATTATTGTATTGAAATAACTCGAAGGACCACCCACTTTTGAGAAAAGATGGAAAACAAATAAAAGTGATCATTTGAATGACACTAGAGAACCAGTGTCTATGGAAACTCATTTAATGAATAATCACTTGAAATAAATGAAGACTGTAATTATTAATTAAAGCCAAAGCCTCAAATATCAACATTGGGGGGTTATTTCTAGAAGTTCATATATATCTAGGAACAAGTGTGGTTCGTCACTAGTTCATTGTGGTATTAATAACATGGTAAATCTAACTATAATATATTCAAATATATGGTAATCAAATTATAATCATTATGATCATTAATCATCATTAATCACTGAGCATAAATACTGAGCACAGTTAGAGCATGACATTAATTACCAAATCTGGCAATAATTATTCAATAGAAAATTGTATGAATTATATAGAATCAATAATCAAATTGAATAAATTTGTACGAAAAATGTGTCTTAGCTGTAAGACGATTTCTAATGCCAGTTCATCATTCGTCCTCGTGGTCACGGAATCCCCATAGAGAAAGAACTCGAGGTAAATCACACGATTGATGAGAATCTTGTTGGCACCTCAACTACACGCTGTAGTACAAGAAATGTAAAGTAGCGATTGACTAGGCTACAAGTTATGTTCAGATATTCATGAAACTGAGATGAGTGATAAACAGTACTAACATGTTATTTTTTATGTTCATTCTTCCTGACGACAAACTACTCACAAATGTACTACCTACTTTGATGCACCAAAACTAGGGAAATACTTATGTGAGCGTAACAGAGTACTGAGGTCTGCCGAAATTCGCGTCTGCCAGTCTCAATGTTCACTGCTGTGCACACTTAATTACGAGTCCTGGTTCTAATTGTTGACGCGTTATTAACTGACGAGGCACTAGAGAACACATAGGCAAGTAAATTTCACTTATTAACTGGGTATCAACGTAATTCTTGTCGATAATAACTCCCAGCAGCTGCCATGTGCCTCACCCACGCTGCCTCGTGCCCATGCCTTGTTGAGTAATGGCGTCGCCGCCTTGCTCCTTCCCCGCTCTCGCATTCACCACGGAAATTATTAAACACGAATTATTCTTTTCTGCGCAATTATGGATGAAATGCGATAATATGAACTGGGTTGGAATTATAGGGATTTGATAATTATAATATTCTCGATAAATGATCTCTAGCGAGAAATGGAGATGTTATTTATACTTCTCCAGAGCATTTGATCGTAACAGAATAAAAACTGTTACTAAATAATTTCAATTAATAACTCTCGATTTACATGATCAGGAGTAATATTATCAGCAATATGCTCAGATTAAATTATATTAACACTACTGTTAGTGGTGTTAAGAACTACTGCAATTAGTAAGGTAATAGTAATTTATTATAATATAATAATAGATGATAAGTGTTGGAAATTTCCAACACCGTAGACTGGTGGGAATCACTAGTTGTTCGACATTGGCCCAATCGTCATCCTCCTTCAGCTTACTGGGTCTGTACCTGCGGTAGAGCAGCTGATTCTCTAGGAAGAACTCAGGAATACTGTCAGGTTGAGTCTCAGCCTGGAAGAATAATGGTGTTAATGAAGGATCTTCCCTCTGTAACTTACGGAACTCCAAACTAGTAAGGTTTGGTGGAGGATTCTGAGGGTCTTGAGGGACAGCGGTAGCAGTAGAGTCAGCTGGTTGTGGTCGTGCAGCTTGTGCATGGGTGGTCACCAAAACCGGAGTAGAAACTTTATCACTTTCTTGGACCTCTGCTGGAACATTCTCAACAATGGGATTATCCATTACAGAGGTACACACCTGGGGTTTGTCCATGATGATCAGGTTGGACGGTTGCAGATCTTCTGCCAAGTCATTGCCCAGGAGAAGTTGCACTCCAGGCATGGGAAAAGGCTTTTCCCTGATGGTGACTTGGACTTCTCCGGTCATGAAAGGACAATCCAGGTGGACTCTGGCGAGTGGATACGGAGTGGTAGCAGTGAGGTCAGTGATAAGAACGGTTTCCCCAGTGTAGGTGATGTTAGGCACAGCTGATTTCAATATTATGGACTGAAGAGCCGCTGTGTCCCTCAAGATCTTCAATTTGAAATGTCCCTCCGAATCTGTACCGTTGGTAGAGACAGTTCCAGGATACAGGTGTTTACTGAAGAGAGAAAGATCATTAACAGAAACACCAACATTCATCACAGGCTTACCGGACTTAGGAGGAGTGGGTTTGGGTTTAGTAGATTCATTATTGCCTTTGTATTGAGCCTTCCCACATCTATCTATGATATGTCCATAGAGTTTGCAATACTTACAATACAACTGAGAGCTCGCTTGATCTGTACTCACATTATCATAACTGTACCAAGACTTCTTACTGGGAGGTGGTGGTAGCCGGTGGATGAGGCTGTAGGTGTCAGCCGACTTCGCACATTTGATGTAGTCGGTTTCTTCTTTATCTGCTAAATATAAACGGATGGAAGGGGGAACACGTCTCAAGAATTCCTCAACTAGCATGAGGTTGACGAGTTCTGACAATGTAGAGACATGTGCTGCTTCAAGCCATTTCATGAAATATCTTTTTTTTGTATTGGCAAATTCTAGAAAGGTGGTGGTACTTGCCTTTAGATAATCACGGAATTTTTGTCTGTAGCTTTCGGTGGAGAGAAGGTAGGCGTCCAAAACTGCTTGCTTCAGGGTCTGGTAGTCATTCTCAGACGCTAAGGTACTGAGAGTAACTGCAGCTCTACCTGTGAGATGCACTCTGAGAAGGGTAGACCATTGATCTGCAGGCCAGCTAAGTTTTTTAGCTAGAGTTTCAAAAGTGGTGAAAAACTCGTCGATTTCTGTCTCAACGAATGGTGGCATTAACTTACTTGCATGGGAGACATTGAAACTTACGGGAAGACTAGCTGTAGCTTGTTGGCACTGAGTGTGGTGTGTAGTTTCCAAGGCTAGTTCTTGTCGACGATATTCGAGAGCACTATCAGCTTGCTGTTTATTGTGCTCCCGTTGTATCTCCAGGTCACGTTTTCTTGCTTCAAGCTGCTCTCGCTCACAGAGTAGGGTAGCTTCCCGTTCATTGAGGGCCACCTCTCGTTCTTGTTCTGCCTTCCTTATGGCAGCCTCTCTTTCCTTGATTTGGAGAGCTTCTTTCGCCAGGGTCGCTACACGTTCTTGTTCTTCCTTCCTTATGGCAGCCTCTCTTTCCCTCATTTGTAGAGCTTCTTTTTGTTGTTCCCGCTCGATCTTTGCAAGTTCGAGCTTTAGCTTCATAGTTGCCAGAGCATGTCTATCTGCAATAGAATAAATTTTGTGAGTTTCAATCTTCCCTTCATCTAAGAGGTGATCCATTATTAAGTTGTGCAAGTTATTTTTGTTGGTTCCATGGGGAATATCTAGTTGATACTCGTGTGCAAGAGCTTGTAATTTGGTCCTTTTCGCACGACTTAAGTTCCCTATTTCACCTGCTGGATCGTTAAGAAAAGCTGGGAGACAAAACATGGTGAAAATAGCAAATAAATGTACAATGAATATACTGTGATATGGTATGTGTCAGAAACAGGATAACGTGGCAACTGGTAACTATCCTGTGGAATTTTAATCGTTAACAATTAACGTTAATTTTAGGATGGTAAATGATTAGTCAATCAAAATCGCAGGAAATCTTGTACCCGGTACTCAATGTAAGAGAATAAGGGCAAGAAAATTCTACTAAATAAATGAAACAGAGTTTCTAAAACAAATGAAACATTTAATTGCTTCAAAAGTGAATAAGGTAGTCCAAGAATGTAGACATACCTTGCCGAGTCTCTATAGGACATAAGCAAGGGTTTTCCCACTAAATGAAATATGATACTTACAGAATTAGCGAACTTTGTGCTCTGAAAAAAGAAAGCTAATTCCCTACCTAAGTAAATATCATCATCTCTGACCGACGTGTAGGGGTGCGAGTGTCAACTGGTGACGAGAACTGCTGCTGAGGTCCCAACTCAGCAACGTAGTCCGTGCTAGAGGAACTATGGCCCCTCTGTATCCTCCTTCGGTCGGATTGCAGAAGATAGGGTGCTTTGACCCGAAGACAAGTCAAAGTACCAGGGTACCAAAATGACGATGTGGGAGTATGTCTCCCAAGATTCTCCCACAGCTGACTTGAATGGCTCATTGCAGTGCACAGTAATTACCTAAGTGTAATTACCTAAGTGTAGTTACAGGATGAGAGCTACGCTCGTGGTGTCCCGTCTTCCCAGCACTCTTTGTCATATAACGCTTTGAAACTACTGACGGTCTTGGCCTCCACCACCTTCTCCCCCAACTTGTTCCAACCGTCTACCACTCTGTTTGCGAAAGTGAATTTTCTTATATTTCTTCGGCATCTGTGTTTAGCCAGTTTATATCTATGACCTCTTGTTCTTGAAGTTCCAGGTCTCAGGAAATCTTTCCTGTCGATTTTATCAATTCCTGTTACTATTTTGTATGTAGTGATCATATCACCTCTTTTTCTTCTGTCTTCTAGTTTTGGCATATTTAATGCTTCTAACCTTTCCTCGTAGCTCTTACCCTTCAGTTCTGGGAGCCACTTAGTAGCATGTCTTTGCACCTTTTCCAGTTTGTTGATGTGCTTCTTAAGATATGGGCACCAAACAACAGCTGCATATTCTAGCTTTGGCCTAACAAACGTCATGAACAATTTCTTTAGTATATCCCCATCCATGTATTTAAAAGCAATTCTGAAGTTAGAAAGCATAGCATAGGCTCCTTGCACAATATTCTTTATGTGGTCTTCAGGTGATAGTTTTCTATCTAGAACCACCCCTAGATCTCTTTCTTTATCAGAGTTCTTTAAAGATTTCTCACATAATATATAGGTTGTGTGGGGTCTATGTTCTCCTATTCCACATTCCATAACATGACATTTATTAACATTAAATTCCATTTGCCAAGTGGTGCTCCATATACTTATTTTATCCAGGTCTTCTTGAAGGGCATGACATCATCTAAATTTCTTATCCTTCTATTATCTTAGCATCATCAGCAAAACATGTTCATATAATTCTGTATACCAACTGGTAGATCATTTATGTAGACAATAAACATCACTGGTGCAAGAACTGAACCCTGTGGTACTCCACTTGTGACATTTCTCCAGTCCGATACATTGCCTCTGATCACAGCCCTCATTTTTCTATCAGTCAGAAGTTTTCATCCATGTTAGAAGCGTACCTGTCACTCCTCCAATATTTTCCAGTTTCCAGAACAACCTCTTATGTGGAACTCTGTCGAAAGCCTTTTAAGA
>WNGS01087258.1:10700-33903 GCA_020271785.1 Procambarus virginalis
TTTCATTAGTAATATTCAATCAAGTCCATGAAATTTGGACTTAAAGCTAACATGGCTACTCCTGAGCAATTAAGGAGAACCTATATTGGCCTCAAAGGCCATTTAACTAGACTAATCAATAAGTCTGATGATTTGTCCAAGGCAACTCCCATTGATTACTATCTACTAGAATCATCAGTGAGAGTAGCTAATCTTAAGTTTGATCAAGTTAAATCAGCAAGTCAGTCTTATCTTAACTCACTGAATGCTACTGAAACTGATCTAGAGGAATTAGATCAAATTGTAACAAATATTTCACAACACGAAGATGAGACTCAAGATAAATTTGATGTACTATCCAGTATAGTAAACCATCAACCAATACAAATTCTACTATGTCTCAATCCAGTAATCAATTACCTGAGGTTCGTCTACCTACTTTAGACTTACCTACATTTGCAGGGCTGGATGAAGAAATTGGGACACATTTTGGACTTCATTTGAAGTTCATATCCATAACAGGTCTTATCTTGACCCAATTTCTAAATTTTCATACCTGATTAGTCTTCTCAAAGGGGAAGCTAAAAAGGTTATAAATAACTTAGCTCTCACTGAGAGTAATTATGAGGAAGCTATCAAACTGCTGAAGTTGAATTATTGCAATCAGGAGTTAAGTATAGCTAACCTTTATTACCAATTGCTAGATCTGAATGCACCAAGTAACAGACCAGACTCACTTCAAAGCTTCAGGCTAGAAGCAGAGTCTCTAGTGAAGGCCTTAGGTACTAAAGTTGATGTACCAGCTTCAGAATGGTCAATCAAGTTACTTTTGCAGAGGAAATTACCTCAAATTATCCTAGCAGAAATATGTTCACATTATAAAACTGAGTTTCTCACTCTCGAGCAAATATTCGAGGGGCTGAGAATAACAGTTAACAGGTTGAAGACTCATGATAAGATTAAACCTGAGTCTAAATTACCTAACATTGACATCTCAGTCAAACCTAAATTGACTTTGAATAAATCCAATAAATCTAAGCCTAAGACTACTCCATCCACTGGAAAGGGGAGTAGTAGTGTAGGTACTTATACTGTATCTCCCTCTGACACTGCAACTGATGTGTCTACTAAAAGGACAAATTCAGTCAGAGAGAGAAGGTGCTTGTTCTGCGATCAAGAACATCTCACCTACAAATGTACGGTTTATCCTAACTTTAACACCAGGATTAAAAAACTTCA
Source organism: Procambarus virginalis (assembly GCA_020271785.1). Classification (NCBI taxonomy): domain Eukaryota; kingdom Metazoa; phylum Arthropoda; class Malacostraca; order Decapoda; family Cambaridae; genus Procambarus; species Procambarus virginalis. Next base: position 11,919 of record WNGS01087258.1, read on the forward strand.
AGAATTACACAGATGCACCAAGTGCATGGGTTCTCATGAACCCAGTAAATGTGTTGTGCAGCTACGGTTATGCAGTAGATGCCACAAAGGTGTACATCATTATGCCTTATGTAGAACAATTTCTACCCAATCTGTGACACCTGGGAAGAATTCTATGAATTCTACCACGGTACAATATTGCAAAGTACATCAGGAAATAAGTGTACTTGCTACTGAGGCAGGCAATAATACCACTCTGCCTACAGCTCAACTTAAGCTAATAGACAAGAAATCTAGAGTCAACACTAGAGGTCTCTTTGATCAGGGATCACAGAAAACCTTTATCACGCAACAATTAGTGGAGCAGTTAAAATTAAAACCTGCCAAAAGTGTGAGACTGAACATTTCTGGGTTCTTGACTAATAGTGGACCTCGTGAATACCAAGTAGTCAAGGTATTAGTGAGACTTGGATCTTCTACTAGTCCAATACAAGCGGTAGTAGTTGATAAACTGCCTTCAGACCTGCAGGTCACAGGACTAGCTCGCACTGCGAGGTATCTTAAACGAAACCGCATGAGGCTAGCAGATTACAAAATAAATTCTGACTGCCTCACAGATGTTGGTATACTTATAGGCGCTGACCATTATTATAAATTTATAACTGGATGCACCAGACAACACGGAATGAATTTGTTGTCATCTGCTGGAGGCAAGTTGCTTACTGGACCGGTGCTTTTCCAACAAAGGGCAGCGTCAACCAACAAACAAGATAACAATGCAATAGTGGCGTGACTAGGCTTGGAACAGTCACCCCTACAGTTCAGAGAAATATCTGAAGATATTGAGTCTGATCCACCTGTACATCGTTTGTGGGATCTAGACACTTTAGGTATTGTCCCTGAACAACCAAGTCCTGATGATATGTGGACTTACCAGCAATATCTGGATACAGTTGTCTATAAAGACAAACAATACTGGGTGAGATTGCCATGGAAGTTGAATCATCCACAACTTCCAGTTAATTATTTCATGGCAGCCTCTCAATTACAGTCACAATTAATACGGCTGAAAAAACAGCCAGATAAATTAAATATGTACCATCAATTAATTCAGCAACAACTCAACAGTAAATTTATTGAAGTTGTTGATAATGATGACCGGAAAACAGGTCACTATTTACCCCATCACGCTGTGTTGAAAGATTCATTGACAACACCAATACGTATTGTTTTCAACTGTAGTGCCAAAGTGAAGGCAAGCAGCGTGTCTTTGAATGAATGTCTCCAAACGGGACCTAGCCTAACACAAAGGCTACATGATGTACTGTTACGATTCCGTACTGGTATTTTTGCTTATACTGCTGATATCAGTAAAGCTTTCCTTAGAGTAGGATTGCAAGAGGAGGATCGTAATTACACCAAATTTCTCTGGATTAAAGATCCCCAGGCTCCTGACAGTGAGGTCATAACCTATCGGTTTGCCTCGGTGCTTTTCGGAGCGACTTCCTCGCCGTTTCTACTGCAAGCCACATTAGATACACATTTGAAGAAGTCAAATAGCCCTTATAAGGCAGAGATCAGTGACAACTTGTATGTCGATAATTTCCAGGGAACAACTAATGATAAATCTAAATTGGTAGAAATTTACCATGAGGCTAACCGTGAGTTATAGGAGCCAATATGCCACTACAATCATGGGCCTCAAACAATAAATCATTAAACCAGATAATCGAGAAAGAATTTCCAGGTTATCAGGTGCCTAATCAATTAAAAGTTCTGGGTGTGGAATGGAACACTGGTACTGACGAGATGAATATCAAGTCAGTACAAACCAATAATTCATCCCTTACCATGAGAAAATTACTCTCATATGTCAGTCAACCATTTGACCCTTAGGCTTACTTAGTCCTATATTAATAAGGGGCAAACTCCTAATGCAGGAATGCTGGCAGAAACATATGGGATGGGATGATCCGTTGCCAATTGAGTTGCAAGAGAAATGGCAAATACTCGCAGCGGATTTCAATCAATTAGGTGTTTTGAAATTTCCTCGTAATGCTTCAGGACAAAACTTACCTACAAATTTGCACATTTTTTGCGATGCCTCTGGCAAAGCATATGGCGCTGCAGCCTACTTAGTCAATAGTGCACAATCAATTTTACTCACATCTAAAGCGAGAGTTGCTCCAATCAAGAAGAGATCTTTACCTCAAATGGAGTTAACTGCATTGCTAGTGGGAGTAAGATTGGCTCATTGCCTGACCAAGACACTCAATAATATTCACTTTGGTGAGATCGTAGTGTGGTCAGACAATGAGGCAGTCTTACAATGGGTAAGAAATAACAATAATAAAACTCCCTACGTTAGTAATCGCGTTAGGGAAATTCATGAATTATCTGCTGGATATAAATTCAGACATGTCCCCACTAAGGACAATCCTGCAGATTACTTATCAAGAGGTTTAACATTTAAACAGCTAAGTAAGTCTTCGATGTGGTTTAATGGACCTTCATGGCTTGTTAGTGGTCAGTGGCCCAAACAGAAACCACAAGTCATAGTGACCAGTATCACTACTCCCATGAAAGACCCAGAACCTCATCGAGTCTCAGCTATTAATCCTCACAATTATTCTAACTTGAGTAAGTTATTAAGAGTGACAGCACATGTGTTTGATTTTCTTGCCAAGATAGGAATCAAGCATAAGTTTCCCAATCCTATCATCTACTGGATCAAACGTGCACAACAAGAGACATATGGAAGTGAATATGAAAATCTTCCAGATAAATTAACCAAGTCTCTAGGTATCTGGTATGATACCAACACTCATAATATATTAAGGTGTGGAGGACGTTTGCTTCATGCAAAAATTGATTTGGACACAAAGAATCCAATCCTTCTACCACGTCACCACGTTATTACCAAACTTCTAGTTTTACATCACCATCAATATGGTACTTTGCATGGTGGAGTGTTAGACACACTCACCGACCTCAGACAGAAATATTGGCTTCCTCAAGGTCGTCAAACTGTCAAATCAATTATTAAGTCCTGTATAATCTGTCAACGCTACGATGCTCGAGTGTGTCCTTACCCAGGACCACCACCACTCCCTAAAGAGAGGGTAGTTCATCTTCGTCCGTTTGAGACTACTGGTGTTGATTACACAGGAGCCTTGCTTCTCACTGGCAATCCGGATAAGATACCAGTGAAAGCTTATATTTGCCTCTTCACATGTGCTACCACACGAGGCGTACATTTAGAAGTGACTTCTGACATGAGTGCTGAAGCCTTCATCCAAGCTTTTCGTAGATTTGCAGCTCGCAGATCCTGTCCCAAGCTCATGATATCTGATAATGGCTCAAATTTTGTGGCAGGAGAAGCCTGCTTACGAGAGATATGGAATCATCCAGAAGTGCAGTCTGTCATGCAGAGACGACAATGCCACTGGAAATTTATTGCTCCCAGAGCCCCCTGGCAAGGTGGGTTCTACGAACGAATGATAGGGACTGTCAAGAAGTGTTTAAGGAAGACCTTGCATCGACAGAAAATTAGTTACTCAGAACTCCAAACACTCGTCGTGGAAATTGAGGCGCGAGTCAACAATCGCCCATTAACTTATCTATCAGATGATTTCTCACAGAGAGAGCCTTTGAGTCCCTCGCATTTAATACATGGAGGCCTGCTGAGCCCTCTGATACCTTTGGCAGAAGAGGACCCCGTCGATCCTTCCTATGTAACCAGGAGTGACTTAGTACAAAGTTACCAACATCTCTCTAGAGTAATTGAAAGGTGGAATGAGGTGTGGACTCGAGAGTACCTCACCGCTCTACGAGAGTACCACTATGGAGCTTCGAGCCCCTATAATAAAGTACAGCTTAAACCAGGAGACCTAGTATTAGTTGACAGTGATGGACCAAGGTCAGAATGGCCTATAGGCAAAATTGTTGCAATCCACCCAGATCACCAAGGTATCCTGAGAGTAGTACGAGTTTTGTGCAAAGGCACTACTACTCTAAAGACATTAGAGAAGTTGGTACCTCTCGAATTAGCAGAACGAGAGTGTTTATCAGAACCAGCTTCAACAGTTTCCGAGGACAACAATTCTGATCCACCGAGCACTCGCCCCACTAGAGCAGCTGCTCAACAATGTAAAAGGAAACTACAAGCCTATTATAGCTCTGACTAAGAGCAAATAATTTTTCATCCAATTTGAGTGATCATGATGATACTGTGTTGTGATGTCTAGTAACCAATCAGCTACAAGTCACAATGACCCAGACATTCACCTCACAGTAGAGTCTCAGTTACTTGAATTGTATGATTCAATCATTAAGTTGTGTAAACTATTAATTATGACATTAATTTTTCATGTCTTAAATTCTTGTATGTCCTTGACATTTACGGGACATCCGTTGTGTGTGTACTAACATACTAACATACTAACCTACTAACTTCGGGATAGGTACGTCAGTACTCAACATGGCACTGCGACCCGAGTTTTCTCCCCCCGGAGTTATGTTGGAAATTTCCAACACTTATCATCCATTATTATCTTATGATAAATAATATTAACTTACATTTGCAGTAGCTCTTAACACCACTAACCATAGTGTTATATAAATTAATCTGAGCATATTGCTGATAATATTACTCCTGATAATGTAAATCAAGAGTTATTAATTGAAATTATTCAGTAACAGTTTTTATTCTGTTACGTTTGAATGCTCTGGAGAAGTATAAATATTATCTCCATTTCTCGCTAGAGATTATTTATCGAGAATATTATAATTATTAATTCCCTATAATTTCAACCCAGTTCATATTATCGCATTTCATCCATAATTACGCGGGAAAGAATAGTTTGTGTTTAATAATTTCCGTGGTGAATGCGAGAGCGGGGAGAGGGAGACGCCATTACGCCATTACGACATCAACAAGGCACGCACGCGAGACAGCGTGGTGGAACACGTGGCATTAATTGAGAATTCTTGTCGATAAGAATTACGTCGACACTCAATTAATAAGTGGAATTTACTTGCCAGTGTTCTCTAGTGCCTCAATAGTGAACCCAGCGTCTACAATTACCATCCGGACCGTGAATAAGTGTGCACAGCAGTGAACACTGAGTCCAGCAGACGCTCCTCTCGGCAAACCTTAGTACTCGGTTACGCTCACAGGTTTCTTTCTTGTAGATGCATCTAGTAATTTAGAGCCTTAGTGAGTAGTTTGTCGTTAGGAAGAGAGATTAAATATAATCAAACGTTAGTAATATTTATTACTCAGTTCAGCTTCATGAATATATGAGCACAATTTTGTAGCCTAGTCAATTGCTACTTTATATTTCTTGTATTACAGCGTGTATTTGAGACACCAGCAAGATTGTCATCCATCGTGTTATTTACCTCGAGTCATTTATCTATGGGGATTCTGTGATTACGAGGACGAGTGATGAACTGGCGTTAGAAATCGTCTTACAGCTAAGACCCATTTTTTCTTATAAATTTATTCAATTTAATTATTGCTTCTATAATATGAGCTTAAATGAATAATTTTGATTACCATATATTTACATATGTTGTAGTTAGATTTACCATAATTCCATGCATAATGAACTAGTGACGAACCACACTGGTTCCTAGATATATATGAATTTCTAGAAATAACCCCCAATGTTGATATTTGAGGCTTTGACTTTAATTAATAATTACAGTCTTCATTATTTTCAAGTGAATATCCATTGAATGTTTTTCCATAGACACTGGTTCTCTGGTGTCATTCTAATGATCAATTTTATTTGTTTTCCCTCTTTTCTCAAAAGCGGGTGGTCCTTCGATTAATTTTAATATAACAATTAAACAATTTATTTTTCTGAGTTCAAGCCCCAGATACCCAACAGGAGGACTGCCGAACATCAACACTCCAACACTTTCCCGTCACAATAAATATATATATATATATATATATATATATATATATATATATATTATATATATATATATATATATATACTAATATATATATATATATATATATATATTAGTATATTTTGGTAGCAGTCTTTCCTGTAGACATATATTATTAAATATGACCGAAAAAAGTGAGATTAATAATTCTAACACGAATTTTCTCAATATTTCTTATGTTTCTTTTCACTGTTGATGGTAATTGAAAAATTAATTCTCCAAAATTCATTTTTATTTCTAGTCTGACGCGACACTTGAACGCGTTTCGTAATAACTTATTACATTTTCAAAGACTTTTAGTTTACACACACACAACTATAACCTGCAAACACTAAACAGAGTTCTTACTTATGCTGTGATTTAAACAGCTTTCATTTTATACCCGCATTTTGGGTGAGGTGATATGTTACAACAGTTTTGCATGAGGTGAACAGAACTTTCAACACAGGACAGAACACGAAACAATGGGTATTAATTGGGTAAATGAAGGTAAGAATGGAAGTAACTGCAGAGGGCCAATTGGCCCATATTTCTTGATGCTTCTATATTGGAGCGGAGTCTTGAAGTGGGTAGAATATAGTTGTGCATTAATTGGCTGTTGATTGCTGGTGTTGACTTCTTGATGTGTAGTGCTTCGCAGATGTCAAGCCGCCTGCTATCGCTGTATCTATCGATGATTTCTGTGTTGTTTGCTAAGATTTCTCTGGTGATGGTTTGGTTGTGAGAAGAGATTATATGTTCCTTAATGGAGCCCTGTTGCTTATGCATCGTTAATCGCCTGGAAAGAGATGTTGTTGTCTTGCCTATATACTGAGTTCTTTGAGGCTTACAGTTCCCAAGTGGGTATTTGAAGGCATAGACGACGTTGGTCTCTTTTAAAGCGTTCTCCTTTGTGTCTGGAGAGTTTCTCATGAGCAGGCTGGCTTGTAAGGTGTCTATGGTGGTGACCTTACAAGCAGAACTTATTGCGGAAGGAAGAAAGAATCGGGCAACTACAGAAGCACCATACTGTCCCCGAGCTCAAAGCGGCAGCTAAGAGCCTTCGTGAGAACAAGGAGATAGTCGTCAGGAGAGATGACAAGTCGCCAATATACGTCATTCTTAAAAAAGACGAATATCTGGCGAAAATGAACCTCATTCTCTCTGACCAAACTAAATTCCAAAGGGTAACGATGGACACTACAGCCGAATTGAAAGCAAACGTCAATAAATTGATCGAAACTGTGAACGCCAAGAAATCCGGATTCCACCTGCCAAAGATTATTGGGGAATATAAACCTAGATACACGTATGGAAATGTCAAGACACATAAGCCTGGAAACCCACTTCGGCCAATCATCAGCCAGATACCCACACTCACGAACTAACTGGCAAAGCGACTCAACGGCTTGCTGACTCCTTATGTCCCTTGCGCCTTCAGCCTGAAGTCTCCAAAGAAATTTGTTGACTTACTGTGGGGAACACGGGCCATAGGGATAAGAGCCTCGTTGGACGTAGAATGACTGTTTACCAACGTACCTGTGGATGAAACAATCGGGATGGTAGCGGACAGAGTGTATCGTGATCCGGCCTGTACTCCTCTTGACATACCAGAAAACATTCTAAGGAAACTACTCCAAGCTTGTACTAAAGAGGCACCCTTCTTGAGCCCGGATGGGCACATGTATAAGCAAGTAGATGGTGTCGCCATGGGTTCTCCTCTAGGTGTCCTGTTTGCGAACTTCTACATGGGTACCATCGAGCAAACGGTCTTAGTCGACATGAACTTGAAACCGGCTATATACTGCAGGTATGTTGACGACATTTTTACACAGGTACCTGATGTCAGACATCTGCAGGAGCTGAAGGAGGCATTTGAGCAGAATTCTGTGTTGCGTTTCCCTTACGAGATGGAGAAGGATGGGAAACTACCCTTTCTAGATGTGTTATATTCAAATTCTGCGCCAGTTGGAACATAGCCAATCACAGGCGAGTAGGCCTCTAACGTCATGCCACATTCACAGTCTCCAGCCATGCTTGCTGCAGTAGTTATCTCGACAGACCCAGAGTAGGAGGACCTCGGCTGGCCAGATATATATCTGTTTGTCTCAACCAATAAATCTACATAAACGACTACGGTGTATAATGTTCAACCCCCCCCACAAGGCAACGAATACTGGTAGCAGCAGTGGGATCTAGAAAATTTTTTCTGGAAATTCAAGTACCCAGCCTCGCCTTGTGCTCCAAAGCCACCCGCCACTGCCACCTCCATATAGCCGCCATCCTGCCACCCAAGCATCAAATATTGTGCCAGACCAGGGTCCTGCCATCAACCACTACTCCAAGCCAACGTCTCAGCAGTAAGGGTCTATAATTTCCTGTTTGAACGCTAATTCATCAGTGAGAAGGGAAGATTCCCGTGCCAGCTATTTTTGAATCGCGCGCCACGTGGAGCCACCTCCTGCACCACAACAGCTGACAGCATCAAGCTTGTGAGTGTTCAAGCTACTGAAACCATCGTCAGTCATCGTCGCAAGTATCAATTGATTATTGTGGGTGTTCTACAGTTATTCAAGAGGAATTGGTGAAAAAAAGAAAGACTACAATTGTTTGTTTATAGTGTCACCACGTTGCCACATCGACACCTCGCCACCTCTCACCATCACCACCAGCCCCTTGCTACTATCATCTGTGTGAACTTCTTCCTAGCAATTGTGCTTCTCCTCCATCATCGTCGCAATATCGTCGTCTCAGAATTTATCTTCGTGCTACTGTGGGTCCCCCAGCTTCGCGCAACCGCCGCTAGGAGAGCTGCGGTCGATCCAGATTGTAAACACACCTCACATGTGCTTCTTCACAAGCCCTGCTGCCGTTTTTGGTATTGGCTACTGTTATATTGCAAATCCTGCAGCCCTGAGTTAAGTAAATATGAGCTAAAATATCGTGTGCTATGGTTTAATGAGGTTTAACGTAAATAATATCCATAATATCCTGTGAATTAACCATTCAGTGACTTGTTAAATATTGGAGCTGGACCAGTTCTCCATTCCCACAGTTTCTCCGAGACATTAAATATTTCCTGCATTGATTCCATTATTCATTAATTGTTAATGGTGTCATTAGTGAATTCAAAGGTGAGAGAAGTAAGCAATAATTGTTTCTAGCAGTTTATTTTGCATAATAGAAATTTGTTTTTGAGATTTCCATAGACAATTGAACATAAAAAAATTTGATATTTCTCCAGACCTAACTTTGAAATTTATCCTTTAAGCATTTTATTTTAAACTTTTACCATAGCATGTTACCCATGTGCCTGTGTCCAATTTGTTTTTGCTAAACCCATTTTTCATGCATTGCCACTTGTTGTGTTGAATCTTTTTAATGAAATTTTGCAATTGCATTTTCCAGTTTTTATTCTAAATTGCTGTGCTTAGCCTGGGTTTAATTAATTTATATGCTTGTAATTCCAACCATTTTAATGAAAGATTGTTGAATTTAGTTTACAATTTGCTTGTTCTTAATTATTTTCTTGCCTAGCCCAATTTAATAATTTTATTTCTGACAATTTTTTTTTTTTACTTTAGCCAAGTTCATATTTTTTTGAGTGTTTATTTTTGTGTATACTATTTCTGATGCCAGGTGCGCTTAATTATAATCTGCGTTCAAATATTACTTCCTCGGCTGTGACAATGCCTACCACTGTTGAAACCCTCTCAGACTCAACAGGAGCAGTTGCTCATCCCAATGGCCAGAGATCAGCTCAGGAAATTGCTATTCCTCTTTTTGCTGGGGAATCGCGTTTATTGGAATCGTGGTTTAGTAAGGTTGAAGCGAAAACAGTTGCACGTTTTTCCAAGCCTACTGATGCCGAATACTTGGCAATTGCACGGTCAGCTGTAGACACAACCAAAGGCGATACACGTTTCGTTGTTGATGAGAAACCCATTGTTAGCCTCCAGTCTTGGCCTCAATTTAAAGATTTCTTTTGCCGTCGCTTTGTTAATAAAGGAGACCTTGACCCATATAGGTAAGTCAAGAAAATTGCCAATGCCACCATGCAGCCTGGTGAATCGTTTAATGCGTTTACTAGCCGTCTCGATCAGTATCTGTATGCCTTAGTTTCTGCTATGAATAATTCGACGTGGTTAGATAAAGACAATAATCTGTCTCCTGAGTCTATAGCCAAAATGATAGCATTTGGTACTTTAATCCATTTTGCCCCCGAGCATACTAAACCAATCGTTGAGCAACAAAATTTTGGTGTTAAACATGAAATTGGTGAAGTGTTTGAGGCTATTAACAATGCTGCCGATAAATTAGCTCCCCGAAGTGCTCAACTGTTGCCACCCTCTGATACTGTAAATGTAGTAACAAGCTCTCAGCATCCTCCCACAAACTCTCAAAACTCTTGGTCGCAGAACCGCAACCATGCTCGTAGCCCCCAGTCAAATTCGCCGCCTCATAAATTGCCGAAACGCCATAGTCCACAACCATCCACTCCCTCATGTTGGCATTGTGGTAAGAATAACCACCTCGCAAGGGACTGTTGCTCCGCCCCTAGATCATCACCCCCTAGACAATTCTCTCGGTCCCCTCATCAATCTAATCATTCTAGGCTACCATATTGCAAATACCATAAACAAGTTGGCCACCACACTGCGGATTGTAGAGCTAGGAAAAGGACATCACCTCGTAACTCCCACGGTCAGTCTTGGCGAAGCTCACAGCGTCCAAGACATTATCAGAACCCTCGTAATTACAACTCCCAGCCCAGCTATAATGCAACTTCAAATTATAATACTCAGTCACAGAATGCTGGAGCTCAGAATATTCACTCCATGTCGTCGGGAAACCCCCAAGGCCATCCGCTAACCAATTCAAGCTAGCCAATCCTAGTGCCCTCTCTGTGTATTCAGTAGCTACCCAAAATAGATTTGGACACTTGACAGAGGAGGACACTGACTCTAGACCAGTTGTAGATGTTGACGGAACCACAGTACATTTAACCCAGACAAGACGCAGATATCCCAGACAACATAAGTCAAAAGTAGTAACTTGTCCAGTCTCAAGTGATGGCCCCCTTGTATCAGCCATTGTTCATGGTAGAGTTTTAAAAGTTTTTCTTGATTCAGGTGCAAAAATTAATATTGTCAAGCCCTCAGCTCTTAGAGACATTGAAAGTAAGCACCCTATTACTTTCAAACAGTCACACATACCTCATCTAAGTGGTATTTCAGGAAATAAAGTAAAAGTTCAGGGTGAAATTGACCTCCCACTCAAGTTAATGATGTCACATTGTCTATAACATGTTTAGTTGTTGACATTATTCATTTCCCTGGAGACATTCTCTTAGGTCTGTACACCATGATTGATAAAATATTGCATTGTTTTCCCATCGTTGGAACATTAGTATCAAAGACCACATCATACCCTGTGTAGCATGTATCGACAGGGCCATGAGTTCAATCTTCAATCAGACTACGTTAATTTCGTTGACACATGCCTTGCTAGTGTAGGTTTGTCAGATCATTGTCGTGTTAGCATACCCGAGAAAATGGGCACTCGATTGAAGCATCGTAGTTGTGCAGTTGTTAAGGAGAGTGAGTATCGGGACTTTCTGGAAGGGGACGCTCTAACGGTTTGTCATTGTCTTGCTCGCCTGGCAGCTTCCATCTCTGAAGTCAGTGGTTCCACGGCTACTGACACTGTGCTGCACTCTCATTCTCTCACCAGAATAAGAGTTAAGGTTCAGGGAGTGCCTGAGTTGTCGGATGTGATTGCGAAAAGTGAAACGTGTAAAGTGAATGGTACGTTTGTTGAACCCTCCTGGCACACAGTGCAGGATGGTACTTACATTATTTATTGCAAACACTAGTAATGCCAACATCCATCTCCAGTCTGGTACCCATGTTGTAGATTTTGCCCATTACTCGTTACCGGTGCGAGTTGTGGATGATGTCTCCATGGATCATATTGTTTGTACTCTCATGCCAGGAGAACAAGGATCTCAGCCTGAGATGCAAGCACAACACCTCAGTCCTACTGATTTTCCTGACTCTGTGGCTCAGCTTTTGGAAATTTTGAACAGGAATAGAGCCGTTGTCGCCCTATTGCCAGATGTTTAACTTGCCTACAGCACAAGGGACATGTTTCAGGACCTAATCCAATTCAGGTGTACCCAGCAACTAAAGCTCCTTGGGAACGAGTATCGATGGATTTATTGACAAATTTTGCTGAAACAGAGAAAGGGAACAAACATTTGCTTGTAATGGTCGATAATTTTTCACGGTTTTGCGAAATAGTTCCTATCCCGAACAAAACAGCAGAAACTATAGCCAGTGCATTCCATGACCACATAATTTGTAGATATAGTATGCCTAAAGTAATCCTATCAGATAATGGTCCAGAATTCAGTAATAGTATTCTAACTAGCTTGTGTGATTTATATAACATTAAAAAATGTAGCATCATGCCTTATCATCCAGCAAGCAATGGACTCGCTGAACGTACTAACAGAAAAGTGTTAGATGCCTTGAGAATCACGTTGAATTTTGATAACAACAATTGGGATGATTTTATACCCTAAATTCAGTGTGCTATAAATTCTTCAATTAATGTTTCTACAGGTGACACACCTCACGCTATTCTTTATGGTACAGATAAGATCCTCCCTAAAGAATTGATTAACGTACCTCCTACTCCCTTACATAACGTAGATGATTTTGTTCAAGTGAAGCGTAGACAAATGCAACTAGTATTCAAGAAAATACGAGAACAATTGTCCAAAGCTACAGCCGAGTTCACTCGAGCAAGGAATGAACGAGCTAAACCCAGTAAAATAACTATTAGATCTGTAGTAATGATACTTAACCAACACAGGTCTGGTCCTATGTATAAGTAACTAAGAAATTTTTGGGTCCATATAAGGTAACCGAGCTTATCAAAGGTAACAAGTACAGACTGAAGAACTTAGTAACAGGAGAGTATATAAATGAGCATTTAGACCACATGAAGTTAGCTAAAATGACTGTTGACGAGACTGATGAGGAAGATGACAATGAACTTACCCAGACAGATCCTCCTATTGGGACACCACCTTCTGTGGTTGACAGACCACTTGATGTTCAGCAACCCCATTCTAGCACTTATAATCTTAGATCTAGACCTCTCGTTTCAACCGTGCACTTACCCCATGTCCATTGGCTAGATGTTAACGAGGTTATCTCTCAATAGATGTTAGTGAAGGAATTGATGAATCTAGTTGGAACTCTGAGAGCAGAGATGGATTCCCTACGGGAGGAGGTACGACAACTGAAACATCGAGTAGAAACGAAGGAGGAGACCAATACTAACAAGACCTCGTCGTGGAAAGTCGTTAAGGACAGGGGTCTTAAGAAGACCATGACATGGCCGCCTAAAATGCCCTAAGGATGTCAAATTCATTTGCCGTGTTGGAAGGCGAGTGCTGTGGTGAGCCTTTGAAAGAAACGAAGAGCAATGAAGCACAGGCCCCTCAAATTGTTCAGAAAGTTAAGGAGGTACCTAAGCGAATTTTGGTTGTGGGAGATTCCCAGGTGAGGTATTTAGACAGGACGTTTTGTGCCAGAGATAGGGGGAACAGGTTAAGGGTTTGCAATCTGGACGCTGGAATTGGAGATATTGTTGACAACATGAAAGATATTATGACGGGAAATAGGAACAAAGCCATTATTTGTATTAGTGCAGGGGGTAATGATGTTGGACGTGTTAGGAGTGAGGAACTTATACAAAAATTAACAAAGCCATAGAATTAGTTAGGAGCAAGGGAGGAATCCCGATCATATGTGGCATTCTTCCAAGAAAAAGCGTTGGGAACGAATGGTTGGCGAGGGCACTTGGTGTCAATAGCCGGCTGCAAAGATATTGCAAATCAAATGCAATATCTTTCATAGACAACTGGGAACACTTCTATGGAAGAGGTGAAATGTATGCTCGTGATGGAGTGCATCTATCGAGGGCTGGGGTTGTTGCTGTTGCAAACTAGTTGGAACCAGTGGTTAGAGGCATATGTTTGGGTTTAAACTGTTAGTAGATAGTGGTATGGGAATTGATAGGGAGGAAGTAGGTAATAAAAATATGTGTTTGATGGAGAAACAAATTGGCAAAATGATCAGGGAAAGAGAAGGGCCTCAAAATAACTATTCACTTAAGGTATATTACACTAACAGTAGACGTCTAAAAAACTAAATAAACGAGTTGAATGCTCTTGTCTGCACAGAAAATATAGATATTATTGCATTTACCGAAACGAGGATGAATGTAGAAAATAGAGAACTATTAGCTGAATATCAAATAAATGGATATAAACTATTTCACACAGATAGATATATTAGACGAGGAGGGGGAGTAGGCATATATGTTAGGGATAATTTGAAATGTAGTCTCAAAGAGGAAATGAAGACTGAGCCACACGGAAAATATTTGGATAGAATTAAATGAAAAAGCAAATAATATTATAATAGGAGTTATATATGTGAGGGAATGAAGATTCCCTCAGCTAGTTTTCCTAGTTTTCTAGATTAGGCTAGAGTCGCTCTAGGGACTCTAGACAAGAAGCTTTCAAACTAACATGCACTTATGGAGTGCTGGATGAAAGCTTATGTTATGGACTATCATTTAAGACTAGTCCAAAGTCTGTGATTGCTCTGTAGAGAGAGTTACAGAATTTTTCCTGTTCTGTGAAATAGGATGAGATTTGAGAATGAAGTGGTATGAGAGGATACTTGACTCCCAACGGTTTTAGAGGTGGGGGACAGTGGGGTGAACGTTGCCTCCCCCCCACCACGTGAAACATTGCGCCATTGTCATTAGGCCTCCCCCTCCTTGTGACATCACGGGACGCAGCAGGGCGAGGGCGGCTGTTGTTGGTTTAGACACCTCTCCCTCTTGGTGAGTTTTGGCGCGAACAGCTGTGATTGGGAGCGGCACCATATGGTTGTGCCGGCTTTGTGCTGATTGGTCAAGACAAGGTAGGGAGTGATATGGGCATTTGAGTTTCGCTAGCCCGCCAAATCGTCAGTTTGAACTGGGCGGCAAGCTGAGGAAGAAGTGATTGGGTGTGGGTGGCAGCCTGCCACCTCCACCCCCATTAATCGCTGTGTCATCCCTATTTACTCATTGTGCATGGCACTCCTGCCATCATGGGTTGTGTCGAGGCCCAATTTGCGTGAATTGGGGCCAAAGAGTACGGTAGGATCAGTAAAAACCCTCAGAGACAGTGTTCACCCAGGAGGCAGCTGGCAGAGTCTCATGGTGTAACAGATGGTTCGAATATCCTGTCTATGTTAATGGACAATTGGTGGAATAATGGGCAGGGCCTCCTAGTGTAATTGTGGTGATATTACAGGCCCCTGTTAGACTTTGAATTCCACCTGGCGGTGTCCATGTGGTGATGACGCCGGCATTATCACGCCCAGTGTACGAGCGAGGCAGGCTCTGGTATGATATGGTGTAAGGTGATCTCCCATCCGCGTGTGTATGCCTGTGGACGCCAGCAAGCCAGCCTGAGGCATCCCATGTGCGCGCCACCTATGTGTGCGCCAACCATGTGCGCGCTGCCCGCCCCGGGCCGCGCCACCCCCCAGGCCACCCACGCGCCGGCCACCCCAGCCCGGGTGGGGCACTGTAACGCCCCCGCGCTTACTCGTGGCCACCCCCCCTTAGGGCCACGCGGTGGCCACATGCTTTGGCCACCTTCCCTGGACATTCTAGGGCCACACCTAGTCGACGCAGGAGGGGCGAGCTAGGTGTTCTACAGCCAGAGTGGTAGTGACCGGGGAAATGAAATGATTGTTGAGGATTTAAGGAGCCGTGAGTACAATAATAGTTGTTAGTGTAACAGTGTCTCAGGACTAGTGGAAATTCCGTAAAAGCTCTGTTGTCCCATAGCGCCTGCCAGGCTAGGGAAGCAGCTGAGAGACAGCTGTCTGTACTGTCGTCCAGATGACTGGTTGGGATGTACCTGGAGATGGATGTTGTAAACAGTACCACACAAGTTGTTGTATATAATGTGTGTAGACTGACTCGAGTATGTAACCGGTCAGTGTAGAGATTTACCATATAAGTGATCCAGCTCTGTCGATTCCATATAATCGTTCAGATTGGATCAATGCCATAGTGCCGCATGTTAACTATATCATTGCAGAGGTAGGCAGGCCAGTGTTGCAGGGATGTCAGTGGATACCCTGAGGTCTGTGTAGTTATGGATACTTTTATCTGGTAAAAATATTTTCATTGATTATGTGAATGCCATTACCATGTGCTTCATTTGCATGTTTGTATGTACTGTGTTGTGTGGTGAGTCAGTAGATGTGATTGCTGACTGATTGCCTAATGATGTCATTAGCATGTGGGGTATGCTGATGGCATCATTATGTTGCAGGTTTGTGCAGTGTTGTTATCAGGTATACAATATTAATGCCCGAGGAACTGTGTTGAGGGTTTAAGGGGCCTCTTTGATTATTCAGGGGAATTCACAGTACTTAATGAGACCAAGCAATTAGTTAATTTGCCTAATTAAGATAATTAGTGCCAGCTGTCCGCTTAGCGACGGTGCTTTATATTAACGTAAATTGCCTTGCTGAAGTAGTCGTGATTGATCGCAGTAGTCCCTTGCAACGGTTGCAAGATAAGGGGGGGCAGTAATATCGGTATACTTGTGTTGTTGCCTAACCGTGTGCCATTACTGTATGGGTACAGTAATTAACGTGTTGCAGATGCCGCAACTGTATGTGGGCGGTGCATTTATGTTGTTATGCATGCCACTGTAGTGTGACCTATGTAACACCGGGGTTACTTTGTATTCTTTAAGTTGTGATGAGGACTTAAGGATTCAGTGAGTTGAGTTAATTAATGGGAATTAACGTAATAAGGCTTGCACATTTCTTATTGAGTGAGTGAGAGCTGTTAATGGAGAACAGTGTTGAGCTTGTTGTGATACGTTTCCGGTGCAATTAATTGTCCGTGTGACAACTAATTGACCACTCTAGCTAATTATGTAATTAGCATTCTCATCATGAATTCACGTAGTGGGAGAGGATCTGTCAGAGTCTGTCAGTAATTGTGTTAATGTAATTTGCTCAAGACTAATTACCTTTCTGGGGTATAGCAATTAGTGGCTCATGATAATTAGTGGAGTAATTAACGTCTGGAGTCTTGACGACTCAGATGACTCGGTAAAGCGAGGTCATGGAGCTAGCATAACTCGATATATTAATCATATCCTGTCTGATGACAGTGGATTAAGATGCACTCTTGATAATTAGGGGAGTAATTAACTCCTCTCCTGTGAATTCACAGTGTTTGATGAGACCTGCTTAGGCAGTGCAAAGTGAGACGTATTTATGTATGATTAATTATCGGTCCTGGTGACAGTTAATTGCTCATGGTTAATTAGGGTAATTAACACTCATTAAGGTAAATTTTGACATAGACTGTTGAGAAGCTACCAAGTTAGGGTAGGCTTAGTTAACGTAACTGAATTGGGATGTAATCAGTGGTCCGTTTGACCTTAATTAGGAATTACTCACTGAATACTTGCAGGGAGTCAAGTGTGATGTAATGTAAGAGACTTGAGTTATTGTTAACAAGATGACTTGTGTTAAAGAGAAACAAGTATTGATGATTAACGTAGAGTACCATCATGTTGTTGTCTAAGAGAGACAATTGTTTGTGATTAACGTAGTACTTTGTTGCTGACTGCTGTGATCAGTCAATTAACGTAATTAATCACATGATCAATGTAGTAATTGATTAAGGCAATTTCTTTTGGTTATCGTCTGGTGACGAGGGTAAAGTAACTTAGGGATCTTCTTCTTGAGGTTATCTTGAGATGATTTCGGGGCTTTAGTGTCCCCGCGGCCCGGTCCTCGACCAGGCCTCCACCCCCAGGAAGCAGCCCGTGACAGCTGACTAACACCCAAGGTACCTATTTTACTGCTAGGTAACAGGGCATAGGGAGAAAGAAACTCTGCCCATTGTTTCTCGCCAGCGCCTGGGATCGAACCCAGGACCACAGGATCACAAGTCCAGCGTGCTGTCCGCTCGGCCGATCGGCTCCCGGGATTACTGGAGCTGTGTCCCAGAATCCCACCTTGCCTGACTTTGTTTACTGTTTACAGTGCAACTTCTTGTAGGGAGTTGCAAAGAGTGTTCACATTAGGTTGTGATAGGAGGAGTCACTGTTGGACTACCCGCCCAGTTACGTGGGTCTCTCCTGTTGGGCGGGAGGACCCGTAAGATTGTGATTATAGTATCTGTTACCATGAAGCCGTGACAATATTGATTGCAAGCTTGTGTCATCAGTGGGCATCCTTCATTTGTTCAGTTAGTTCATGTAATTAGCCCAAAGTGTCAGCAAGATGGAGCCTGCTGTCACTTCTGGAGGGGCTATTGAATAGCAGTGTTGCAAGTGCCACTTGATAGACAATAACGTGACCACTCGCTGTGGTGTAACTCAGTCTGTGATATTTTTTGATTTGCAATATTGCGTCGTCAGTGGGCACACCTGTGTTCAGGTTAGTTCAGTATGCAGCCATACAGCAAGGGTTGCTAGTTAGCAACCGTTGGTTATAGTGCCACTGGAGGGACATTAACGTAATGTAAACTCGATAATGTAGTAGTCTAGTCTCTTGTTATTAATAAATTGTTTATTTTATTAGAAAACGGTCTTTGATGTCAACCTTCAACTATTCTATTCCACACCCCTGTTCTGATGTTACGATTGAATGTTGATGTGATCTTTTGATATGACGGCTGCTCTTGGGAATTCGAATTCCAATTCATAGCGCCACATCAAATATAAATATTTGATTGTGAGAACCCGTCGGTTACCCTTTATTAGTTTTAACGTCTTGTTTAACTAGAAGGAACCAGCGGCCTATGTGGACAGGTTTTCACCCCTGGTGGTGGAAGCCTGGCGGTTTGCTCCCGCTTCTCCTTTTTCTATTGGACACATGCTTAACTGCCACAAGCAGCCTTTAAACTTGAAGTTCACCTCCTAAGGGAGGTAGGCGTAGAAAAAATCTCACAATATATAGACCACCAAATTCAGACAGAATGGAAGCAAAGCATCTATGGGATGAAATATCTAGAGCATCTAGATCTAACAGTATTTATGCCATAAGAACATAAGAACATAAGAACAAAGGCAACTGCAGATGGCCTATTGCCCATATGAGGCAGCTCCTATTTACGACACATACACTACACATACACTACACTGAACACACACGCTACACATACACTTCACATATACACTACACATACACTACACATACACTACACGTACACTGCACGTAAACTACACAAACACTACACAAACACTACACATACACTACACACATACACTACACGTACACTACACGTACACTACACATACACTACACATACACTACACATACACTACACATACACTACCCATACATTACACAAACACTACACATACACTACACACATACACTACACACATACACTACACGTACACTACACATACACTCAACATAAACTACACGTACACTACACATACACTACACACACACTACACATACACACTACACATACACTACACATACACTACACATGCACTACACATACACTATACATACACTACACTACACACATACACTACACATACACCACACATACACTACACACACACTACACATACACTACACATACACTACACATACACTACACATACACTACACTACACACATACACTACACATACACTACACATACCCTACACTACACACATGCACTTCACATACACTACACTTACACTACACATACACTACACGTACACTACACGTACACTACACATACACTACACATACACTACACTACACACGCACGCTACACATGCACTACACATACACTACACATACACTACACGTACACTACACGTACACTACACATACACTACACAAACACTACACAAACACTTCACATACAGTACACATACACTACACATACACTACCCATACATTACACAAACACTACACATACACCACACATACACTACACGTACACTACATATACACTACACATACACTACACATACACTACACATACACTACACACACACAACACATACACACTACACATACACTACACATGCACTACACATACACTACACATACACTACACATACACTACACTACGCACATACACTACACATACACTACACTACGCACATACACTACACATACACTACACATACACTTCATGTACACTACACATACACTTCATGTACACTACACATACACTACACTACACATATACACTACACACATACACTACACAAACACCAAATGTACACTACACATTGTTGCGGTGGTGGTTTGGGTGGTATTATCGCTGACGGACCGTCCAACCCACAACTCGATAGAGTGCTTATATTCCACTAGGAGATCACACCAGGTGCTTCAGGCTCTAGGAGAGGGGCTCAATGTCACACGTTTAGGGGATGCGGCTCCAGCACTCAGCCTTGTTGTCATGTGCACACACCCACTCGAGCCGCTGTGACTCCCCACTCTCTCCTTATGGGATATGACTCCTCAATCCCCTTTGTCTTACTAGACTTCCGTCTTACCCTGTCCACAGCAGTGGTTCCTGTTTCTTGCTCTCTCTCTCTCCTTCTTTACTATTTCCTGGGAAGCCTCACTGGGACAAGTGCAAACACCAGCAAATTTGAATACATTTACTGGACGAAGTACATATATAATACATGCACACATATAATAATAATGAATCCTATACTCTATACTATTATAATCAGGTTGCACTCCAACACCATCAGAACTCTATCCTTAGCTTGCTAAGTGGTATCCTATCTCTTGGTATTACCACCTAATATTACCAACCTCCTCAAGTAGATTAAGTCTTACAATATAATGTTACACTTTCAACAAGAGAATATATACATATAAATATATCTCTAAACATGTACAAGAAAATTCAGCAGGAAGATGCAATAACACAGATATATATATATCAGTATAAATGTTCAGTGACACACAACGAATCAATCGATCACTCTATCCGTCCTAGAATATCTGTAGGTAATCCTGTCTACGACCGTGACTCTAAACTTCAATATACACTTCGTGGCACATAAATGGCAAACGATCACTCACCTCTCATTGCGTCGTTCACGCTAATGACAAACACTCTCACCTCCATACAAGTGATCATTTAGAACTATTTCACTACCCTGATAACTTCAGGTTCCTCAGGGCTTAACCACCAGGATCCTCTGCAGCTCCTCCAGGCTGCTACCATGAAGTTTTCTTGGACAACTATGGTGCTTCTCTACTCCTACTAGGATCATCCACAGCTCTCCTGGCTGCTGCACCATAAAGTTTCCTCGAATAATTGTGGTACTTCACCACCTCTACAGAAGCATGTGACACTCCTCCTCACTGCTTCTCCTCACAGATCGAGGTCCTCTTCTCCACTGCCTTGGAGTCTCATCAACTACTCCCTCTGTGCTGGCTTCGAGATCCTCAGCAACTTCTTCCCCAAAGGACAAACCACAGATTCTCTTGTCGAGGGCGCTCCTCCTTCTGACAACGTCTGACCAGGGCGCTTCCCACAGCCCACAAAACTGTCACTGGGCGGCTTAATACTCTCCCCGCCGTCCAGGACTTGAGACCGCAACGTCTTCAGCTCGACTCCACAGCTGGCACGTCTGCACACTTCTCTTCTCTTTGGAGATATATCACTAGGGGTTCCCTTCTGGCGGGAGCTCGACGAAGCGCGGCTTTCCCCCTGCGATGTCTGGCCTCAAGTGAGGTCAAAGCCCTCCCAAAGCGAGCCTCACACCTCCAACCAATTGTCCACATCTCCTAACCAGTCATTTATCTGTTTTCTTGTTCATTGCCCATAATCTCAAATTTTTATTTAAATCGACCAAACTATCTTACCTATGTATTATCGCCTCTATGCTTCCTGGACCTTCCAGTTAGGTCAGGCTTGCTGAATAACTCTCAAGAGGGAGACTCGTTTTTCTTGCAGGCTGAGAT
>WNGS01087270.1:0-10150 GCA_020271785.1 Procambarus virginalis
TATACATGAGTCTGTTAAGAACAATACGTTCAAGCACTTTACAGACACACGATGTTAGAGATATGGGTCTATAATTATCTGAGTGTGGTTTGGGGATGGGAACAATGACACTCTTTGTCCAGCATCAGGTAATACTCCTTCACGTAAACTCATTCTGTACAGCACTAACAGTGGATTACCTGGTACTTGTGAGACTAATCTCAGTAGACTGTAAGTAATACCGTCCTCTCCAGGAGCAGTTGATTTTCCCATCTTTAGTGCATGATTTAATTCCCATTCAGTTACATCATTAAGGTCCGACACGTCGATAGCTGTACAGGCAAGATTGATGGTTCGTTGTCTGTTGGGGCGTGTGTCATTAAGTTTATGCTGTATGTTAATTGGAGTGAGTCGTAGCTTGATGTTAGTGCCCACTGATCAAGGAGAATGTTTGCTTGTTCTAGTGGGCTGTGGTGCAGTGGTTTGGTTGGGTTGCTTCTAGAGATTTTTCGTATCTTTTCCCAAACTTCAACAAGTGTTGTTTGCTCATTTATACTTTGTAGGAACTCTTCCCAATGTTTATTACGTATAACGTTGCTCATGTCTCTCATCTCTCTATTTGCAACAAGAAATGCATGTAAGTCACCTTGTGCTTTGGTTCGTTTGTACGTATCTCCAAGTTGCTTTACTCGTTCATGTTCTTTAACAAATACGGGGTCGAGAACCCACTTGGGTGGTGGCAGGTGTTGCCCACTTCTCCTAGGCTTACGACTTGTTCCCCAACACACCCATGTGTCGTAGTAGGTAGTAATTGTATCAACGAGATCTCTGGAGAAGGCTTCTACATTCGTTATTGTGTAATCTTGATACCATTTTGATATACAATTAATAAAGTGGTCATGCAAGCCATATGGAATATTCATTTTCCGTCTCTGATGTCTATTAGGTACATCACACTGTACCTCATAGGAAGCAGAAACTGCATAGTGATCACTAACTAAGTGATTTACCAACGAACATTCCATCCTATCTTGCACAAGGTTTCTACCCATTACATAATCAAGTCTGCCTCCCAATAAATGAGTTTGGGTATCCGTAGTATACACGGTTAATCTGTTGTCATAAACATATTTGATAAATTTGCATCCATTATCGTTGTTAGTAATGTCTCCCAGCGTAATATGTCTAGCATTAAAATCTCCCATGTATATTGTCCCATGATTGTCTAGATCTGGGAGCAATGTTACATTGAGCTTCTGGCTTCTGGCATATACGTTGAGGAATGAAAAGTGGCCTGCTGTAGTTTGTACATGAAAGTGATGGAACTGTGTGTGTACATTGTGTGACGTGCTCACAAGAATGTGCGGTAAATCACTTCTGATGTATGTTAATAGGCCTGTGGCGTTACTGTTATTATAGGATGCATACCCTCTGATCTTTGGTGGGGTTTTGTTTATCATGTTGGACGTGTAGGGTTCCTGTAAAGCAATTATATCTATGTTGTTACTGGTAACATGTGCAATTAGATCATTCAGTCTTTTGTTGATGCTACGAATGTTCCAACTTAGAAACTTAATGGTCCTTGTGTCAACAGCAGCCATCGTCTTGGTGTTGTTCCTCCCTGGGACTGGTGGTCCCACTGTTGTCCTTGTCCCACTGCCACAATGTGTCCATAAGTGACTCTACGACGTAAAGAGCCGCACCAACCTGGCGTTTGGTGTCGTCAGGAACATCTGGTGACGTCATCAGTTTCTTGATCACTGAGCAACTCGGGATGGTCCGCGAGTGAATGTTCTCTGTAAGTCGTATGGCATAATTACTGTCACTCAGAATATTATCATTTTCATTCTCGTACTTGGCTTGAGCGCGTTCGTTAAGGTCATGAATCATTTTAAAATATGCTGGTGCAGGTCGACTTCCTCGTCCAGTTAATGTTTCTGTGTCACTAACACTGCTGTCATCCTTGAGTTGACTGACGGCGTCGCTGCCACCGCCTCCGTTGTCGCTCTCATCTCTGCTGCTGCCGCTGCCGCCGCCGCCGCCGCCGCCGCCGCCGCCGCCGCCGCCGCCGCCGCTGCTGCTGCTGCCGCTGCTGCCGGCGCTGCTCCTGCTGCTGCTGCTGCTGCTGCCGCCGCCGCCGCCGCGCTGCTGCTGCTGCTGCCGCTGCTGCCGCCGCCGCTGCTGCTGCCGCTGCCGCCGCCGCCGCCGTCACCACCACCACAGGAACCTTTACCAGCGCGGGCCACGGCTGTGACACAGCAGTGTGGAGGCTGCTGTATCTCTTGTGGAGGAGCTTGACATAGCCTCTGTATAGTTTCAGTCAGTTCTGCTACCTGTGCTTGCAAGGTTGCCAACTGTCCTTTAACTGTTGCCTCAGGCTGTTGTGTGTTGTCAGGGGCGTTGCTGGTACTGTCACCACTATGGGGTGGGTCAACAGTACTAGAGCCAGCATCAGTAGGCACTTGTTGAGTCTCGGGCACTTGCCTCCTTGTGCCAAGGGAGGCTGGCCGGTTGGTACAGTCTGAGTGCCAGATGGTGACTCCTTCCGTACCACATCTGAAACACTTCAGCGATGGTTTAGACGGAGCCACAGTTTCAGGTTGTAGCCCTGCTTCTGTTGCAGTCTTCTGTTGCTCCTGTTCCTGCTTTCTTTGGTCTCTGGTCTTCTTATACTGACAGTCCTTCAGTGGATGAGGACCGGAACAGAGAGCACACTTGGGTGTGGGCACGGCAGTGCTTAGCTATGTGGCCACTGCCACAGCACTCGTAACACTCCACAGGGTTCGGCTCCCACACCCTGAACGTGCTGGGGCGCGCATACAACCCACCAAACGAATACTGGTCAGGTGGCGGATCAGGCTTTTTCCAGACTATGACTATTTGATCAGTAGGCTTACCATTCTTGGTCAATCTTCGTGCTCTGTGTACCCCGTCTAATTCATAGGCCCACTCTAGTGGATACCCGTGACTGTACCTGTAGACTAGGTATTCATCCATCTTCTTGTTCCGTGTTGGATTATCTAGAGGGGAGAGCTTTACATCACCTATTTTCCCTTGTAGAAGAGCCTCCACAACCTGCTGCTTCTCTCTTAAAACATACACATATGGGGAGTTGACATGTGGACGTACCACGCCTGCAGTGCCAGGCGGGTACACCTTGCTCAGTTTCTTACTCCACACAATCCTGTCAGCCACACTCGTGCCTTTAGGGAAGGTCAGACGTGTATACTGGCTCCTTGGTGCTATGGGACGCCTTCCACCCTGTTGTTCACCAGGCTTCTGTTTCCCTTGTTTCCTTCTCTGGCTCTTATTTACCACCTCCACAAACCCATCATCACTGGGTGGTGGGGTGACAGTGTCACTGGTCACGGTAGGGGAGAGCCCTGAGGGTCCAGCAGCTACCTCCTCCATACCTGCTTCTTCAGGCGGCGGTAATTGTTGCTCTAACCACTTCCGATACCTGGTGTACATTGATAGTCATATGATGATGATTAACACGACAAATGGCAGAGCAGGCAGCATGCCTTACCAATCATCAGCGCCAACAGTCATAAACCTGCTCTGAGGGGTAGAGCACTCTCAGTGGGTTTGAGAGTGCTCAGACGACTTGGATAAACACTTGGATATTCCACTTGGTTGGTTGGGACTCGCAGAGGGTAGCCCTCAGTGACTTATTCTCCTATGTGGACAGAATGTCCCCTAAGACAGCCTAGCCCTGCTACAAGGGTGAACAGATGCCCAAGTCAAGTGGCCCCCCAGATTTTACAGGTAACCGCATGGGCCACTGGACCGTTCCACTTGACCTGTTGAAATGGCGAAGTGAGAAGAATAAGAGAAAGTGGGGAAGATAAGTCTTATAACTAGGAATGTACAGTTGCTGTGTACAAAGCTGGCATCATTGAAGTGTTGGCGGCTGTCACCCTCCCGCCAGGGAAGGAATACGGCTGACCGTTCGGTCAGTGTTCTAACCGCAAGGGTCAGAGGCCCGTGGGGGTCAGGTTACGGTCCCACCACTCTCCTTGCCTGAAGCAGTGTTGCCTGAAGCTGTTGATGCCCTGTGGTTCTTGTCAGAGAGTCTTACAGTGAGTCCCAGGTACACTGTACAGGTGATGCTGTGTTATTAACACCAGCAATGCGTCAAACACTAATGTTTGGTAGGCTTCCCCCTAAGGGAGCGGTGGGGGCAGGCTGGCCTGCCTCCAAGCATCAGGCGCCACTCACTAGTTCACTCTAGGGTTCCTCTGATACTAGTGACTTATGCAATAGTGTCGGAACACTCAGCAGCACAGTAGTATTGTGACGATACCGCCCCGGCGATCACAGCACAAGGCTGGGGACGAGGGACTTAAGCCCTCGAGAGGAGAGAAGGCGCGCACGTCCTCTCACCCCAAGGCCTGGCCAGCGAGTGAGTAGTACTTTGGGTGGCAGACCTACGTTTGAGATGACGGTTGATGGTGTGAGATTGACAGTTTTTGTGGACACCGGAAGTCAAGCAACGCTCATTAAAAAGTCAGCCTTCAGCACTCTTAAAGAGACACGCCTTAAGTGTTGTGGGAAGCATTTAACAGCAGTGAATGGTCAACATATTAATATCTTGGGCCAGGCTACTCTTAATTTTGAAGTGGGTAAGGGGGAAGCTTACCCACACAATTGCACGATTGTCGAGTATCTTGCATTCCCTGGGCAGATTTTATTGGGAATAGATTTTCTGGGACGAGTTAACTTTTCTTTGTCTGCTCAAGAGGGAGCAAGGAAGTGCAGACTGAAGTTGGGCCAGGTAGTTTATCCCATTAAAATGGTAGATCATCCTCCAGTAATTGCTTCCATTAGCAAGAAACAGAAGTACAACATTCACTACCCTAAGTTGTTGTTTAAGTCTCTTCCAGACACAGAGAAGAAGTCACGTGGGTTACATGCCTTGATGAAACAATGTTGCTCACCCCATTCAGTTAAATTCATTAAAGCATCAGTGGGACGTCACATTGCACCAGGTACCACCCTTCAGGTGGCTGGGGGATGTGACAGGTTGTTGTTCCCTCATCATTTGATCACAGTGCTTGATAAAGGTGCTCTCATCCCAGTTGTCAATCTCTCGCACAAAACCTATCGTTTCAGGGCAGGTGATAGGGTGTCTCAGGCTACAGTTGTAGAAAATACAGAAAATTTTCAGTATCAAAGCCAGGAGGAGATGCCAGCCACCACAGCACAATGTAGTGCGCTGAATGTTACAGATAGTAGTACACAGGGTAAACACAAGACCGAGACAGGGAAAAGTAGTAATACTCAGGAAGTTGATAAGTTAATCTCGGCTTTGGATTGCAACATTTGCAACAGTCCGATAGGAAACTTTTGAGAGGGATTTTACGTAAATTCCATAGACTGTTTGCAACAGAAGACGATCAAATCGGGCTTCTCGATAGGATCGAGCATGTTATTCCTACAGGTGATCATCCTCCTATTTACACTCATCAATGGAGGCTTCCGGAACCGGCAAAGGAAGTAATTAGAGATGAGTGTCAGAAGATGTTGAGACAGGATGTGATAGAGCCTAGTACATCACCATGGTTGTCGCAAGTAGTGTTGGTACGTAAACCGAATGGTAGTTATAGGTTTTGTGTTGACTACCGAAAGATCAATGAAATTACTAAAGGTTATGTGTATCCTTTGCCACGGATACAAGAAATAATAGATCAGTTTGGGGCAGCAAAATACTTTTCCACTCTGGATGCGAAATCTGCATATTGGGCCATCCCAGTCGCTGGGAAGGATAGAGAGAAGACCGCCTTCTCTGATGGGGTTCATACTTATCAATTCAAGCGGATACTTACTTATCAATTGCCTTTCGGGTTAAAGACAGCGCCTTCATCATTTCAGAGGGCAATTAATTATATCCTCAGCCCAGTCTTGGGAAGGCACTCATTAGCGTACCTGGATGATGTGGTTATCTACTCCAGGACGTTTGATGAGCACTTACGAGATTTGACTGAGACGTTGGCACTGTTAGATAAGGTCGGGTTCAAACTCAATGTGGGGAAGTGCACTCTGGCATCTCAGAAATTCAAGTTTCTGGGATTCCAGGTGAGCACAGATGGTATCCGACCTGACCCCCGACTCCTGTCGTGCCATTGCTGACATGCCAACACCTAAGACAGCAAAGGATGTTCGAAGGTTTCTGGGGGCAGCCGGAAATTTCCGTCGCCACATTGAGGGTTTTGCAAGTACAACAGCACCGTTAACTGAGCTCACTAAGAAAAATGTTATATTCATTTGGAAACCTGAGCATGATAACGCTTATGCAAAATTAAAAAGTCAACTCATTACAACCCCAGTCTTGGCAGTTCCTGATTTTGATAAGGAGTGGGAAGTACACACAGACGCCAGTGGCATAGCAATTGGTGGGTGCTTAATGCAACGTGATAATGACAATCTTCCTCACCCAATAGCATATTTTAGCAGGAAGGTTAAGGGTCGGGAGGTCCGCTATTCTGCAACGGATAGGGAGGCTTTGGCTGTGGTAGAAAGTCTCAGGTACTTTGAACCGTATCTTTTCCAACGACACTTTGTCATTTATACAGATCACAGGGCTTTAACTCATATTTTTAAGAAAAGAACTAAGTGCCCTCGCATGTCACGTTGGTCTCATGAACTAGCTGCTCACTCATTCCAAATACTTTACAAGCGTGGTCCATCACATGTTGTACCAGACACTTTGAGTAGAAACGTTGCTACTATTAACGTAAATCTTAATATTGAAAATATTTCCAGCGAAAAAATGCGAGAATTCCAGATGAACGAACCGAGGTGGAAGGAAATTATCGAACATTTGGAGAGAGGAAAATATCCGTCGAAGAAATGTAATCTAGCAATTCATGATTTTGAAACGAGGGATGGGGTCTTATTTTATATAAAGGGGCAGAAGGATCGTGCAATTTTTCAGCTGGTTATCCCAGAGGTATTGAAGAAGTCGGCGTTGAAACTCGCACATGCGTCTAAGATTGCAGGTCATCCGGGGATTTTTAAAACTAACATGAAAGCCAAGTCACTCTTTTTCTTCCCTGGTATGTTAACAGAGGTCATTAACTTCGTTACGTCCTGTGGTCACTGCCAAAGGAGGAAAGGTACACTTAAGGTACAAGCTCCATTGCAAGAATTCCCAGAAATTTTTGAACCTTTAGATCGGGTGGGGGTTGATCTGATTGATCTGCATCTCAGTCATTCAGGAAACTGTTACGTATTGGTGTTGGTAGACCACCTGTCCAGGTACACCACACTGCCTTCCCTCAGAAAGATTCACGAACTGTTGCAAAGGTGTTCTTAGATAGGTTCGTCACACTATTCGGTCCCCCTAAAGTGTTAGTTTCTGACCGAGGTCAGGAATTTAATGGGAATATTTTTAGAGAAGTATGTCAAATTGTAGAAACCACTTCAGCATTCACTACGGCTTATCACCCTCAGGCTAACGGTATGACAGAACAGACGAACCGGTCAGTTAAAGATATGCTTGCAATTCTTGCAGAGCATGATGCGAGTGCGTGGGACGAACAACTCCCCTATGTCCAGCTGGCTCTGAACACTGCCATCCATCAGTCCATTAACACCCAACCCCTTTTGCTATTCACAGGTCATTCATGTAACTTCCCATCAGGTCTGCTTAACAGGCATAACATTGTATATGGGGAAGATTACCCATCAGAAGTTTTAAATAAGATGAAAAATGCACGGAGAATTGCAGCTAGGGCTTCCAAGACAGCACGAGACTGCTATGCTCAGCATTATGACAAATAGGTACGACCTCTTGAGTTGAAAGTCGGGAGTCTTGTGTTGAGAGTTAATGATGCGGCTCCTGCCAATCAGAGTAGGAAACTTGCACCTAGATGGCGGGGCCCTTACCGAGTAATTGAAAGAAAATGTCCAGTTAATTTTGTTTTTAAAGGTATTTTCGAAGACCAAGTTGAGAGAACGATTCATATTAATAAATTAAAACCTTATCACGCGAGGGAGAAACTAGAGCTGCCTTCAGCAAGTCTACTTCCTGACCTGTCTAATGATGCAATGGCTGAGTCAGATGATGAGGATGATCTTCTGTCAGATCTCATCAGTAGTCAAGTTCAATCTTGTCACCCTATGGTAACAAGGTCACGAGCTGTACAGTAAATTGTTAATGATCTAGTCAGGTTTAGTAAAATTCTTAATAATTATTCTGTAGAGGCGATGGTGTGTATTTACTGATGTGCATGACTCAGGTAGCATACTTGCCTTGCTCTGGGGTTTCCAACTTCCTATACCTCAGAGTAATATCCATGCTTCCGCCATTTGTTGTTGACTGTCTTTCTCAGGTCTGATGGTACACCAGTTATAGCCTCCCAGTCACACGTGAACCAAGGATCGAGATCAACAGGTCTGGGGATGACCCACCTGGCTGATAAGATCGGGGTCTGAGGCACGTTACATAAAGTCCTCCCCCTTGAACCCGGTAACTCGTCAATTGGTTATCCGGAAGAGGGTGACTGGTGTACAGTCACCCAGCCAACACCTCACGTCACTAACGAGGTTGTCCCAGTCCAGCTATGCTGTCTTCACGGAGCAGAGTCAGTCACCATCACAGCCGTGGGCAAGCTGTCTCAAGGTCACCAACCAAGCCCACCAGCCGAGTAGTCAAGACTGCGGGAAAACCGGAAGTGGAAGACGAGTGGTCTACGAAGAAGCTAATTGCAACGACTTGTCAGCTCTCTCAAAACCTGCGGTTGCGTCGTCTGTGGAAACCAAGATGCAACACGGTGGTCTCGGGTACGAACAGCACTACCCCTACAGAGTGCTGCTGAATCACCAGATGAGGTACAATCCTGTACCTCGGGCCGCAAACACAACTAGGTGAGTACAACTAGGTGAGTACCTGTTGACTGACGGTTGAGAGGCGGGACCAAAGAGCCACAGCTCAACCCCCGCAAACACAATTAGGTGAGTACAATTAGGTGAGTACACACACACACACACACACACACATAGGTACACATGTGCCTATGGTGCATGGTACACATGGATTATCACCCATACCAGGCCATTCTCCATTAATGTGTTTACACAATAATAATTAAATATACACATGTTAATCGATCAGATTCATGTAAAACAAACAAACAAAAAACTAATAAACACACGCATACACATACACACACACACACTCATAGGTACACATGTGCCTATGGTACGTGGTACACATAGATACTCACCCATCCATTAATGTGTGTGTTCACATTGATACTCACATGAACTCAATTGCTGACAGAGATGCTGTAACAGCTCAAACCCTAAAGGAGAAACACCCAACCCAAGGCTCCACGTGAGGACGACATTCTACATGTGGGGGGGGGGGGGCACTGGAGCAGAATCTCTCTGGGTGGCCGAATCTGTGGTCCATAAAGCAGCCTTGTCCTTCCTAGCAGGATCAGCAGGTGGGTTCACAGGACCAAAACCCAACCACATCAAGCAAATGATCAACCCTCCACTAGGAGACATTGCACAGGTCATTCTAGTGGAACTAACTAGATTCACCAACACATGGCTAGCGAGCAACATACCAGAGACCATAAGACCTATCTTTTTTGGAGCATCTCTCTGTGCTCTAAAGAAAAAGGATGGAGGGATCAGGCCAATAGCTGTGGGCAATTCTCTCCGGCGTCTCTCTCTCTCTCTCTCTCTCTCTATATATATATATATATATATATATAATATATATATATATATATATATATATATATGTATATATATATTTATATATATATATATATATATAATATATATATATATATATATATATAATATATATATATATATATATATATTATATATATATATATATATTATATATATATATATATATGTGTGTGTGTGTGTGTGTGTAGAAACTTTTAGACACAACACCCACCAGGAGACTTGAACCTGGCCACCACAATGGAAGGAACGCACTTATACCCACTGCACTACCACTCAGAAACCCAAAAGAGGTGGGAATTCTGGGGTATTTAACTCCCAGACACCCATCTTCTCAGGCAATGGTATAGTGAGAGGCAATTGACGTTTTCCATCAAGCCCTGTTATGTGGGAGAACACGTTGTCTATGCTTGATGCACACACACTTGCATATATATATATATATATATATATATATATA
>WNGS01087273.1:0-11693 GCA_020271785.1 Procambarus virginalis
ATATATATATATATATATATATATATTGTGGCCCTTAAGAAGAAGGATGTGGAGTCAGACCCATTGCCGTGGGCAACACACTTCGGCGCCTTGTTGCTAGGGCAGCTGTCAGAAAATCAGCATAGACGCTGCAACGATGCTTCGACCCCATCAACTAGGTTTTGGTGTCCCCCATGGCTGTGAAGCAGCAGCTCATGCAGCACGAGCCTATATCAAGGACCTCCCAGTAAATAAGGCATTAATTAATTAGACTTTAAAAATGCCTTCAACCATAAAAAGGGATGTGGTATGGAGCAGTTCGAACCAGCTTTCCTTGTCTACTTCCTTTCGTTTCAGCAGGTACAGTAGGGAATCGACACTGTTGTTTGGGGAACATGAAGTTGTTTCCGCAGAAGGTGTCCAGCAGGGAGACCACTTGCCCCTTTTCTTTTCTGCATGGCACTAAGGAGGTCACAGTAGGTTGTCCAGCGAATTCAACATCTGGTTCCTAGACGATGGCACCCTGGCAGGGACACAGGAATCCCTGCTAGGAGATCTTCAGCTAGTGAAATCTAGGGGAGAGGAGTTAGGCCTTACACTAAATCCATCAAAGTGTGAAATCATCTCGTCCAACCAACCAATCATAAATGCAGTACAAATCTTATTGCCAGGAGCCCAAGTGATCGCTCCCACCGACAGTGTGCTGCTAGGGGCACCTCTGGGCTCGAACGCCATTGAGGTAGTCCTCGAAGAAAAGCTTAAAGACCTGAGGAGGATGGAGGCGCGAATAGGGGCTTTGGATGCTCATGATGCGTTGTACCTTCTTACAAGGTGCCTGGCCTTGCCCAGACTTACCTATTTCCTCAGGTGTGCTCCTTCTTTTGACAGCCCAAAATTAACGGAATACGATTCACTCCTAAAGACAATAACTATGAAAGTGTTAAACCTCTCCCTGCAAGATGACCAGTGGGACCAAGCAACGCTCCCAGTTAGACTCGGGGGTATAGGTATTCGCAAGGCGACACAGTTAGCATTGCCGGCATTCTTATCCTCGACCAGTGCTACAAGTGAATTAGTGAAGGAAATACTACCAGAATAGCTAAGGAACTCCATTGGGATTCGTGATCCCAAATTTGTGGAAGGAGCTGGTCGGTGGGACACACTCGCCAATTCACACACCCGACCAACTTGTCCAAACGACGGTAAACAGGCCAAATGGGATAGCCCCATAGTGGAGAACATCGCCAAAGCATTGCTGGACGTAGCTTCTCAGAAGGACAGAGCGCGTCTCCTAGCTGTGCAAGCCCCCCATGCTGGGGACTTCCTGTTGGCAGTCCCTAATTCCGCCTTGGGCACCCGCCTGGATCATCGGGCCCTAAGTATTGGTGTTGCTCTGCGCCTTGCCGCCCCTATCTCCACCGAGCACCGGTGTATTTGCGGCCAGGCACGGGCAGACCAATACGGCAGCCATGGTCTCATCTGTCGTAAGACACAGGAAAGATTGCCAGACACGAGGCAGTCAATGACATCATCAAGAGAAGTTTGGCTACAGCTGGGTGTCCAGCACAAAGGGAACCCCAGTTGTGCAGACCTGACAACAGCCAAAAACGCCCAGATGGAGTCACCCTGCAGCCATGGAGGGAAGGGAAGGTAAACAGGTCGTATGGGATTACACCTGTGCATCTACATTGGCTGATACCTATTTACGTTACAGCTCAGCGGAGGGAGGTGGGGCAGCCACCTTCAGGGAGACCCAGAAAATCCACAAGTACAGAGACCTAGAACGTTGTTACAGGTTCGTGCCGATAGGCTCAGAGACTCTGGGCGCCTGGGGTAAATGTGCACTCAAGTTTTTAAAGGAGGTTGGTGAAGGAACTCATTGGGAAAACTAGAGACCCACGAGCAGCCAGTTTCCTGTTCCA
Organism: Procambarus virginalis; assembly: GCA_020271785.1. NCBI lineage: Eukaryota > Metazoa > Arthropoda > Malacostraca > Decapoda > Cambaridae > Procambarus > Procambarus virginalis. Next base: position 1,902 of record WNGS01087273.1, read on the forward strand.
GCGCCTCAGTGTCGCAGTGCAGAGGGGAAATGCGTGCTGTATCCTGGGTACGCACCCAACCTCCGAGGAGCTGGACGAGGTCTTCGAACGCTGATTGTTTAATTGTTATATATTTGTGTGTGTGTGTGTGTTCTCTGTAAACTGTAGCATTGCAATAAAATAAAACAAAACATACAAAAAAATAATAGGGGTCGTAGGAGAGGAAAAGAATGAAGTATTCAGTGAGAATCCACAAGATCTTCTCTGAATGCTCTTTGTTTTCTTCTTCGAGGATGTGGGTCCCTGCAATTGCACCAGAGGTGGTACCCCTATATATATATATATATTGTGACGGTGTTCCCCCCCCCCTTATATTTCTCCAACTCCAGCTGTAAAAGTCATATCCACTTTACCCGAACGTTCTCTGCGTTCCAGGGAACAATTTGACATATGTGGGAGCATGAAGTGTTCTCGCGTTGGCGAGAAATTAGTTAAAAAAGAGTGTTTAGGCCAGTGGCTTAGGCCCTTTTGGACACCAAGATGGTGCCGGCCCCTACGTTTTCCCGCCAAGACGTTATGACGTCAGTGGCACCAGATTGGTCAAGAACGGTGACATGGCACAGGGAGCCAATGAGAAACGCCCCTGGCAACTATGATGTCACGAGTGGTAGGGGGGTCCGGGCGGCGTGCCCTGTGGCGCCAGGAGTTTGACACAACGCGTCGTGAAGGGCGGACGTGCGATAGGGGGTCCTATCAGTCTGACAGTTTTCGCCCCTTTCCGGTGGATATACGCATCACCAGTGGTCTGCAAGCATCCTGTGAGGTCTTCCTGAACTCCGTGAGCCAGTCAGAAGAAGGAATTGACGGGAAACGAGCAACAAGTGATCCAGTGACAGGTGCTTAGCAAGAGTGGAGTCTGGGCAGTGACGTCTGGGACGACTGACAGCTTCACCAGTCGGGTGATGACGTAGCGGCTGGGCCAATTCACCGTGAGGAAGAAGAAGAACGAACTAGCGGGGAATATGAGCGACTGCAGCCGAGAGTGAGGACTGCGGACGTAGTTGTGAGGAGAAGTCGATGGCCAGGAGACCGACTCCAACCCTTCAAGAGGTTGTGGAGGAGCACGGAGCCTGCAGAGGAGAGCAGCATGGAGAAGACGCGTTTTTGGGTGTTGGTTGGGTTCCTGGAGAGAGCATCAGTGTGTGTGTGAGAGCATTCCCTACAACGAGTCGAGACCCGGGACCAGGAACTTCAATTCAACTCTCAAAAGAGGACGAGTCCATATCATTGATGGTGGAAGTAGGTAATTCAGTTTTCCCTCCCATTCCCCTTTAGTTAGCTATTTAGCCAGAGTATCTTCTATGTCGTGAGCAGGGCTCACCAATGTCTGTGTTATAGTAAGGCACAGTTGTGAAGGGAGATGCTATCGAGAGCTCTCACGAGATATATATATGTGGTGTGTGAGTGCACCTGTAGTTTATCGAAGAGATTACTGTGACGAGGACATTTATATTCATGTGTCATTTATATTATAAGTTTGTGCCAGAAAATATATATATATAAATGTACAATTTATTAGTGTAAGGCTGTGTGCCCAGTATTACCACGTTATTATTAATATTGATGAAGTGATCTCTATATATGCTGGAGTTATTGAATAATATTTTCATGTGTATAGTGATTTAATGTGTTTATTGCCAGTATAGTGATTTACTGTGAATGTGAAGGAATAATAGGCACTTCACGCCAAGACAACAAGTACAGTGAGCAGAGCGAAAGTACAGTGAGCTGAGTGAGTGGGCGTGGCATCTCGCGAGTTGCCAAACGTTTGATAACACTGTAATTGGAGCGTGGGAATGCGTGGCGGTGGGGGAGTGTTGCCATTGCGTAGTGTTCCAGATTTATGAAGAGGGAGTGGTTGCTGCTCATGCATTTCTTTGCCTTGTTGCTGATCCAGAGTTATAATACTTTAATCTTTTAAGTAAAATACAAAACCACCTCCGTGTTTGTATTATCCCTCCATTACTTTGTTGCTATTGAGTCCATTGAAAAGAGAGAGTGATTGAAACACATACCTGCCTGTTACCAAATTTGATTAGTGTTCTCTCGGGCCACTACTACTACTACCATAATCCCACAATTCCACTGAAGGTTACTGGTCACGGAAAACACCATTTGGCGACCTTTAGTTAGCAGTAGAGCCCTCTGTCGGGGCGGGCACATGATCAAGTGAAGAGATCGTGTTCCCACTCGTCTTCAGGCTACGAGGCCGGCTGGAGATAGACTGGGAGACTCTCCTGGTGAACAGTGACACCGTGAGGATTGAGTGAAGACCCGCAGGGCTACTGCAAGTAACAGTTACCACTACTAATACTTGGTGGTGACTGGGTAGAGAGAGAGACACCCTGACATTGGCGACCTCCCCAGGATTACGATTACGATTACGATAACGGTTGCGATTATAGTACTTGACAGTGGCTGAAGGTACAGGTAACAGGTATTCACTCATAGCACAAGTATGGAGGACGAGAAGGTAGCAAGGTTTATTGACACCAGGGATGAACAGGTGCTGGAGGATTGCACCTAGGCGCAGCTGCAGTTAATAGCTGTACACTTTGGGATCCAGTTGAGATCCTCAAAAGTGGGAGAAAGGAGGCTTGAGATTGTGGCACAGCTCAGGGCCCGAGATGAAGCTTTGAGGGAGTAACGGCCACAGACACCTGCCAATGCAGGGGAGAATTTGAGCATGGTGGAAGCAGTAGGGGATCCAGCGGCAGCCGGCGCAGCGTCAAGCTGGAGATGATGAAGCTGCAACTGGAAGCACAGCTGAGGAGGGAAGAAGCACAGCTGAAGCGGGAAGAACGAGAAGCAGAAGCACAGCTGAAGCGTGAAGAACGGGAAGCACAGCTGAAGCGTGAAGAATGGGAAGCACAGCTGAAGCGTGAAGAACGAGAAGCACAGCTGAAGCGTAAAGAACGAGAAGCACAGCTGAGGAGAGAAGAAGCACAGCCACGGGTGAAGCGTGAAGAACGAGAAGCAGAAGCACAGATGGGATGGGAGGAGCGCGAGCTGGAAGCCAAGCTAAAGCAGCAAGAAATTGAAGCTAACAGAGAGGTTGAGCTGAAGCGGGCTGAACTAGGGCTAGCCCCACCCACATCCCCACAGCAGGAAGACCGCCGGGTGCGAGAGCATGATTTACTGGTCTTTGTGCCTAATGAAGCTGAGGGCTTCTTTGACCGTTTCGAGAGAGTAGCTACCTTGAAGAAGTGGCCAAGAGCAGAGTGGGTGGAGCTGGTCCAGGGTAGGCTCACCGGTGAAGCTCGCGAGGCTTACAACATGCTTGATCTCAAGGAATGCACCAATTATGATGCAGTGAAGAGAGCAGTGCTTCATTCGTTTAAGCTGATTCCAGTGTTACAGGAAAAGATTCCGAGAATGTACCCGTTCGCCAGGTAAATCTTATGCAGAGATGGCGAGGGACATGGAGAGAAGATTTCTGAAGTGGTTGGAATCTGAAGGAGCTAAGTCAGCTGAGGATATCAAACGGCTAATGGTCATGGATAAATTTATGTCCGTGCTCTCTTCTGAGATCAGGATTAGAGTCAAGGAGGCGGACATAGAAGACCTGAGGGCTGCTGCTGACAGAGGTGACATGTTGGAGGAAGCCTTGCGACCACGCGGAGAGGGACCGCACCGACCGCCAGTATACTCCGGCTATGGGAGTAGTTATAGGAAGACGGAAGGATGGAGGACAGGAACGAGTTCTCCAAAGTCCCACCTCTCGAGTGGAAACGGTAGGTGACTGAAAAGTTCTGTAGAACCAGTCAAGAACCCCCTAGCTGAGAGTGCAGGATCTGTTGTTGTGCCGAGAGACGCTACGAGGGAGACGACAGAAGGCGCTAGGAATACCCACAGAGCGACGGCCTCTGGAGGCGTTGCCAGGGCGAGCGGTGGTGGAAGGTCACCGCCAAGAAGGGTCCGCTGCTACAACTGTGGAGGATTTGGACACTTCGCATGGGAATGCAAATGCCCTAAGCAGCGGGGGAACGTTGCTTTCGTTCGGGTGGAGGACCAAATGACCGAGAGCGTGCGGGGTGAGCCCGTACCAAGTGTGGAGAAAAAGAGTTCACCCGTTCGTGTGTGAGGGGGAAAGTATGGATGGGGGAGGCAGACCCCGTTCCTGTGAAGATATTAAGGAACACCGGGGCTGATTTTACGCTGGTGATTAGAACCCTGTTCCCCGAGGGTTATGAGAGTAACAGTGTGGGGGTGGCTGTTGTGACCACTGTGGGAGGCCCAGTGAGGATGCCCCTGCACAAGGTAACTTTGGATTCTGATTATGGCTGCCAGACCCTAGTGGTAGGGGTCTGCGCATCAATACCCAAGATGGAGGCCATCCTTGGGAATGACGCCTGTGGAGGATGTGTCCTCCCTAACCTCGTGAAGGGCGAGGAGTGCTTGGAGCACTATAGAGAGAAAGGGCGAGTATTAGACGCCTGTGGGGACGAGAAGGGAATCGCTGAGGTGGCGTTCCCTGTATGTGCTGTGATCCCAAGGCGGTGCAACGATCACGGAGTGAGTGGATCTGATGGGGCTGAAGAAGAGACGTCTGACAGCCTGGGAGTCGATCACCTCTTTGTGGAACCCGGAGAGCAGGGGGAGGGCGAAGGCAACCCGGATGGTGAGCTACAGCTGACCCTCGCCAGTTCTCTTCAGGTGGACCGCGCTCGCCTGGGGGAGTTACAGCAGGTGGAGTTCCCGGAATTGACTCGGGAGGCCAAAGGAGGACGGGTTGGTCCCAAGAGGGCCACTCATTTTTATCTGCAGGATGGGATGCTGATGAGACAAAGGAGGCCTGTGAGAATGGAGGCCAGAGAGGAATCACTAGGTATAAGGCACAAGGTAGTGTTGCCGGCCCAGTGCAGAGCGGCAGTGCTGGATCTGTCGCACTCTGTGGATTCTGCAAGCCACCTGGGAGTGACCAAGACTCTACGCAAGATCAGGGACCATTTCTACTGGCCGGGTATGGACGCCGATGTGAGGCGTCACTGTAAGACTTGCTTACCTTGCCAGAGGGCAGGAAAGAGTGTACCCGCGATACCGAAGGCCCCGTTAGTCCCTGTTCCTGCATTTGGGCCAGCGTTTGAACGTCTGTTGGTCGACGGGGTAGGACCGTTGCCACGGACGAAAAAGGGAAACACCTACCTGATGACCATCACGTGTGCGGTGACAAGGTTCCCGGAAGCAGTCCCGATGCGACGCTTGACGTCGAAAGGTGTAGCCCGGCAGTTGCAGCGATTTTTCTCTTGGGGGGAATGCCCAGGGAAATCTAGATGGACTGTGGGAGCGTACTCCAGTCCAAGTGGTTTAGACAGACCGTGATGAATTGGGGAGTGACTCAGATTTGGTCGTCGCTCTACCAACCACAGTCGCAAGGGGCGATCGAAAGGTTTCACTCCACACTGAAAACCATTCTGAGAGTATTCTGTGCAGAACAAGGAGCCGAGTGGGATGAGGCAATGTACCCTGCATTGTTTGCTATATGAAACGCTGTAGTGGAGTTGCTGGGTTTCTCACCGTTCCAGCTGGTATATGGACATGAGGGACGGAGTCCTCTGTCCATGCTGAGAGAGCAATGGGCACCAAGAGTGATCGTGGGAACGGTCAACGAGTATGTTCAGAAGTTTAAGGAGCAGCGAAAGATGTCAGAGTGGTATGACAAGAAATCTACGCCAAGAGAGTTCCAGGTTGGGTCCCAGGTTATGGTGTTGCTGCCAGGGAAGAGCCGTGTGACCGAGTCACGATTTGAGGGACCGTATAAGGTGTTACGACGGTTGGGTCCAGTAAGTTATGAGGTCAGCAAGCCGGACAGACCCCGCAAGACACAGGTGTGTCATATTGACCGTCTGAAGTCTTTCTTCCCTGAGGAAGGAGGAGCTGCCGTGCAGGACGGAACGATGCCACGAGAACCCCAGCAGAAAGTGGTCTTGTGCATGCAGGTGAATCAGGAAATTCCTGCAGAGGAAGGAAAATGGTACAGGGCGGACGGCACCCATCTCTCCAATGCGGAGAGTTTGGAGAATATCGAAATCAAGATTCAACAACTGGAAGGAAGACAGAGAGCGGACCTGACGGACCTGTTGAGAGAGAATGCCTCTCTTTTTACCGACGTGCCCCGACGTCACAAGAGTGTAACGCACGAGGTAGAGGTGAGGGACGCCAGGCCCATTAAACAGAGTACTTATAGGGTCAGCCCTGAAAAGCGAGTGTTGATGAGGAAGGAGGTAGAGTACCTTCTTGAGAATGACCTTGCAGAGCCTAGCAACAGCGAGTGGAGTTCCCCGTGTTTGCTAGTTAAGAAAAGCTACGGTACATACCGCTTTTGTACGGACTACAGGAAGATGAACTCCATCACTGTGGCAGATTCCCACCCCATGCCCAGGGTGAGTGATTGCATCGATCAGGTGGGTAGTGCCAGATATGTGTCCAAGGTCGACCTGCTCAAGGGGTATTACCAAATCTCGTTAACTCCCGAGGCTAGAAAGATATCAGCTTTTGTGACGCCAGAGGGACTGTATCAGTATAAAGTGTTGCCCTTCGGGATGAAGAGCAGCGGGAGTTGTTTCCAGCATATGATGAACGAGTTGCTGAGGGGAGCCGAAGGCTGCACAGTATACATTGATGATATAGTAGTGTACTTCGACGATTGGGAGACACACCTAGAGCGACTCAGGGAGCTGTTCAGGAGGCTGGAAGATGCTAACCTGAAACCTAGGAGTGAGTTTGGGAAGGCCCATCTAGAGTACCTAGGCTTCGTCATCGGTCGAGGAGAGGTAACCCCTGTGGACCACAAGGTATCAGCTATTAGAGAGCACCCAGTACCCAGGACACTGAAGGAATTGCTGAGGTATCTTGGGATGATTGGATACTATCGTGGTTTCTGCAAGAACTTTTCCATGATAGCACATTCTCTGACAGAATTACTCTCTAAGAATACACGATGGAAGTGAGAAGAGGCCTGCCAAGAATCTTTCGGGAAGACGAAGAACCTGTTGACAGAGGCCCCAGTGTTGATATCCCCAGATTTTACAGCCAGGTTCATTCCGTACGTAGATGCCAGTGATGTAGGGATAGGAGCCATGTTGGTCCAGGAAAGGAGTGAGGTACATAGGCCTGTCGCATTTTACTCCAAGAAATTCGTGAAGTACCAGCGTGCCTATAGTACCGTCGAAAAGGATGCTTTGGCTTTAGTAATGGCTCTGAAGCACTTCGACGTGTACGTGAGAGGAGGGGCGAGACCTGTTCTCGTTTATACAGATCACAACCCTCTGACCTTCTTGTACAAGATGAGAAACTCCAACCAGAGGCTGACGACGTGGGCATTACTACTGCAGGAATACTGGTTGGAAATTAAGCACATCAGAGGGAAGGACAATGTGGTGGCGGATGCCCTGTCCCGAGTACACTAAACCAATATGACTCTTATTTTTAGGGGAGGGGTATGTGACGGTGTTCCTCCCTCTTATATTTCTCCCATGCCAGCTGTAAGAGTCATATCCACTTTATCCGAACGTTCTCTACGTTCCGGGGAACAACTTGACATATGTGGGAGCATGAAGTGTTCTCGCGTTGGCGAGAAATTAGTTAAAGAAGAGTGTGTAGGCCAGTGGCTTAGGCCCTTTTGGACGCCAAGATGGCTCTGGGCTCTACGTTTTCCCGCCAAGATGTTATGACGTCAGTGGCACCAGATTGGTCAAGAATGGTGACGTGACACAGGGAGCCAATGAGAAACGCCCCTGGCAAGTATGACGTCACGAGTGGTAGGAGGGTCCAGGCAGCGCGGCGTGTGGCGCCAGGAGTTTGACACGACACGTCGAGGAGGTCAGACATGCAAAAGGGGGTCCTGTCAGTCTGACAGTTTTCACCCCTCTCTGGTGGATATACGCATCACCAGTGGTCTGCAAGCATCCTGTGAGGTCTTCCTGAACTCCGTGAGCCGGACAGAAGAAGGAATTGACGGGAAACGAGCAACATGTGCTCCAGTGACAGGTGCTTAGCAAGAGTGGAGTCTGGGCAGTGACGTCTGGGACGACTGAAAGCTTCACCAGTCGGGTGATGACGTAGCGGCTGGGCCAATTCACCGTGAGGAAGGAGAAGAACGAACTAGCTGGGAATATGAGCAACTGCAGCCGAGAGTGAGGACTGCGGACGTAGTTGTGAGGAGAAGTCGATGGCCAGGAGACCGACTCCAGCCCTTCAAAAGGTTGTGGAGGAGCACGGAGCCTGCAGAGGAGAGCAGCACGGAGAAGACGCGTTTTTGGGTGTTGGTTGGTGTGGTGTCTGTATATAGCTGAGATAGTCTTGGTAGTAAGGTTGATGTAAAGTCATTCCTGGTTACTGACTTTAATACTTATAAACGATTACATGATTATGGCTCCCAAGCTTGGCAGGCGTCCTGTGCGCTCTTGTTTACCTCCTCTCGTGGCGTCCAGCCGCCGCACATAGAAAACGGATGGTACCATTTTCTGTGAACATGACATCCCTCCTTTTCTTTAAAAAGAATGAATACAGGATGTCTACCATGCTTGTAGCACAAAGCAAAGTTATTGACACAAAGTAAGTTATTAACATATCAAGAGATATTGCATACATTTAACATTAATTAAACACACAAAGAATTTAAACAATCTTTACCACAAAGGATTTCAATGTTAAAAATACATATGCAATGTTAAACAAACATGAAAGAAACTGTAATACAAAGTTTCAAAATATTGAATGAGAGATCTGCATTATTCAAACAATATTAAATTTAGTTCAGCATAACAAGTAAATACTTTGCATTACATAGGAACACAATTAATCATTAAATCGTGTAGGGCGTTTAACATGACGTTTAGGACGAGAGTCCTTAAGTACAAGAATATCCCTCGATGAATTGTTTATCGAGTTATAACTCATTTTTTCTTTTTCTTTTGCACGACTTTGCACTTCATCATTTTCTACACTATTTGGAATCACTTTGAAATAAGCCATATTACGTGTTATACTATGATCTCTATTACTCGCTGTTACCATAGTTCCTTTTACACTAATCACTTTATATGGTTTTGTATCATACGGCATATCTAGCTTTCCCTCTTTTTTCTTTTTAACGAGAACAGTATCTCCAACCTTTATGAATTGTTCCTTTGCACGTTGATCATGAGCAATTTTCATTTTGCCCTTGGCTAGTGCATCCTTCTGAGCGAGACGTTTATCCGTTACCTGGCTGGCATGACAGGTAGTGCGATTCTCATAGGACGTCCAAATAAAAGTTCGCCAGGCGACTTGCCCAGTGTTCCATGCGGTGTTGCACGGTAGTTCCTGAGAAAAGCATACATAGCTTGTTTCCAGGATCGTCCTTCGGCATGAGCACAGCGTACCGCTTTCATGAGAGGTTGCATGAATCTCTCTACTTCTCCATTTGCTTGAGGATGTAGTGGCATCACACGGCGGTGTTTGAATCCAATATGCTCAGCAAAGTTGACAAAGTCTTGTCCATTAAATGGCGGTCCATTGTCCGTCTTGACAACTTCAGGAATGCCAAAGTTTGAAAAGATCTTGTCGAGTTTCGGGATGACAGCCTTTGCAGATGTGGAAGTGATGATTTCTACTTCTGGATAACGTGAGTGATCATCAATGACTACCATCAAGTACTCTCCAGTTGGTAGCGGTCCACAGAAGTCCATCGATACTTCCATCCATGGTGCAGCAGGTAGTGGTGAAGGTTGTAGAGGTGTTGGTCTTGAAGTATCCACTGCAGCTTGGCAA
>WNGS01087277.1:0-13755 GCA_020271785.1 Procambarus virginalis
TTACTATTTGCTATTCTGCCGCTTATATGCTGGGCACACCCTCACCGGGTTGCTCGGGCAACACCTCACCTCATTCATCTCCAAAGGTTGACAGGAATATTAACAATGCATTTGGAGCGAGTATATTATTGGGATAATCTACTCGCTACAGAACTCCCCCTCCCAGGGGATGAAAGAAAAATACTTGATCAAGGAACCTAGCTGGTCGGGTGAATTGTACGCCCTGCTCGCGTTGTATAACCCTCAAAGTTACTTCCTCCTCTTCGCTGATGTCATCTAACTGGGGTCGTAGGGTAGGAGGTCGCACTGGATCGTCCGTCGTCGTAGGATCAGGTGGTGTGCAGTTGGTAACTGGGGGTGTAGGGTGGGAGGTCGTACAGGATCGTCCGTTGTCGTAGGTGGCGGTGCTGCTGGTAACTGTGGTCGAAAAGTGAACGGCGTAGTCGGCGATGTGCCTCTGGAGGGATGTCTGGGGCAGCGTCACAGTGTGCTGGTTTAAGGCGATCGATGGAGATGTTTACCTGCTGTCCTCGGCGTTCAATGGTGAACTTCGGTGTTCGAGAAACCACTTTAAATGGTCCTTCGTAAGGTGACTGTAGAGGGTGTCGAACAGCGTCGACTCTTACAAACACGTGTTCAGTTGTGTGGAGCTCATGAGGCACATATGTAGCACGAGTTGTCGGTTGGCGTGGTGGTGTAGGCCGAATGCTTGTCATGGCCGCCCGTAATTCTGGACAAAAGTGGGTCTGGGGGTGGTGATGAGTGGCGTCGGGGTTAAGAATTCGCCCGGAAGCCGCAGGCTAGATCCGTATACTAAGTCTGCTACCGAGAATCCACTGCCCTCTTCGTGGCCGAACGAATGCCAAGCAAGACTAATGGAAGGTTGTCGATCCAATCATCAGGGCGTGCTTGAGCTCTTAGGGCAGCTTTTAGTTGTCTATGAAAGCGTTCTACCATTCCGTTCGACTCAGGGTGGTATGCTGTGGTTCGGTTGTGTATGGTGCCGAGGAATTCCATAAGTTCCTTCCATAGATATGATTCGAACTGTCGTCCTTGGTCGGTGATGATGACAGAGGGGCTACCAAAACGGGCGACCCATCCAGAGAGGAAAGCCTGGACTACTGATTCAGCTGAGATGTTGATTAATGGGATTGCTTCCGGCCATCTGGAGAATCGATCGATGCAGTGAGTAGATAAAATATCCTCTTGCCGACGGTAATGGTCCAACGATGTCTACATGCACCACCTCGAAACGGTCAGAAGGTAACGGGAACTGTTGAAGCGGACTCTTTGTGTGACGATGTGTTTTCGCTCGCTGGCACTGGAGACATGAGCGAGTCCATCGTCGAACATCAGCATTGATTCCTGGCCATACGACACGCTCCGTTAGTAGTTTCTGGGAAGCACGTACTCCTGGGTGTGCTAGGGAGTGAAATACAGAGAACGTTTTCCAGCGAAACTGAGCAGGAATGTAGGGCCTAAGTGCTCCCGTCCGTGAGGTGTCACAGATTATACTTCGCCACCTTCCATGGGAATCTCGATGAACCGGAGAGCTGTGTCAGATGTTCGTAATTGCTGCAGATCAGGGTCTTCCCGTTGGGCCTTACTGATTACACAATAGTCCACCTGAGCTGGGTTTGTCACGACGTGGTTTATGGTGGGTCGAGACAGTGCATCGGCTATGACATTATTAGTTCCTTTGACATGGCGATATCCGAGTAAATTGGGAGATAAATCCCAGGTGGTTGGCTACTCGAGAGAGTGAGCATCACCCTTGGCCGCCAGTGCATAAGTGAGAGGTTTGTGGTCTGTGAGGATGTGGAAGTTCCCCCCTCGAGAAAGTGCCGGAAATGTTGTATGGCTGAGTAGATGGCGAGCAGTTCCCTATCAAAAGTGCTGTACTTCTCTTCAGTGGGTGACAGGCGCGCTGAAAGAATGCAATTGGGCGCCATTCTCCTTCAATGAGCTGTTGTAGTACAGCACCAATTGCTGTGTTTGAAGCGTCGGTAGAGAGATTGGAAGCGTCAGAGAGATTGTGGAGCGTCGGTAGAGATTGGTGCGCGTCAACACTGGGTGTGCGAGTAAGTGAATTCCGCCAGTTTGTGTTTTATGTCGGTGAATGCTGTCTCTGCCTGGGAGTCCACTCCAACGGAAGACGGGACGTGAGTTTCCGACCACGTAAGAGGTCGTACAAGTGTCGCAAGATGTCCGAACAATGTGGGATGAATCGATGATAAAAATTCACCACGCCAAGAAATTCTTGCAACTTCTTTGGAGTGGATGGGCGCGGGAATTCCTTGATTGCCTCGATTTTCTTCTCTAGTGGTTGGACCCCTGCTGCTGACACACGGTGCCCCAAGAAATCCAGCTCTGGAACATGGAAAATACACTTCTCGGAGTTGAGCTGCAAGCCGAAGTTGCGCAGACGGGTGAGAAGGAGTCGGAGGTGTAGCAGATGTTCTGTCGGTGATGTACTGGCCACCAGCAGATCGTCAATGTAGGCGTAGCAAAAAGGCAGGTCCTTAACTACTTGGTCGATGAAGCGTTGGAATGTCTGAGCTGCATTCCGTAGACCAAAAGGCATCCGGACGAATTCAAACAGTCCAAAAGTTGTTGTGATCGCTGTTTTCGGAATGTCTGCCGGTTCCACAGGGATCTGGTGAAATGCCCACACAAGGTCAATTTTCGAAAAAACGGTTGCGTTGCTCAATCCCTGTGAGAAATCCTGGATGTGTGGTATTGGGTAGCGATCCGGCAGAATACGAACGTTGAGAGCCCTGTAGTCCCCGCAAGGGCGCCATTCCCCTGGGGCTGTTTTCGGGACCATATGGAGAGGTGAAGCCCATGGACTGTTCGAAGGGCGGATTATTCCTGCCTCCTGTAGCTTGTTGAATTCAGCACGTGCTACCGCCAATCGTTCCGGTGCCAGGCGGCGTGGTCTGGCGAAGGTAGGTGCTCCCGTTGTAGTAATGTGATGCGTAATCGTATGTTGCACTTCTGAACGAGGGCTGGCGGGTTGGGTCACATCTTTGAATTCATCCAGGAGTGCTTGAAGTTCCGTAGATGCGACTGGGGTGACGGTGTTAACCTGTGTAGAGGTACTAGGGGAGGCTCGAAGTACTGCACCTGCGGGATCCACAATAAGTCTATGGTGTTGCAGGAAATCCCATCCAAGAATGGGTTGTTCCACATCCGCTATGAGGAAAGTCCACGTAAATCGACCCAGAGAGGCGAAATCGAGAACCAGGGTGCAGGTCCCATACGTACGGACGGACGTACCATTGGCAGCCCGTAAGTCCAAACCAGGAGTGCGGCTCGGTTTGACCAGTGGGGGAGGCACCACACTAGCTGCTGCACCTGTGTCAACGAGGAAACGGCGTTTGGTTATGATGTCAGATATGTAGAGCAGTGTAGTGTTTGAAATGGCGGGGTTACTGGCCGTTAACAGTCCCCGCCGAAGTAGTTTCCCGACCAGGAACACGGAGCCCTACAGTTGTGGGCTTGGTGTCCGAACCTCTGGTGATAAATACAAAGCTCTCCTCGGTGTTCTCGCTGTCGCCTAGATCCTGATACTGGATTCACTTGGTACGTCCTCCCTGGGCGGAAGAAACGCCGGTTCTGGCAGACGTCGAGTTGGTGGGTGTCTGTAGTCTGCTGTGTATCACTGAGGTGGGACAGCGTAGCATTATTAGACGTTGTATGAAGCCGGTCTGCCAGTGTAGCCAGCTGGGCTAATGGCGTGTCATCAGCCATACTGAATAGGGCCGGTTGAATGTGTTTTGGACAGAGTTGTATCCAGAGTGATCTCACAATCTCGCTGGGGGCTGGGCCAGTTGCAGTATGCATCACATACTGAATATGCCGCAGAAGCTGGGCTGGTGTTTTGTCTGCTAATTTTTTGTCAGTGAGGAGTTGATCCCTTTGTCAAATTCGGCGTTTCATAGCTGCCTGTAGAAGAGCGGCCTTCAATGCGGTGTACGTCCTGGCGTCTGGTGATGGTGCGGTGATGATAGCCGAGGCAGTGTGCATAGCCTCCGAGGGAAGTGTTGGCAGGGTACAGGCATATCGGGCTTTCTCAGTCGTAATTTCATGGTGGTCGAAAATAGCCTCCATCTGCATGAACCAAAATTCTGGTTCAGCTGCATCGTATGCTGGAAACCTGGTAGATAAATCCATGACGAAGATCTAGTTTGCGACTAAGTGTTCCATTTTCACTCACTGGGTCACCAATGTAACGGTTCTATTGTTACGTAAAATATGGTGACAAACACAGACACTAAGAGAATATATATATATTTAGTCGAGTACACAGAAGTATGCAGGTGATACCTTGGCGAGCAATGGTGTGAGTTTGAGCGCACTGAGAGTCAGTACGGTATCTCGCAAGTGTCTGTTCTAGACCACACTTTAAAGTAAACCGATTACTATTTGCTATTTCTGCCGCTTATATGCTTGGGCAACCCCTCACCGGGTTGCTCGGGGCAACACCTCACCTCACTCATCTCCAAAGGTTGACAGGAATATTAACAATGCATTTGGAGCGAGTATATTATTGGGATAATCTACTCGCTACACCTGCATCTCTATTATTGCATTATCCCTCTGTTTCATTTAATAGGAGCCGTTCTCTTTATAAAAAAAAATTCCACAAAATCCCTTTCTTACATGTTGGGATGAAACTTTAACAAAGCTGATGCCAAATAATTGAAGTTTTTAACATTTTCAAGTAATTTCCATATAATTAAAAAAAATTTCTCCCAGCCCTTTAAATATGTTCAGCATATTTAAAAAAAAAAAATATCTTTGAGTAGGCAACATAAAATCATTACTAATAACAACAGTTATATCATGTTTCTGAAAGCATCCATTACCAAGAGAAAACGTACCTTGTGGGCATCCCTTACGAGTGCAGCTTCCTTTCCCATTAGTACATCGGCACCAGTTGCATTCAATCCTCCAGCGGGTGGTGTCGGGATCTCCAGAACACTCCGTTTCTGTGATTGGAGGAAAATGCATGCATAAAGTGGGGGACTTCTTTATTTAATAATAATTTTATAATTATAATAATTATAATTGTATTTAATAATGCATTTATAATAGTTATATTAACATTTATAATATGTATAATTGTGATATTTATACAAATATCTTTAACAATATTGTAATCATTTATAACTTATTTATTTATTTATTTATTTATTTATTCATATACAAGAAGGTACATTGGGAATGTGAGAATATAAAGCAATTATAACAACAATTACAATGACATTGTAATAATACCCATAATATAATTTATTTGATCTATAAGATTTAAGTTCTTTAATTGTTTAATAGTAGTAATAATCAAATAATTATAATATGAATGAATAAATTTTTATAATTTATAATTAAAATAATTCATAATAGTAAATACAGTGGGGCCTTGATTTACGATGGTAATCCGTTCCCAGAGATGTATCGTAAGTCGAAACGATTTTTCTCATAAGAAATAAAGGGAATCTAATTAATCCGTTCCACAACCTCAAAAATATTAACTTAGAAATACATTATAAACTGAATACAATTTTTTGTCTCTAACTATAACACAGTACATATGTTTATCTTGCCTTTATGGAGGACTCTTGATGGCGTATGAAGATGGCGAGGAGGGGGAGAGGAGGAGAGGTTACTATTTAGAAGGGGAGTCCCCTTCCATTATAACATCAGGCAGTGAGGACTTCTCTGGGGTACACACACTGGCACGTTTTGCCTGCATACCACTAGAACCTGCTTCTGCTCACTGCTTTATTTTCTCACTAGAAATCGTTCCATTGAAGATTGTTTTTCCCTTCTTTGCAACACTTGACAATGTGATGCCTCACTACAGACATTAAAAAGATCAATGCAATAGCCTGTTACAGCTTTATCTGGGCGATTCTTTTCAGCAAAACTCTGCAGTTCTTCCCATACTGCACACATTTTCTGAATTAATGAGGAAGGGACATCCTCTAATGCTGCCGCCGCCTCCTCTGAAGAATTGTTGTACTGCCTAGTGTCAGAGGTTCACCCCCAATTCCTACCTGTCGTTGGGGTCATCCCACGGGTCTTAGCCCCTCAGTACCAGGCGCCACTGCTCGCCCTTGGGCTCCCCCAGTCAATCAAGGGCTGACCTTGTACACCCCTAGCGAGTGGGGAGGTTCAATTAAGCCTCCTATGACTCACTCACCTGAACCTGCCCGTCCTGACACTGGAACACTCTTGGATATCTGGTCTACTCAGGTCGCCAGCTGGGTGTTTATACTCTTGTCCCAGCAACACATCAGTGGTCTTAGTGGTTATCTTAATCAAGGATGCAATATCATGTGCAGTACAAGGGGTCACTAATGGTCTCAAATATATATATAGCCCTAGAGAATGGAGGCTAACTTAAACTCATCAGTTAGTTTAAAAGTTTACTGAAGAAAAAGCATATATACAGATAAATGACAAAGAAATGTCTGTTTGGAATCATCCGCTGGCGGCAACACTCCTCGCGGCACGGCTTCTGGCAACATGATCAGCTGTCTGGGTCCACCCGTCAGGCGGCGGGCACAAACCTCGCGCCTCTGGCAACACGATCAGCTGATACCTCCAACTCTCAGAACGTCGTGACTTTCCCACGCCTCTAGCGATGCGATCAGCTGGGCGTTTCAGAGTTCGTTGCTGGCTCCTTGCACACCAGCTACCAATTCCAGGATCACTAACATCACCACATCAATATACAGTACAGTATTATGATTCACCACCATCAAGCCTACATGAGCTCTAGGCTCCCAGCCTAATATTCTGTCACTTAGACAATAAAATGACGAGTAGAAATGTTCACAACATATAAAATACTCTAGCTCGCCTAGATCAAAAGAGGTAAAGGTAGGGACAATTATCTAACTTATTTCACTCCAACCACGAAGCTGACTCGTCCTCTGTTGAGGGATGTTGAGGTTCCTGGTCCTGGCTTCTGGTCTCCTGATGAACAGTTCCCACACACACACAGGTTCCTCCGTCGTCCTTGTGGTAACGCGTCTTCACCATACTGACACTTGATAGGTACTACCTTCCTCCTCCTATTCTCCGGGGTACTGGAGATAGGCACCTCCGTCATCATCCTCACACTCACTGGCACTGTCGACACCTCGCAGTCCAGCACAGCTTCCCCTCGACTCACTGCCAGTAGATTTGGCCTGGCCGTAGCTTCTCGCTTGATGTGGAATACTGGTCCTCTGGGCGTCCCAGACGTCACCAGCCCGACGCGTCTTCCCTCTATGACGACTCGTGTACTCTTCCTGCCCAGGCGCCAGCCGCCCCGAGCCCTCCGCCTCGGGAGTCACACCACCCGAGGGCTCTCTTCATTGGTCACTTCCTGCACGTGACCTCACCTGGCCAATCAGGTGCCGGAAGCGTCACGACGTCTTGGCGGGAAACAGGATGACTCGGCACTGTCTTGTGCCCCCAAAAGGCACAAGCCCCTTGCATTATCAAACTTAGCCGACCATTTTACAGCCAGCTTCATCACGCTCCACGCTTTTCCACACATGAGGATGTTCCCTGAACATCAGAGAATATTCAGGCTACGGAGATATGACTTCTAAGCTGGGAAGGAAGAAATATAGGGGGCGAGACACCGTCACACTAGCTAGTTCAACACTAGTACTATTTTCATGTTTACTGTTACGACTCTGGGTTCTTTAGATGGAAACCAGAGGTCAAAATTGAGCTTATTAACGACAATATGGCAGGGCACGCATAGAGAGATGTAGCTGTTTGTAATCATCCCTGCCAGAAGTACGATTATTTGTGTGGCTCACAAAGCATTTAGACTCTTAAACTTGTTGTGGATTAAGTAACATTGTTATAAGTTTAACTACCCGTAGAGTGAGGAAAGTAGCAATATGAGGCATAAGGGGAAGATGTTTTAATGTGTGTAGCTGTATGATCAATTGGGCTCTTCCCGGCACCACACGCATGCTGCAGGGAGACGCTCTTCTCTGCTGACTGCTGTGCTGTTCGGACGCGCTCTCCTCCTTCCTCTTAATTCTTTATTTCTGTGACTTAGTTGGTTAAGTACTCCATTACTCAGTTTGTATATGTCTGGCATACCTATCGTTATATGTGTAGAGTAGTATACCTGGGGTGTAGTAAGTTTATTTACGTTTTATAGTACCTGTTATGCTAACAGGGGTCCCAGTGTACCACGTGGTCCCCTACCCTAGGCTGACTCTAGTGTGTTATAGTAGAGCTTTACCCTAGCTTGCTTTCAGTGTAAAACCTTGTATCCTGTCTAGGTGGACCAAGGCTTTTAACGTAAGATTGTGTGGTAAAGATAGTATTAAATTGTGATCGGTGAGATTGTGTATGGGGGGTGTTAAGGGGTTAATAAATAAGTAAGTTTGAACAGAGTATCCCTTATTCCTGTGTGGGAGTACAATGATCATTTCCTAGACTAACCGGGTTTAGTAGCAAGCATTTATTACTGTGTATATATTATTTTGGGGGCCGGGCCTTTTGATTCTCCCATATCTTGATACCTCTATTCTACTTACCCTTACCCCTTAATAGTACCAGTTTCCCCATAGTCAACCCACAATATTTTTATAACATTTACGAATGATCTCGTGTTTCCTCTATGGTCATTCTTACACGTGTTTTCATATGTTGAACCTTACCACCGACTTTCTTGGGACCCATGGCATGATATATAATAATCAACGTGTTTCAACGAATATCGTTAGTCGACGACACTATCGTAAGTCTAATTGCATTTCCCGATCAAATTTATATCGTACCTCGAAATTGTCGAAAGTCGGGGCAGTCGTAAGTCCAGGTGCCACTATAATGTTAATATTTTAATATAATTTATTAAATTATAATAGATTTAATATTCATTACAACTAATAACATGTTCATTTATATAAAATCAGACTAATGGATTTACAAAGGGGATTAGTTATATTAATCATGGTATTAAATATCGTAAGACTTTGCGGGTTCCTGCGGAACACCGAGGAGGGTGTGTTTGAAGACTAAGGCAGGGGGAGGTTGGACAGAGGTGCGTGGCGTCTGCGTAAGCACTTGTAACATATGTTTATGTTACGTTGTTGGGTTGATTAGATACACAGTGTTTAGCGAGTTTCATATTTATTTAGTAGTCCTGGATACAGCAGTGTCGTAGACGTTGAGACGGAGCTTGGAGCAGAGCAGAGAGCCGAGTGAGGCCGGAGTCGTGGAGCTCTATGCGGGAGAGCGTGGCGGCTCGATTGAGAATTGCCATAGTGTCTGAACTCGGGGAGCGAGAGCGTGGCGGCTCGATGCGGTCGTAGTCTGCTGTCTGCTCTGTGTCAAAGCTGTAGCGTCTTGGGTCGACTAGAACTGCCCAAGCCGAGTACTATATTCCTGACTGGAGATTGTACTGTCTTGCTGTTCTCACATCGCTGGGTTATATGGTGATTACACCTCAGCTCCCTCCAACAAGGTGAGAAGAGTATTACTTGTAATTGTTGTAATTGGGGAAAGGATTGTAGCTTGTGTGATTAGTAATGCATTAAGATAATGAGATAATGGAGCGAGTATAAGGATTACTCGCTACACACTTAAGTATGCCCCCCCCCCACTCACTGCGCGCACATGTCTATGTAAAACTTCAGTCTTGCGTTTCCTTTCCACAGAAACTTCATCGCTTTTGCAAGCAATGTCCATTTTCCTCAAACTGAGTAGCAAGTACCTGTATGCGCTTTGCTACCTTCGTTCCTAATAGGATGCAAGAAGGAAATAAATTATCACTATCATTCCCTATAGTTATTACTAAAATTTGAACATCTGCATCAGCCAACACGTTTAACTAATATATCTACTTGTTTTAAGCGAGGTACTTAAAATTGACTGTACGTTTAATAAATTTTAAAGCTTTACAAAATCTTTATGAATACTATCTCCACTATCATGTTAGCATACGAGTTCACCCAACACAGTTTCAGTTGCTTTATAAAAGATCAAAATACAAACGATCTAATTACATTAGAGTAGTTAGCACATTTGTATTTGTATTAAAAAACTAATTACATGCAGTGAGTGGTTCAGGCATGAGAATGTATCTAATATTCCTTTATCCATGTTGTTTAGATCAGTATAATTACTACATAATTAAATAAACAGAGGTGTAACTAGCTTCTCTGTATATATACACGACCTGGTCCCATTCCAAGTGGGTCATTGAGACATGTGAGCTGCCACTCACATCTTTACACTACATCTTCCCAGCAACACTGCTCCCCAAACTTCATGTAAAAATATTCAGTGGCGAGGTTCGCATTGTAGTGACTGGGACAGCATGGCAGAAATGGGCTGTGTGGACATTTCAATGTATTTTCATGAAGAAAAGCTTGCCCTTGTGGGCAAGGCGGTAAAGTG
This sequence comes from Procambarus virginalis, assembly GCA_020271785.1. Taxonomy (NCBI): domain Eukaryota; kingdom Metazoa; phylum Arthropoda; class Malacostraca; order Decapoda; family Cambaridae; genus Procambarus; species Procambarus virginalis. The sequence goes on from WNGS01087277.1 coordinate 10,426, forward strand.
GGGGGGACAAGAGACGGAAATTTTTATTGCGAGTACTTTACCTTAACCCAATTACTTGCCGTGTTACAATTTTTGTCTGCTTATTTGAGGCAAAAGTATTTAACATGATTATCACCAAGGTAATCAGCAGAATGAGATGTGAAGATGGGGACCTGGAAGGATGTTTGTAAGTCAACCCCTATATCGTCTAGCTTTTGTAACCCAAGAACATAAAAAACACAAAAAAAAAAGTTGTTTATTAGAACCTATATGCAAGCCAAAACCTAACTGCGTTTATTAATTGCGTACAATAAAACTATGATATATTCTCGATGTCTATATTACCCTTTTAATAATCTAATGGCTGATATCAAATTATGATAGCACGAGGAAAAAAAAAGTGTTTTGGAGAAAGTTCAACACTAAGCAACAAATTCATCCCAGAACTAATTAAGTCAACTCAAATGCCAGGAAGGGTCGAGGGCCTCGGGACCAACACCACACATGGCGGGTATCATCTATAATAATACACTTTGAACTGGTTAATTGAAGTTCAACAAGTCACCACACAGGACAGAAAACGGGAGATGTTTCACTCGTATATGGGTTATAAACCTATGGAATAGCCTACTAGGCGAAGTCTAAATACTAAGACGCTATTTCAACTTCAGTCGAAAAAAAAACTCTGGAATAATGGGAGACCTTCGCGAAGCCGCTGACATCCTGTCCCCATGGAAACTGGTAGATATAGTGGCCTTCCAGTAAAGTGAGTTGTGAGCCACGTGTCACCACGCCCTGGAGCCACAACCCTGCCATGTGCAGACATGATTATGACAAATTATACCTCATGGTGAGAATCTGTACACCTTCAAGCACCTCCCAAATGTGTGTAGTAATAATAATGTAGTATTATTACTACACACATTTCTTTGCAACAGTATAATCACCATCGATTAGCGCAATAAAAATATACAACATCCACGCAGTTTACTGCAATCCCTTGGGGGGGGGGGGCTTAGGATATCAAGCAGCCTAATAATTAATGGCTTTATAACAAAACAAGACAAACACCTATTGTACAGCATCACTTTGTAGCTACTATTTGAGCCTTAGTTCATTTATTATGCACCCCATAACCATCTTGTGGGCGGTAGTGGAAAGGGTTACAGAGGCCCATAATGGGCTCAGGGCTGAACCCCACAATTCATTTAGCTAAGCAAGTTAGTTATTATGAGTTAAGTTACCATGAGAGCATAGGCTAACCGAGGAAAAAAAAAGACAAGATTAGGCTACAAGTAAGCCAGGGTCATGTCCAATGAGCAAACCACTGCAAGAAAAAGTTCAAGGCGTATATTGGCCATTACACCAGCTCAAGATGATGATCACCCACAAAAAAACACTACGAATTCAGTGTATTTGTCTAAAACTGCACCGTTTGTTCTCTCACCAAGTGTTGACGGGGAAGACTAGAGTTTAACCTCGCGTCACTGAAGACATGAGGTTTACGCCAAGTTAGCTACGCAGCGAGCCGGGGGGGGGGGGTGGCGGGGGGTCCAAACAGCTACACCGAGGCAGAGGGGGGTCCAAACAGCTACACTGAGCCAGAGGGGGGGGGGGGGGTCAAACAGCTACACTATCCATAGGGGGGGGGGGGTCCAAACGCTACCCTGAGCCGAGGGGGGGTCCAAACAGCTACACTGAGCCAGAGGGGGGTCCAAACAGCTACACTGAGCCAGAGGGGGGGGTCCAAACAGCTACACTGAGCCAGAGGGGGGGGGGTCCAAACAGGCTACACTGAGCCAGAGGGGGGTCCAAACAGCTACACTGAGCAAGAGCGGGGTCCAAACAGCAACACTGAGAGAGGGGGCCAAACAGCTACACTGAGCCAGAGGGGGGTCCAAACAGCTACACTGAGCCAGAGAGAGGGGGTCCAAACAGCTACACTGAGCCAGAGGGGGGGGTCCAAACAGCTACACTGAGCCAGAGGGGGGTCAAACAGCTACACTGAGCCAGAGGGGGGTCAACAAACAGCTACACTGAGCCAGAGGGGAGTCCAAACAGCTACACTGAACAAGAGGGGGGGTCCAAACAGCTACCTAACCAGAGGGGGGGGGGTCCAAACAGCTACACTGAGCCAAAGGGGGGGGGTCCAAACAGCTACACTGAGCAGAGGGGGGGTCCAAACAGCTACACTGAGCCAGGGTTGTCCAAACAGACACTGAGAGAGGGGGGGACCAAACTAGCCAGCAACGCACACGAGCCAAGGGGGGGGCCAAACAGCTCACAGCAGGGGTCCAAACAGCTACCCTGAGCCAGAGGGGGGTCCCCAAACACAGCCAGGTGGGGCAACAGCTACCTGAGCCAAGGGGGGTCCAACAGCTACACTGAGCCAAGGGGGGTCCAAACAGCTACAGTGAGCCAAGGGGGTGTCCAAACAGCACACTGAGCCAGGGTGGGTCCAACAGCTCCACTGAGCCAGGGGGGAGTCCAAACAGCTACACTGAGCCAGAGGGGGGGGTCCAAACAGCTACACTGAGCCAGGGCTGAAACAGGGGGTGATGGAGCCATGGTGAGGGGGGAGGTAAGAAAGTGTTAAATCCGGTAAAACAGCACCACATCAGTCAGACGCACACAATTTACAGAATTTAAAGCGAAGCAACAACAGTTACGTGACCCGAGGGGTCGCTTGGATGGGGGGGGGGGGTGTCCAGGGGATGGCTGGATGGGGGATAGACTAGGCTACAAAACATCCACACAGTTTATCCCACCTACACTTAAACATTTTGAGTGCGGAAGTTGTGTAGAAGTTTGTATGAAAAAAAATGTTTACATCCTTGCTGGCCTCTCTCCTCTCAGTCTCCCCTTAACGCCGCCCCCCCCCCATACAGTTATCATATATAAACTGAAAACTCACACCCCAGAAATGACCTCGAACCCTACTGCTAGGAGCAACGCAACTGGTATGTACAGGGACGCCTTAATCCGCTTGGACCATCACGACGGACATAAGGAAGTGATATCCCGAAGCTATTTGAAACCACTTCCCCGCCGGCACTCTGAGGTAATCTTTGGCATAGCATTTTATCAAATCGCCTCATTTGCCTCCAGGGCTGGAGCAAAATGGGTTTTGCTTCCAGCAAAACCCATGGGTTCGAGTCACTTCTGGGGTGTGAGTTGTCAGATTGCCATATAGTCCCTGGGGGACCCATTAGGCGTGTTTCGCATAATATATCTATACATCTTTATCTTTCATATCGATGTGTGTGTCTGTCTGTTCTGTCTGTCCTGCCTGCCTGCAGTGCATTACTCCCTGCGCATCTATGTACTGTACCTAATTGTGCTTTGCGGGGG
>WNGS01087284.1:0-10745 GCA_020271785.1 Procambarus virginalis
TTTCAGTCCAAATAACATTATGAAAAGTAAGTGAGACTTAGTCCAGCCTCAATTACATGTCTTATTATTATATAATTGTGAAATAAGCACAGATGAGTTTGGGAGACATGTTCACCACCTATAAATTCTAGATAGAAAAAAAAACAGAGACTGGTGTTAACATAGTGGATGGAAAAAAGTTTATCATTCTCTTAATACGTTTTTATTCAATAACTGACAGACATTACATATTTTTATCTTGACAGACTTTTATTCAACAACTGGTAAACATATCACATCATAATGCAGTCACATGGTGTTAGCATAGTGGGTGGAAAAATAGTTTATTCAAGAGCGACTTTCGGTCAGTTGTCTGAATATTGAAATGTGAACCGTGTTAAATTGACTTGTTCATTATCCACGAGTTCAAGCTGCCTTGAACTCGGACCTACATTATCCAAAACAAACTTTCCGCTATCCAAATAATATAATTTGAAAATGTGCGCGTGTCTACTCATTCCATCTCGTCAGGGTCGGACCTTGTGTCTTCCCCTAGCGCGAGTTTTTTTTTTCACTATCCATCGTCCTTCGCGCTCATCAGCCATTAGTGATCGTGGTTCCAGCAGAAAAAAACAGAGTCTACTGACAGTGTGACAGTTTAGCCCTCTGTAACTCATTGTAACGCAAATCATCTTTCTGCAATCCAAATAACATTATATCGTTACGTATCGCGTTTTACTGAATGAGGGAAACATTTTACATCTTAATAGGTGTCTCGAGTAAATGAGCGAACGAGCATTCTAGCGGTACACCTCTTGAAGTGTGACAGACGTCTGGCCAGCTGTGGCCGACGCACACATGCTCTTATGTCGGCTAACCTACACTCACATCCGACGACACATGCTATCACATCCATCACACACATTATTTCCTCAACCATGTAGTCTCTCTCTCTCTCTACATTTCTCCTAGCTTCTACCATCACTCAGTAACTCAGTAAGTCAAACAGCAAAGCGGACTGAAGACTCTAATATGTTATGGGATAGACTGCTTCACTCTCGAGTTGAGTCATTAGTGAAATACACGGCTTCAGTTTGGTGAGACATAGCATCTAGCTCACCAGAGGATGGAACACTAATGTCAATTTTCGATCCCCCATCACACTCACCTTTATAACTTTGTAACATATCATGACCAAACACGTTGTCATCATTCGTTGCCCAAATATTATTAATGTAGTGTGACCAACATGTTAACATCATTCATTGCCTAAATATCATTTTAAGAGTAAGAGTAACTTTCTGTCCGAATATCATATTGATATGCGATCCCCATTTAGCCAAACACAATATCTCCTTTACATCTCTTACCATATAATATTACTGTCTACCTGTTTTTAGCCCCTGTAACACATTGTAACGTAACGTGAAAATCATCTTTTCTGTTGACCAATTAGCATTATTGAAAATGTAAACCATGTTTAGCCTTTACATCCAAACACAAGTAAAAAAAAATATTACCACAGCCCTGTTTAGTTCTTGTAACACATTATATCGTTACGTAACGCAACGTGGAAAATCATCTTCCTATCTGATGACCAAATAACATTTTGTAAATGTGAAGCTTTGTAGATTTAATTTTAAACAAAGGTGTGTCACTAGCCCACAAACTAAGAGTGGTGAGTCAGGAAGAATGTCTTTGTGAAATATGCACAGAAGAGTTTGGGGAGACATGATCACTACATACCTACAAATTCTAATATTTTTTGTTAACTGTGTGATCACGACATTTACCTCTTGGTCTCTTGTTCCGCCTCTCACTAGACAATAAACACAATTTTGTATAATTTCTCGACTAAAATACCACTCTGAAACATCTTTACACTTTATTTTTTCATTGTCACGTGCACAGCCATCAAAGGAAATCTCACTACTGCATGGATGTCTTGTGTGTTAAATATACGAACCTTTCCTAGCTTATCATTTTTCTTTGTGAAACTTATATGTGATGATCATATCTCCCGAGTCCACACAATAACCCACACATCACCCATCTTCAGTTTTCAAATCACAGCTCGCATCTAATTTACTGTTATTTTTTTTTGTCTGCAGAAACTATGTTTTGAGAATATGCACAATGTCACCAATTACTGTTCGTATCAGCATCAAAGTCCTTTCAGTCATCAAAACAAGCAGAGGTGCAGCATAATCCACCAGAGATCTGATGTATGCAAGGTACACCATTTTGACAATTCCATCACCGACCCACCTTAGCGAGATGACTGCGCTCAACAATAGCCTAGCACTCTTAATAATTTTATTCAAGCACTGATAACATAGCATAATGTAAGATTTTTTTCACATTTCATATCGCGTGTGTAGATTTAGTTTTAACAAAAAGTGAAACACGAGAGCATGAACTAATAGGGTTGAGATAGGGGAAAGGCTTTGTGGACGGCTAGTCATAACTTAACATATCAGATATGATTTCACAGAGTTTTAACCTTTTGCAAGTTTTTCAGTGTTTTCTCTTCACTTGTGCTAAGTGAGTCAGACAAAATGGGTCATTTCATTATTAGCCATGGCAATACGCCATTAGCTAGTTAGTCAAAACATATAACACGCATTATTTCACAGGAATTTTTTTTTCTAGCAAATATGCTTCCTTTAAGCAGTTCAACACATCAAACATCAGCAGTCCGCGAAATTCTCTTTAGTCAATAATCATCCTTTACAGTATTTCTTGACTAAAATAGCACTCCAAACATAAGTGGCCATTTTTATTCACACTGTCACACTTAGTCAATAATTTGTTTCGCAGAGTGACAAGTTATGCTTAGTGACGAGATTTCACGCTGAGCATAGTTTTTAAGAGAGTACACACTGTATTAATTACGGTCACGGATAACTTATGTTATGTTTATGAAGATCTTTACTTCTTATTTTCTTATTTTTACCCATTTCCCTGCACCATGCTTTTCAGCCTTCACATATTCTTTTCAAATCAACTTGGCTTACTGTTTTTCCAGTAGATTTGTTTCACATTACATATATTAATCAACTTTCAAATTCAGTTCAGTTTCTTTTCAATATCACAGCTTCGTTGTTCCCCTGCCAGTATCCAGTTCATCACCTCACATATATATATATTACTGTCACTAACCTTGTATTGGCTGGCTCCGACATTCAGTTTACAACTCAGTAAGTGTTTACTGAATGCAAAATCGCTACATGTGTAGTCATTTAGTTTAAAGTTTCCCAATCTTAAAATATTACTATCATCATCCCATACATTGGCTGGCTTAGTCTTTCAGTTTACAACTCAGGGAGTGTTTACTGAACGTGGAAATTGTCACATGTGTGGGCATTTAGTTTAGTTTTAAGTTTCTCAATCTTAAATTAAATACTATCATCAACCCGTATTGGACTCTCGGGCATTCAGTTAACCACTCGGTAAGTGCTTACTGAACGTCGAAATCATTTCATGTGTGCCCATTTTTTACTTGAACCCGTCTCCACTCCAAACCGGACCTGCGGTCCGAGTCGGGACCCCAGGTCCTGACTGGTTTGGAGTGGAGACGGGTTCAAGTAAAAATGGGCACACATGAAATGATTTCGACGTTCAGTAAGCACTTACCGAGTGGTTAACTGAATGCCCGAGAGTCCAATACGGGTGATGATAGTATTTAATTTAAGATTAATTTAAGAGTTACAGAGGGCTAAACTGTCACACTGTCAGTAGACTCTGTTTTTTCTGCTGGAACCACGATCACTAATGGCTGATGAGCGCGATGGACGATGGATAGTGAAAAAAAAAAACTCGCGCTAGGGGAAGACACAAGGTCCGACCCTGATGAGATGGAATGAGTAGACACGCGCACATTTTCAAATTATATTTATTTGGATAGCGGAAAGTTTGTTTTGGATAATGTAGGTCCGAGTTCAAGGCAGCTTGAACTCGTGGATAATGAACAAGTCAATTTACACGGTTCACATTTATATATTCAGACAACTGAGTCTGTCGGTCTGTCTGTCTGTCTGTCTGTCGGTCTGTCTACCTCTTTCTTTCTCTCCTACCCTCCTGGCACTTCAACTCTCTCAAGTGCTACCTAAATGGAAGCTGACAAAAACCACAAACCACAAAATGGCTCTAAACGCTCATGCCATAGGGGAAGGTCCCCTCACTCTCCCTCAGACTCCCTATCCTCTCCCTCCCTCACCCCTGTCCCTCCCCTACCCCAACAACATATGTTGGGTCATCTAGAGCACTCACCACATACTCTAGGCGCATAACAATACATAGTCTTTAATCATAAACTATTATCTACACACAGGATTAAGTCTACGGAAAACAAACATACATATTCATTTACTCTTAACAACATATCCACATACCTCTTACTTTAACACATACCACATAGCCCTACATACTCTCCTACCCCCCAAACAACATGACCACAATCTTCCCTGACCACATACCCTAACACCGGACGCGTCCGACACGCCACAACTTCCGGGAAAATCCCTGCACGGTGCTCTAGTCGCTAGGGGGCTTCACCTGGCAGATGGTGCGCGGTGCTCTAGTCCCCGGGGTTCCCCCTGGCCAGATGGCGCGCGGTGCTCTAGTCCCCATTTACACTACTGTCATTGACTGCTTCGTGTCGGGCAATCTTTCCCTGTGTCTTACGACAGATGAGCCCATGGCTGCCATATTGGTCTGCCCGTGCATGGCCGCAAATACACCGGTGCTCGCTTGGAGATAGGGGCGGCAAGGCGCAGGGCAGCACCAATACTTAGGGTCCGATGGTCCAGGCGGGTGCCCAAGGCGGAATTAGGGACTGCCAACAGGAAGTCCCCGGCATGGGGTGCTTGCACAGCTAGAAGACGCGCTCCGTCCTTCCTGGAAGCTTTCTCCAGCAATAATGTGGCGATGTTTTCCACTATGGGGCTGTCCCATTTGGACTGTTTGCAGTCATTTGGAGAAGTTGGTCGAGGGTGAGAGTTGACAAGAGTGTCCCACTGACCGGCTGCTTCCGCGAATTTGGGATCATGAATCCCAATGGAGTCTCTTAGGTATTCCGGTAGTATTTCCTTAACTAATTCACCTGTAGCACTGGTCGAGGATAAGAATGCCGGTAATGCTAACTGTGTCGCCTTGCGAATACCTATTCCCCCGAGTCTAACTGGGAGTGTTGCTTGGTCCCATTGGTCATCTTGCAGGGAGAGGTTTAACACTTTCACGGTTATTGACCTTAGGAGCGAGTCATATTCTGTTAATTTTGGGCTGTCGAAGGAGGGAGCACACCTTAGGAAATAGGTCAGTCTGGGCAAAGCTAGGCACCTTGTGAGAAGGTACAAAGCATCGTGGGCGTCCAAGGCCCTTATTCTTCCCTCCATCCTCCTCAGGTCGTTCAGCTTTTCTTCGAGGACTACTTCTATGGCGCTCGAGCCCAGAGGTGCCCCTAGCAGCACACTGTCGGTGGGAGCGATCACTTGGGCTCCTGGCAATATGGTTCGCACTGCATCTATGGTTGGTTGGCTAGATGAGATGATTTCACACTTTAAAGGGTTTAGGTTGAGTCCTAACTCCTCTCCCTTAGATTTCACCAGCTGTAGATCTTCTAGCAGGGCCTCCTATGTCCCTGCCAGGGTGCTATCGTTCAGGAACCAGATGTTGAGTTCGCTGGTCAACCTGCTTGTAACCTCTTTAACAACCATGCAAAAAAGAAAAGGGGCAAGTGGGTCTCCCTGCTGGATACCTTCTGCAGAAACAACTTCGTGCTCCCCAAACAACAGCGTCGATTCCCTACTGTACCCTCCTGAACGAAAGGAAGTAGACAAGGAAAGCTTGTTCGAACTGTTTCCAGTACCACATCCCTTTTTACCTGGTTGAAGGCATTTTTAAAGTCTAATTTAATTAATGCCTTATTTTCTGGGAGGTCCTTGACATAGGCTCGTGCTGCATGAGCTGCTGCTTCACAGCCATGGGGGACACCGAAACCTAGTTGATGGGGTCGAAGCATCGTTGCAGCGTCTATGCTAATTTTTCTGACAGCAGCCCTAGCAACAAGGCGCCGAAGCGTGTTACCCACGGCAATGGGTTGTGACTCCACCATCCTTCTTCTTAAGGGCACAAAGGAATGCTTCGAAGAAAAAGGGTTTAATTGTATCTGGGATCAACCCGGAGAGATAGTCGTTGACAAACTTCGTGATCTCTGACAATAGTGTCTCGGCAACTTCTCCGAGAACTGGAATTACCATCTCCTTGAGGTGCTGAGGTCTTACTCCAGTGTATCCCACTGCTGAACCTGGCGGAAATGACATGATAATCCTGGGGACTATATATATATATATATATATATATATATATATATATATATATATATATATATATATATATATATATATATATATATATATATGTCGTACCTAGTAGCCAGAACTCACTTTTGGCCTACTATGCAAGGCCAGATTTGCCTAATATGCCAAGTTTCCCGAATTAATATATTTTCTCTAATTTTCTCTTTCAAAGCGTTCTCTTTGGTCTCTTTCAAAGAGACATTGGTCTCTTTCAAAGCGTTCTGCTTTGTGTCCAGACACAAAGCAGAACGCTTTGAAAGAGACCAATGTCGTCTATGCCTTCAAATGCCCACTTGGGGACTGTAAGCCCCAAAGAACTCAATATATAGGCAAGACAACAACATCTCTTTCCAGGCGATTAACGATGCATAAGCAACAGGGCTCTATCAAGGAACATATAATCTCTTCCCACAACCAAACCATCACCAGAGAAATCTTAACAAACAACACAGAAATCATTGATAGATACAGCGACAACAGGCGGCTTGACATCTGCGAGGCACTACACATCAAGAAGTCAACACCAGCAATCAACAGCCAATTAACGCACAACTATATTCTACCCACTTCAAGACTCCGCTCCAATATAGAAACATCAAGAAATATGGGCCAATAGGCCTTCTGCAGTTACAGATCTATTCTTCCCTTATACCCATTGTTTCGTGTTCTGTGTTTGTTCTCACCTCACCCCAAACCATTGTAACATGTCACCTCACCCAAATGCAGGTATAAAAAAGTAAAGCTGTTTAAACTCTGTTCAGTGTGTGTAACTAAAGTCTTTGAAAATGTAATAAGTTTTACGAAACGCGCTCAAGTGTCGCGTCAGACTAAGAAATAAAGAACGAATTTTGGAGAATTGATTTTTCATTTACCGTCATCAGTAAAAACAAACATAAGGAAAATTGAGAAAATTCGTGTTAGAATTATTAATCTTACTTTTTCGGTCATATTTAATAACATATGTCTACAGGAAAGACTGCTACCAAAATATACTAATATATATATATATATATATATATATATATATATATATATATATATATATATATATTTGAATCCATAGTTATAAATATATATATTTGTGCAAATAAAAATTTATCAGGTCAATTTGTTTGCGAAATAGGTAAAACACTAACTTCCTGCAAATCCACAAACAAAATAGAATGATAATATTTTAATTATGTGATGTAGGCTTTAAAAAATTGAACAACATATTTTGGTAAAATACTGCAATACCAGTTAATACCAACGAATAGAGTATTGTGTCAAATCAAAGCCTAAGATTCACTACTGATTATTTACAGGTGCAGTATGTACGTCCAGCAGCCCTACAGTCCCCAGGGAGCCCAGGCACTGAAGGTGGCCTCCTGGACGCCCCACCGAGGCCTCACCCTCACCTCCAGCCTACCGCTCTTCCCTGACAAGTTCTCAAAGTATCTATTCACACCATAGTGATGAAACATTAATTTTCATATTTATAACTATAGCTTTGTCTTGAACTCAATGAAGTCAAACCAATTAGATATGTTAAAGAGACAGTATTCTCATTAATCATCTATTGATAAGCCACATAGATAAGTATATATTAGACATTAATTTTATGTTAACAATAGTCATCAGTGCACCTGCTGTGCCACAATCAGACTAACAAAAGATGTGGAAAAATTTGGCATGCTCTTCTAGTTTTGTAATATTCTAACTATGCTCTGCTCTAAATTCATATAAACAGAATCAAGGTTGAAAACATATAGTAATTTCTTAGCTGATTTTGTTTGTAGGAATAAGTAACCACTATCATTCTTGGATAAAAACTATATAGTTTTTCTTTAGACAATTTCCGTTACATTGGATGATCTACAGTATTGTCTGGTAAAATAGCAGTTATATATATTACATTTCTGCACTAATATATCTTGGAATCATCATATCACATATAATTAGAGATATATTTCAAATCCCAAATGGGCCCCCCAATTCTTACCAATATTGCATAAGCAATGCTTATAGTGCTAGCTTCCCTTAGTAGAAGTTGCAGCACTTGGCTTTAAATCATTTGTCTGGTGTGAGGGGAAATTAGTTAAAAATATTGTCAAGAAAATAGAAAGGTAATAGACGCGACAGCTGTGGCGGTGGTGGCGGCTGTGGTGGAGGTCTCGGCTGTGACGGAGGTGTCGGCGTTGTCGGCTGTGGCGGTGGTGGCAGTGGTGGCGGCTGTGGCGGTGGTGGCGGCTGTGGCGGTGGTGGCAGTGGTGGTGGCTGTGGCGGTGGTGGCAGTGGTGGCGGCTGTGGTGGAGGTGGCAGTGGTGGCGGTGGAGGTGGTAGTGGTGGCGGTGGTGGCGGCTGTGGCGGTGGTGGCAGTGGTGGTGGCTGTGGCGGTGGTGGCGGTGGTGGCGGCTGTGGTGGAGGTGGCAGTGGAGGCGGCTGTGGTGGAGGTGGTAGTGGTGGCGGTGGTGGCGGCTGTGGCGGTGGTGGCAGTGGTGGTGGCTGTGGCAGTGGTGGCAGGGGTGGCGGCTGTGGCAGTGGTGGCAGTGGTGGCGGCTGTGGCGGTGGTGGCGGTGGTGGCGGCTGTGACGGTGGTGGCAGTGGTGGCGGTTGTGGCGGTGGTGTCAGTGGTGGCAGCTGTGGCGGTGGTGGCGGCTGTGGCGGTGGTGTCAGTGGTGGTGGCTGTGGCGGTGGTGGCAGTGGTGGCGGCTGTGGTGGAGGTGGCAGTGGTGGCGGTGGTGGCGGCTGTGGCGGTGGTGGCAGTGGTGGCGGCTGTGGCGTTGGTGGCAGTGGTGGCGGCTGTGGCGTGGTGGCAGTGGTGGCGGCTGTGGCGGTGGTGGCAGTGGTGGCGGCTGTGGCGGTGGTGTCAGTGGTGGCGGCTGTGGTGGTGGTGGCAGTGGTGGCGGCTGTGGCGGTGGTGGCGGTGGTGGCGGCTGTGGCGGTGGTGGCAGTGGTGGTGGCTGTGGCGGTGGTGGCGGCTGTGACGGTGGTGGCAGTGGTGGCGGCTGTGGCGGTGGTGGCGGCTGTGACGGTGGTGGCAGTGGTGGCGGCTGTGGCGGTGGTGGCGGCTGTGACGGTGGTGGCAGTGGTGGTGGCTGTGGCGGTGGTGGAGGCTGTGGCGGTGGTGGCAGTGGTGGTGGCTGTGGCGGTGGTGGCAGTGGTTGCGGCTGTGGTGGAGGTGGCAGTGGTGGCGGTGGAGGCGGCTGTGGTGGAGGTGGTAGTGGTGGGGGTGGTGGCGGCTGTGGCGGTGGTGGCAGTGGTGGTGGCTGTGGCGGTGGTGGCGGTGGTGGCGGCTGTGGTGGAGGTGGCAGTGGAGGCGGCTGTGGTGGAGGTGGTAGTGGTGGCGGTGGTGGCGGCTGTGGCGGTGGTGGCAGTGGTGGTGGCTGTGGCAGTGGTGGCAGGGGTGGCGGCTGTGGCGGTGGTGGCAGTGGTGGCGGCTGTGGCGGTGGTGGCGGTGGTGGCGGCTGTGACGGTGGTGGCAGTGGTGGCGGTTGTGGCGGTGGTGTCAGTGGTGGCGGCTGTGGCGGTGGTGGCGGCTGTGGCGGTGGTGTCAGTGGTGGTGGCTGTGGCGGTGGTGGCAGTGGTGGCGGCTGTGGTGGAGGTGGCAGTGGTGGCGGTGGTGGCGGCTGTGGCGGTGGTGTCAGTGGTGGCGGCTGTGGTGGTGGTGGCAGTGGTGGCGGCAGTGGCGGTGGTGGCGGTGGTGGCGGCTGTGGCGGTGGTGGTAGTGGTGGCGGCTGTGGTGGAGGTGGCAGTGGTGGCGGTGGTGGCGGCTGTGGCGGTGGTGGCAGTGGTGGCGGCTGTGGCGTTGGTGGCAGTGGTGGCGGCTGTGGCGTGGTGGCAGTGGTGGCGGCTGTGGCGGTGGTGTCAGTGGTGGCGGCTGTGGTGGTGGTGGCAGTGGTGGCGGCTGTGGCGGTGGTGGCGGTGGTGGCGGTGGTGGCGGCTGTGGCGGTGGTGGCACTGGTGGCGGCTGTGGCGGTGATGGCGGTGGTGGCGGTGGTGGCACTGGTGGCGGCTGTGGCGGTGGTTGCGGTGGTGTCAGTGGTGGCGGCTGTGGCGGTGGTGGCGGCTGTGGCGGTAATAGCGGTGGTGGGGGTGGTGGCGGCTGTGGCGGTGGTGGCGGTGCTGGCGGTGGTGGCAGTGGTGGCGGCTGTGGCGGTGGTGGCGGCTGTGGCGGTGGTGGCGGTGGTGTCGGTGGTGGCAGTGGTGGCGGTGGTGGCGGTGGTGGCAGTGGTGGCGGTGGTGTCAGTGGTGGCGGCTGTGGCGGTGGTGTCAGTGGTGGCGGTGGTGACGGCTGTGGCGGTGGTGGCAGTGGTGGCGGCTGTAGCGGTGGTGGCGGCTGTGGCGGTGGTGGCAATGGTGGCGGATGTGGCGGTGGTGGCGGTGGGGCCGGCTGTGGCGGGCGTGGCGGTGGTGGCGGCTGTGGCA
>WNGS01087286.1:13481-35864 GCA_020271785.1 Procambarus virginalis
GAGACAGCTGGGACGGGGAGAGACAGCTGGGACCGGGGAGACAGCTGGACCGGGAGACAGCTGGGACCGGGGAGACAGGTGGGACCGGGAGAGACAGCTGGGTCCGGGAGAGACAGCTGGGACCGGGAGAGACAGGTGGGACCGGGAGAGACAGGTGGGACCGGAGAGACAGGTGGGACCGGGAGAGGACAAGGTGGGACCGGGGGAGACAGGTGGTACCGGGGGAGACAGCTGGGATCGGGGGAGGCAGCTGGGGACCGGGGGAGACAGCTGGGGACGGGGGAGACAGCTGGGACCGGGGAGACAGCTGGGACCGGGAGAGACAGCTGGGACCGGGAGAGACAGCTGGGACCGGGAGAGACAGCTGGTACCAGGAGAGACAGCTGGGACCGGGAGAGACAGCTGGGACCGGGAGAGACAGCTGGGACCGGGAGAGGCAGCTGGGACGGGGGAGACAGGTGGGACCGGGGGAGACAGGTGGGACCGGGGGAGACAGGTGGGACCGGGGGAGACAGGTGGTACCGGGGGAGACAGCTGGGACCGGGGGAGACAGCTGGGACCGGGGAGACAGCTGGGACCGGGGAGACAGCTGGGACCGGGGAGACAGCTGGGACCGGGAGAGACAGCTGGGACCAGGAGTGACAGCTGGGACCGGGAGAGACAGCTGGGACCGGGAGAGGCAGCTGGGACCGGGAGAGACAGCTGGGGAACCGGGGGAGACAGCTGGGACCGGGGAGGCAGCTGGGACCGGGGGAGACAGATGGGACCGGGAGAGACAGGTGGGACCGGGAGAGACAGGTGGGACGGGAGAGACAGGTGGGACCGGGGGAGACAGCTGGGACCGGGAGACACAGGTGGGACCGGGAGAGACAGCTGGGACCGGGAGAGACAGGTGGGACCGGGAGAGACAGGTGGGACCGGGAAGACAGGTGGGACCGGGGAGAGGACAGGTGGGACCGGGAGAGACAGGTGGGACGGGAGAGACAGGTGGGACCGGGAGAGACAGGTGGGACCGGGAGAGACAGGTGGGACCGGGAGAGACAGGTGGGACCGGGAGAGACAGATGGGACCGGGAGAGACAGATGGGACCGGGAGAGACAGATGGGACCGGGAGAGACAGGTGGGACCGGGAGAGACAGGTGGGACCCGGAGAGACAGGTTGGACCGGGAGAGACAGGTGGGACCGGGAGATACAGGTGGGACCGGGAGAGAGCAGGTGGGACCGAGAGACAGCTGGGACAGGGAGAGACAGCTGGGTCAGGGAGAGACAGCTGGGACGGGAGAGACAGCTGGGTCAGGGAGAGACAGCTGGGACCGGGAGAGACAGCTGGGACCGGGAGAGCCAGCTGGGACCGGGAGAGACAGCTGGGTCCGGGAGAGACAGCTGGACCGGGAGAGACAGGTGGGACCGGGAGAGACAGCTGGCACCGGGAGAGACAGCTGGGACCGGGAGAGACGGCTGGGTCCGGGAGAGACAGCTGGGTCCGGGAGAGACAGCTGGGACCGGGAGAGACAGCTGTGTCCGGGAGAGACAGCTGGGACCCGGGGAGACAGCTGGGACCGGGGGAGACAGCTGGGACCGGGGGAGACAGCTGGGACCGGGGGAGACAGCTGGGGACGGGGGAAGACAGTTGAGACCAGGAAGACAGGTGGGACCGGGAGAGACAGGTGGGACCGGGGGAGACTGTTGGGACCGAGGGAGACTGTTGGGACCGGGGGATACAGCTGGGACCGGTGGAGACAGCTGGGACCGGGGGAGACAGCTGGGATCGGGGGAGACAGTTGGGACCGGGGGATACAGCTGGGACCGGTGGAGACAGCTGGGACCGGGGGAGACAGCTGGGACCGGGAGAGACAGCTGGGACCGGGGGAGACAGCTGGGACCGGGGGAGACAGCTGGGGACCGAGAAAGACAGTGGGGACCGGGGAAGACAGTTGGGACCGGGGAAGACAGGTGGGACCGGGAAGACAGTTGGGAACCGGGGAGACAGCTGGGACCGGGGGAGACAGCTGGGACCGGGGAGACAGCTGGACCGAGAAAGACAGTTGGGACCGGGGAAGACAGTTGGGACCGGGGAAGACAGTTGGGACCGAGGAGACAGGTGGGACCGGGGGAGACAGGTGGTACCGGGGGAGACAGCTGGGACCTGGGAAGACAGCTGGGACCGGGGAAGCCAGTTGGGACCGGGGAAGACAGTTGGGACCGAGGAAGACAGTTGGGACCGGGGAGACAGGTGGGACCGGGGGAGAGAGGTGGGACCGGGAGAGACCGACAGCTGGGACCGGGAGAGACAGCTGGGACCGGGAGAGACAGCTGGGTCCGGGGAGACAGCTGGGACAGGGGAGAGAGGTGGGACCGGGGAGAGAGATGGGACCGGGGGAGAGAGGTGGGACCGGGGAGACAGCTGGGACGGGGGAGACAGTTGGGACCGGGGAGACAGCTGGGACCGGGGAGACAGCTGGGACCGGGGAGACAGCTGGGACCGGGAGACAGCTGGACCGGGGGAGACAGCTGGGACCGGGGGAGACAGCTGGGACCGGGGGGGACAGCTGGGACCGGGGAGACAGCTGGTGCCCAACTAATCATCTTAGTGTTCGCCTTGACAAGAGCCTCGTACATACACAGGTTGATGAATAGCTGGAGAAACAGGCAGGAGTAACTGGTAGGGCTCTCCATGGATAGGAAGTACCTAAGCAATAGGAAGCAGAGAGTTACAGTGAGGGGTGAGACCTCAGAATGGCGTGAAATCACCAGTGGAGTCCCACAGGGCTCTGTACTTGGACCTATCTTGTTTCCGATATACTGTACGTAAATGATCTCCCAGAGGGTATAGACTCATTCCTCTCAATGTTTGCTGACGACGCCAAAATTATGAGAAGGATTAAGACAGAGGAGGACAGTTTGAGGCTTCAAGAAGACCTGGACAAGCTGCAGGAAGGTCGAAAAATGGCTGTTAGAGTTTAACCCAAGCAAATGTAATGTAATGAAGATAGGGGTAGGAAGCAGGAGACCAGATACAAGGTATCATTTGGGAGATGAAATACACCAAGAGTCAGAGAGAGAGAAATACCTGGGGGTTGATATCACGCCAGACCTGTCCCCTGAAGCTCATATCAAGAGGATAACATCAGCAGCATATGCCAGGTTGGCTAACATAAGAACGGCCTTTAGAGACTTGTGTAAGGAATCTTTCAGAACATTATATACCACATATGTCAGACCATCCTGGAGTATGCGGCTCCAGCATGGAGTCCATATCTAGTCA
Organism: Procambarus virginalis; assembly: GCA_020271785.1. Taxonomy (NCBI): domain Eukaryota; kingdom Metazoa; phylum Arthropoda; class Malacostraca; order Decapoda; family Cambaridae; genus Procambarus; species Procambarus virginalis. Next base: position 16,748 of record WNGS01087286.1, read on the forward strand.
AGCATAAGACTAAACTGGAAAAGGTTCAAAGGTTTGCCACCAGACTAGTACCGAGCTGAGAGGTATGAGCTACGAGGAGAGACTACGGGAATTAAACCTCACTTCGTTGGAAGACAGAAGAGTTAGGGGGGACATGATCACCACATTAAAGATTCTCAGGGGAATCGACAGGGTTGATAAAGACAGGCTGTTTAACACAAGGGGCACACGCACTAGGGGACACAGGTGGAAACTGAGTGCCAAATGAGCCACAGAGATATTAAAGAACTTTTTTAGTGTCAGAGTGGTTGACAAATGGAATGCATTAGGAAGCGATGTGGTGGAGGCTGACTCCATACACAGTTTCAAGTGTAGATATGATAGAACCCCATAGGCTCAGGAACCTGTACACCTGTTGATTGACGGTTGAGAGGCGGGACCAAAGAGCCAGAGCTCAACCCCGCAATCACACCTAGGTGAGTACCCCACACCACACACACACACACACACACAACACACACACCCACACCACAACACACACACACACACACAACACACACACCACACGCACACACACACACACACACACACACACACCACAGTACACATCATATGGGGGGAAAGTTAATTCTGCAGAAAATGTTGAAGAATCATTTTAGTATAGAAACGAGAAAGCGATTGCCGCCCTTACTGACAACCCCCAGAGAACCCGGTAGTTACTGACAACCCCAGAGAACCCCGGTAGTTACTGACAACCCCAGAGAACCCCGTAGTTACTGACAACCCCAGAGACCGCGGTAGTTACTGACAACCCCCAGAGAACCCCGGTAGTTACTGACAACCCCCAGAGAACCCCGGTAGTTACTGACAACCCCAGAGAACCCCGGTAGTTACTGTCAACCCCAGAGAACCCCGTAGTTACTGACAACCCCAGAACCCCGGTAGTTACTGACACCCCCAGAGAACCCCGGTAGTTACTGACAACCCCAGAGAACCCCGGGGTTACTGACAACCCCCAGAGAACCCCGGTAGTTACTGACAACCCCAGAGAACCCCGGTAGTTACTGACAACCCCAGAGAACCCGGGAGTTACTGACAACCCCCAGAGAACCCCGGTAGTTACTGACAACCCCAGAGAACCCCGTAGTTACTGACAACCCCAGAGAACCCCGTAGTTACTGACAACCCCAGAGAACCCCGGTAGTTACTGACAACCCCAGAGAACCCGGGAGTTACTGACAACCCCCAGAGAACCCCGTAGTTACTGACAACCCCCAGAGAACCCCGGGAGTTACTGACAACCCCAGAGAACCCCGGAGTTCTTGACAACCCCAGAGAACCCCGGGAGTTCTTGACAACCCCAGAGAACCCCGGGAGTTCTTGACAACCCCGAGAACCCCGGGAGTTCTTGACAACCCCCAGAGACCCCGGAGTTCTTGACAACCCCCAGAGAACCCCGGAGTTCTTGACAACCCCCAGAGAACCCGGGAGTTCTTGACAACCCCCAGAGACCCGGGAGTTCTTGACAACCCCCAGAGAACCCCGGGAGTTCTTGACACCCCCAGAGAACCCCGGTTCTTGACAACCCCCAGAGAACCCCGGGAGTTCTTGACAACCCCAGAGAACCCCGGGAGTTCTTGACAACCCCCAGAGAACCCGGGAGTTCTTGACAACCCCCAGAGAACCCCGGGAGTTCTTGAGAACCCCAGAGAACCCCGGGAGTTCTTGACAACCCCCAGAGAACCCCGGGAGTTCTTGACAACCCCCAGAGACCCCGGGAGTTCTTGACAACCCCCAGAGAACCCCGGGAGTTCTTGACAACCCCCAGAGAACCCCGGGAGTTCTTGACAACCCCCAGAGAACCCGGGAGTTCTTGACAACCCCCAGAGAACCCCGGGAGTTCTTGACAACCCCCAGAGAACCCCGGGAGTTCTTGACAACCCCCAGAGAACCCCGGGAGTTCTTGACAACCCCCAGAGAACCCCGGGAGTTCTTGACAACCCCCAGAGAACCCGGGAGTTCTTGACAACCCCCAGAGAACCCCGGGAGTTCTTGACAACCCCCAGAAACCCGGGAGTTCTTGACAACCCCCAGAGAACCCCGGGAGTTCTTGACAACCCCCAGAGAACCCCGGAGTTCTTGACAACCCGGGAGTTCTTGACACCCCCAGAGAACCCCGGGAGTTCTTGACAACCCCAGAGAACCCCGGGAGTTCTTGACAACCCCCAGAGAACCCGGGAGTTCTTGACAACCCCCAGAGAACCCCGGGAGTTCTTGACAACCCCCAGAGAACCCCGGGAGTTCTTGACAACCCCAGAGAACCCGGGAGTTACTGACAACCCCAGAGAACCCCGGAGTTCTTGACAACCCCCAGAGAACCCCGGGAGTTCTTGACACCCCCAGAGAACCCCTGGAGTTACTGAGAACCCTCAGAGAACCCCTGGAGTTACTGACAACCCCCAGAGAACCCCTGGAGTTACTGACAACCCCAGAGAACCCCTGGAGTTACTGACAACCCCAGAGAACCCCTGGAGTTACTGACAACCCCCAGAGAACCCCTGGAGTTACTGACAACCCCCAGAGAACCCCTGGAGGTCCTGACAACCCCCAGAGAACCCCTGGAGTTACTGACAACCCCCAGAGAACCCCTGGAGTTACTGACAACCCCCCAGAGAACCCCTGGCGTTACTGACAACCCCCAGAGAACCCCGGAGTTACTGACAACCCCCAGAGAACCCCTGGAGTTACTGACAACCCCCAGAGAACCCCTGGAGTTACTGACACCCCCAGAGAATCCCTGGCGTTACTGACAACCCCCAGAGAATCCCTGGCGTTACTGACAACCCCCAGAGAACCCCGGGAGTTACTGACAACCCCCAGATAACCCCTGCAGCCTCACACGTCAGTGGGGAGGCAGTTTCAAGACACTCTGGACAGGAAAAATCGAAAAATATAATTGAAAACATAAAGAGAAATATAAGGAAATATATTTAAAAAAAATGGGGGGAATGGATAAGAGCATAATAAAAGCAGTGGAAGAAGGGGGAGACAGAAAAAGGAAGTACGGCAAGAAAGGGAGAATCAAAGGGGTAGAGAATATGAAAGAGAAATGGGAGGATAAGAGGAGATATAACCTTTGCTGAAGCATCAAGAGGCTCAGGAAGGTATTAAACAATAAGTTACCTGTAAGAGAGCCTAGAAGAACTCTACTAGTCGTAAAATATGTAAGGCGGGATTAGAGAGAAAACATGGTGGTAATTTGGGATCTAGCAGTCAGGAAAACATCTACCAGAAAGCACGTGGCTCAGGAGATGAGAAACTAAAATGATGTTACTGAAATTCTACTAAAAATTCAGGCTAAAGAGAGAATAATAGAAACAGAACAGCACTGTAGGCTAGGAAGATATCACCATGAAGGGAATCGGCCAGATAAAGTTATCTATCAGAACCGTAATCCAATTCTATATATATATATATATATATATATATATATATATTATATATATATATATATATAAATATTATATATATATATATATATATATATATATATATATATATATAATAATATATAGATATATATATAATATAATATGTTATTAAATATGACCGAAAAAGTAATTAATAATTCTAACACGAATTTTCTCAATTTTCCTTATGTTTGTTTTTACTGATGACGGATCCTGGACCACACCCTGGACCACACCCTGGGCCACATCCACTGTACCACAACCACTGTACCACAACCCCTGTACCACAACCCCTGTACCACAACCACTGTACCACAACCACTGTACCACAACTACTGTACCACAACCACTGTACCACAACCACTGTACCACAACTACTGTACCACAACCACTGTACCACAACCACTGTACCACAACCACTGTACCAACCACTGTACCACAACCACTGTACCACAACTACTGTACCACAACCACTGTACCACAACTACTGTACCACAACTACTGTACCACAACCACTGTACCAAAACTACTGTACCACAACCACTGTACCACAACCACTGTACCACAACTACTGTACCACAACCCCTGTACCACAACCACTGTACCACAACCACTGTACCACAACCACTGTACCACAACTACTGTACCACAACCACTGTACCACAACCACTGTACCAACCACTGTACCACAACCACTGTACCAACCACTGTACCACAACCACTGTACCAACCACTGTACCACAACCACTGTACCACAACTACAGTACCACAACCACTGTACCACAACCACTGTACCACAACTACTGTACCACAACCACTGTACCACAACCACTGTACCAACCACTGTACCACAACCACTGTACCAACCACTGTACCACAACCACTGTACCAACCACTGTACCACAACCACTGTCCCACAACTACTGTACCACAACTACTGTACCACAACCACTGTACCACAACCACTGTACCACAACTACTGTACCACAACCACTGTACCACAACCACTGTACCAACCACTGTACCACAACCACTGTACCACAACCACTGTACCACAACCACTGTACCACAACCACTGTACCACAACCACTGTACCAACCACTGTACCACAACCACTGTACCACAACCACTGTACCACAACCACTGTACCAACCACTGTACCACAACCACTGTACCACAACCACTGTACCACAACCACTGTACCACAACCACTGTAACACAACCACTGTACCAACCACTGTACCACAACCACTGTACCACAACTACTGTACCACAACCACTGTACCACAACCACTGTACCACAACTACTGTACCACAACCACTGTACCACAACCACTGTACCAACCACTGTACCAACCCCTGTACCACAACCCCTGTACCACAACCACTGTACCACAACCACTGTACCACAACCACTGTACCACAACCACTGTACCACAACCACGGTACCACAACCACGGTACCACAACCACGGTACCACAACCACTGTACCACAACCACTGTACCACAACCACTGTACCACAACCACGGTACCACAACCCATGTACCACAACCACTGTACCACAACCACAGTAGTATAAAGTATGCCAGAACGGTGCAATTTTACTTTTTCCGACTGCACCGTTCTGGCATACCCGTTTTTCGTTGCCCCGGTAAGATTTGACTGCACCGTTCTGGCATACCCGTTTTTCGTTGCCCCGGTAAGATTTGACTGCACCGTTCTGGCATACCCGTTTTTCGTTGCCCCGGTGAGATTTGACTGCAGCGAGTTGGCCCGGTGTTTTTTCGTTACCCCGGTGAGATTTGACTGCAGCGATATGGCCCGGTGTTTTTTCGTTACCCCGGTGAGATTTGACTGCAGCGATATGGCCCGGTGTTTTTTCGTTACCCCGGTGAGATTTGACTGCACCAATATGGCCCCATGTTTTTTCGTTAGCCCGGTGAGATTCAACTGCAGCGAGTTGTCCTCATGTTTTTTCGTTACCCCGCTGACCCATGCATGGGCATTGCTAATAGTCAATGACGTCATCAACTTACCTGGGGATTAAAAGGCCGGCTCCTGGCCCCATCATTTTTCGTTACCTCAGGGATCGCTAATGGTCACCCCGTCTCCATCTCCCTGTTTTAAGTCCGTTTTCTGTTATAGTGTATTTATTCCCATTTTTTAAATATTTATAGCAAAGGGGGATTCAAATGCTGTCTTCTGTCCAGCCTAATGTGCAATAGCGCTAACCATTATATGCTCGTTTTTTTCTCAATAAGGTATTACTGTACTGTTTCCCATTGTCTAAGATCATTTTATAGCTAAGATTTCATATTGACATAAGAAAATGAGTTCACCCCTGTTACCAATCCAGTATTTACCCAGGTCTTTTTCCTAAATCTAAAACTCATTGCAATTTATGCCCATTATTTCATGTTCTGTCCAGTGTTGATAATTTTCATAGCCTATGAATATCCCAGTTTATCATGTCCAATCATTCGCAGCTCTATCATGTCTCATCCATTTCTTCGCCTTTCTAGAGAATGTAATTTAAGCTTTGTCAATCTTTCTTTAGAGATTGCTTATGTAGCATAGGACAAAAAAATATGAAAACCCACTATCATCCATTTGTATAAAAACAGTCTCCTGCCAGGCATGGTGACTTCAATGCAATTTCAGTACTAATCCAATATTGCTGCATAACGCATAAATATATATGCACGTACATAAATATATATGCACGTACATAAATATATATGCACATCACACATTCTCTCAAAAAACAAACCTCCCCCACACCTTGCTGTAGCATATAACAAATTCAAATATTCATTCAGTAAAAGCAAGTCTCTCATGTTTTAAAATAAGACCTTCTGCAGTCATCTTCTTTTCTGACGTCATCATCCCTAATGCGCTGTAAGCCGCCAATGAGCTTCCAGCCAACGTGCTAATGCCGGTCCTATAGGAGGTTCACACATAAGTGTGAACTCTTAATCACTACCAATACCTCACCTATACTCTGTGCTTCACCAGAGTCGATATTCAGCTACAATAGCTTGTATTTTCGCTCATTGCTCCTATTTTTCTGTTATTCATAAACCCGATCAAACCATCCTAACCTAACCTAACCTAACTTATTATTTATAACAAACAAATACATTCTACAGACCAGTTGCTGACATTGTTTAGTGACATCACAAAAAGCGATCTCAGGTATGTGGATGAGGTATTACTGGCCATTAGCATATAAGTGTCAAGGTATCACAGCACCTGACTGGTCAACTATGTGTGACGTCACCAGATGGCCAATGCGGCCTTTAGCGTCCTACTGGCATGTGAATTTAGTGTTATTATTCAAAAATGGCTGGACTAACCTTCCCCACCTAACCTAATCAGAGGTTTAAGAATATACATTTTAGTCATCCGCAACTGTAATCATTATTCAGTGATAAGTTCAAAAGTATAACAGCAACCCAAATGTCATACCGCAATTTAAGCAGAATCGTACATCTGGCAGCATAGCAGGTAAGATGAACATTAGAATAAAGGCAACTGCAGAAGTCCTATTGGCCCATACGAGGCAGCTTCTATATATTTCCACCCAATCTCATTCATATTCATGTCCACCCTATGCTTAAAACAACCAAGGGATCCCACTTAAAGTATTAGTTTACAATAATAGTTTTAATAAATAGCTCTCATTCTAGTTTTATACACAACAGCAATTATGAAACCCTATAGCTAGATATCGTACTATAATCCACAAGTAGTTACCACACATCTGGCAGCACAGCGGATTAGTAGCTATCCTCACATCCATCAAATAGCAATCCAAATGTCGCACCTCAATTCATCCATCTAGCAACTCAGCTGGATGCTAACCACTATATTCATAGGCTAATCATTTCTACACCTCAAAAAAATCCTAGTCGTACTACGCAAATCAGGTAACTTGTTTCTAAACAACAATTACAAATACAAGCATACATACCTACACATACTCCACAACCTATACATTCATAGAGAATAGTTGATTTTTTTGCCACCATTTCCCCATTAATCAGATGCATTTTATGCCATACACAGAAAACACAGCATTTACACACCAAATATGTCATTTATGCACAAAATATAATATTTACACTCAAAATATACCATCACACAAAAATATAACATTTACATACAAAATATGTCAGTTGCACACACAAAAATATACCATTTACACAATATTGCATGTACACACAGAGTATGACATTTACACAAAGTATGGTATTTGCACAAATATAACAAAAGTCTTATACATTTAGACAATCAAAAATGCGCTTTCACTAAAATACACAATTACACATACATAATTTTCACAAAATACCCACACATTGTCTCATAAACCAAATACACTTACACCATTAAGATATATTTTTTCAGATTACAGAGCTTACACAAAATACACAATTTGCACACGAAAAATACAGTTGCACCAGTTCCACTTCAGCAAATTAAAAACACACCTGCATAAATGCACTATTAGCACAAAAATTATTATAAAACATGGACAATTATCACACAATTTGTGTAATTATTATACATCTTTGCACAATTAATACAAGAAAACTTGCTATATAATTACTCAACTTGCACAATGACAATCAATGCACAAANGGTCTCTTTCCCCAATCTTTTCCCCCTATCCCCCCCTCTGACCCACTCTTAAAATATATTACAAACACTAAAACTCTAGGGAATCACACCAAATAATTCACACCTGACACTAGGAAAATCGAATGCGGGTGTCTTGTGCATTTAGCCTGAAGTCTCCCAAGGAATTCGTTGACTGACTGCTTGGAACACGGGCCACAGGGATAAGAGCCTCTTTGGACGTAGAATCACTGTTTACCAAGTTACCTGTGGATGAAACAATCGGGATGATAGCGGACAGAGTGTATCGTGATCCGGCCTGTACTCCTCTTGACATACCAGCAAACATACAAAGAAAGCTACTCCAAGCTTGTACTAAAGAGGCACCCTTCTTGAGCCCGGATGGGCACATGTATAAACAAGTAGATGGAGTCGCCATGGGTTCTCCCCTAGGTGTCCTGTTTGCGAACTTCTAAATGGGTACTATCGAGCAGAGGGTCTTAGTTGACATGGACTTGAAACCTGCCATATACTGCAGGTATGTTGACGACATTTCTATGCAGGTACTTGATGTCAGACGTCTTCAGCAGCTGAAGGAGGCATTCGAGCAGAATTCTGTGTTGCATTTCACTTACGAGATGGAGAAGGATGGGATGCTGCCCTTTTTAGATGTAACAGTCATGGAAAGGAGCGGAGGTTTCCACACTGCAGTCTACACTAAGGAAACAAACATAGGAATGTGCCTCAATGCCAACAGTGACTGCCCAGACAGGTACAAGAGGAGTGTTGTCAATGCTTATGTTGACCGGGCTCTCAGTCACAGCTCAGGATGGAAGCAAGTCAATGAAGAACTCTTTAGGGTAAGGCAGGTCCTAGTCAACAACGGCTTCTCTAACGGTTATGTTGAAGACGTCATAAAAAGAAAGATGAAACGCCATGCAACCTCTGAACAGTCAATTAACACAACACTTGTACCTCCTATTAGACTATTTTACAGGAAGGGTTTTGTCGACGGCTCATAAAATGGAGGAAAGGGTCCTGAAAGATATTATTAATAGGAACGTTATCCCCACAGACACAAATCAGAAAATACTATTGACAATTTACTATAAAAACAAGAAAACGGCCAAACTAATCATGGAAAGTCTCTCCAGACACCAAACAGAACGTCTTGAAGAAAACCAATGCGGTCTATGCCTTCACAAGCCCACTTGGGGACTGTCAGCCCCAAAGATCTCAGTATATAGGCAAGACAACAACGTCTCTTTCCAGGCGATTAACAATGCACAAACAACAGGGCTCCATCAAGAAGCATATAATCTCTTCTCACAATCAGACCATCACCAGAGAAGTCTTAACAAGAAACACAGAAATCATCGATAGATTCAGAGATAGCAGGAAACTCGACATCAGCGAGGCACTACACATAAAAAAGTCCACACCAGCAGTCAATAGCCTGTTTGGCATATGTTATCAAATTGGATGGTTCCGGAAGAGTCATTAACCATTTTCAAGAGGCTGGATAGTTTGGCTGCTGCCTGGGGCCGGGCAACTTTGGGGATGTGCTGCAAGGTTCCAACCGATGTTGCTTTGATGGCTTCTAGTAGGTTCTCTGTTGAAATGAAGCTGTTGGAGATGTTTTTCCCTGACTGTTGGTGTGGGGTTGATGCTCTGTCTGGGAGGGTAGCACGTACCCACACGCTGGGTTCCGTTGTGGGCATGATTGTGCACATCCCCGTTATTGTTGAGACTCCACACCCTGTCACACTCTTGGCATGTGCCTTCTCTCTTGCTGATTGATGACTCCTCCTGGCTGAGAGAAACCAGGAGGCTGAGGCTGAGATCCAATCCAATCAGACAATATAAATATATATATATATATATATATATATATATATATATATATATATATATATATATATATATATATATATATATATATTAGTATATTTTGGTAGCAGTCTTTCCTGTAGACATATGTTATTAAATATGACCGAAAAAGTAAGATTAATAATTCTAACACGAATTTTCTCAATTTTCCTTATGTTTGTTTTTACTGATGACGGTAAATTAAAAATCAATTCTCCAAAATTCATTCTTTATTTCTTAGTCTATAAGACTAAAGAATGAATTTTGGAGAATTGATTTTTAATTTACCGTCATCAGTAAAAACAAACATAAGGAAAATTGAGAAAATTCGTGTTAGAATTATTAATCTTACTTTTTCGGTCATATTTAATAACATATGTATATATATGTATATATATGTATATATATATATATATATATATATATATATATATATATATATATATATATATATATAATATATATATAATATATATATAATAATGTGTGTGTGTGTGTATTCACCTAGTTGTGTTTGCGGGGATTGAGCTTTGCTCTTTCAGCCCGCCTCTCAACTGTCAACTGTTTACTCTCAACTATTAGTAAATCAACTGTTTACTAACTACTTTTTTTTCTCTCTACACCACTCACACACACACACACACACACCAGGAAGCAGCCCGTGACAGCTGACTAACTCTCAGGTTCCTATTTACTGCTAGGTAACAGGGGCATTCAGGGTGAAAGAAACTTTGCCCGTTTGATTCTGCCTGGTGCGGGAATCGAACCCGCGGAACAGAATTAAGAGTCCTGCGTGCTATCCACCAGGCTACCATAGGCCCCCTAGATGTGTGTGTGTGTGTGTGTGTGTGTGTGTGTGTGTGTGTGTGTGTGTGTGTGTGTGTGTGTTCTCACCTAATTGTGCTTGCGGGGGTTGAGTTTTGGCTCTTTGGTCCCGCCTCTCAACTGTCAATCAACTGGTGTACAGGTTCCTGAGCCTATTGAGCTCTATCATATCTACATTTGAAACTGTGTATGGAGTCAGCCTCCACCACATCACTGCCTAGTGCATTCCATTTGTTAACTACTCTGACACTGAAAAAATTCTTTCTAACATCTCTGTGTCTCATCTGGGTATTAAGTTTCCACCTGTGTCCCCTTGTTCGTGTCCCACCCGTGCTGAAGAGTTTGTCTTTGTCCTGTTCTGTGTGTGTGCACCAACTATGAGTGAAGTGTTTTGTTATCACAGAAGTTGTTGTGAACAACTCTCAGTTGGACCGTGAATGTTTCCATAATATTGTGCGTTCTGAGACAGACACACAGACACAGACAGACTAGACAGACAGACAGACACACAGACAGACAGAGGGGGCAGGAGAAAAACAGACCCGGGAACCACCCAGTACCAGTCCTATAATATATATATAAAATATATTGCCTCACCGCAGACAGCTGGCGATCCATCATAAAACTATCGTGGGAGCCGCTGTGATAAATCTAACTTCCTGACGAGTTCCGTGACTTGTGCTGCAGGAGCTGAAGAAGACCTGCACAGATGAGGCTCCAATAGTCTGGAGGATCAGCGCCTCGTCCCAGGAGGGTCGGGATGAGCCCCCCTCGTTCAGTGCAGGTTGGAGCAGGCGCATTAGGCTCATTTAATGTAGGCCTAGTGTCTCCGTTTTTGTCTCCTTATACACTACTACAAGGGGCACTACTATACACTACTATACACTACTTACAATCGGGGCTCCCGGATTCAAATCCGGGTTCAGGATGCACGAGCCACAGGATCGAACCCGGGGGGCTCCCTCGAACAGGCTGGACAGAACTGGTTGGGCACGTTTCCTTTCACCTAATGCCTCTGTTAACTTGGCAGTCAAAAGGTACCCAGGAGTCAGGGAACTGTTGTGGGAGGCGGGTAGCGTCCTGGGGAGGGGTCAGTAGTTCCACCTTGTGGGGGGGAGGGGATTGTAATTCAAACATTGAGAGCATGTTTATATGAATACACCGGCATCCTGTCCCCAACCGGAATTACACTGGTACATGGAAGAGTGCTGTTGTTCTGGCTCCACCGTACATGTGTACATGTGTATATGTACATGTGTACATGTGTACATGTACATGTGTACAGGTGTACAGGTGTACATGTGTACATGTGTACAGGTGTACAGGTATGTACGTCTGGGAGTCGTAGTGTCAGTTTCTGATTGAATATTTCCTTCGAGGCAGCTGGGAGGCCGTGATGGAGGAAGGACGAGCAGGCGACATTGTGTGGGTTGAAGATGACCCTCTCCACATGACAGGCTTGGTGGCAGGCTTGGTGGCAGGCATGGTGACAGGCATGGTGACAGGCTTGGTGGCAGGCTTGGTGGCAGGCTTGGTGACAGGCTTCGTGGCAGGCTTGGTGGCAGGCTTGGTGGCAGGCTTGGTGGCAGGCTTGGTGGCAGGCTTGGTGGCAGGCTTGGTGGCAGGCTTGGTGGTAGGCTTGGTGGCAGGCTTGGTGGCAGGCTTGGTGGCAGGCTTGGTGGTAGGCTTGGTGGCAGGCTTGGTGACAGGCTTGGTGGCAGGCTTGGTGGCAGGCTTGGTGGCAGGCTTGGTGGCAGGCTTGGTGGCAGGCTTGGTGGCAGGCTTGGTGGTAGGCTTGGTGGTAGGCTTGGTGGCAGGCTTGGTGACAGGCTTGGTGGCAGGCTTGGTGGCAGGCTTGGTGGCAGGCTTGGTGGCAGGCTTGGTGGCAGGCATGGTGGCAGGCTTGGTGACAGGCTTGGTGGCAGGCTTGGTGACAGGCATGGTGGCAGGCTTGGTGACAGGCTTGGTGGCAGGCTTGGTGGCAGGCTTGGTGGCAGGCTTGGTGGCAGGCTTGGTGGCAGGCTTGGTGGCAGGCATGGTGGCAGGCTTGGTGGCAGGCTTGGTGGCAGGCTTGGTGACAGGCATGGTGGCAGGCTTGGTGGCAGGCTTGGTGGCAGGCTTGGTGGCAGGCTTGGTGACAGGCATGGTGGCAGGCATGGTGACAGGCTTCGTGGCAGGCTTGGTGACAGGCTTCGTGGCAGGCTTGGTGACAGGCTTCGTGGCAGGCTTGGTGGCAGGCTTGGTGACAGGCTTCGTGGCAGGCTTGGTGACAGGCTTCGTGGCAGGCTTGGTGGCAGGCATGGTGACAGGCATGGTGACAGGCTTCGTGGCAGGCTTGGTGACAGGCATGGTGGCAGGCTTGGTGACAGGCTTGGTGGCAGGCTTGGTGGCAGGCATGGTGACAGGCATGGTGGCAGGCTTGGTGACAGGCTTGGTGACAGGCTTGGTGGCAGGCTTGGTGACAGGTTTGGTGATATTGCCGGAGAACAAAACTATTATTTTGAATTGTTTTGTTATAACCTGCGCCTCCAGTATCTATGTTGCCTCTCTCATAGCCCAACATAGCCCTCCAGTATCTATGTTGTCATTATAGCCAGCTTGTGTTGTCTAGTTCACTGTGTCTCGGGTCATTATAGCCAGCTTGTGTTGTCTAGTTCACTGTGTCTCGGGTCATTATAGCCAGCTTGTGTTGTCTAGTTCACTGTGTCTCGGGTCATTATAGCTAGCTAGTGTTGTCTAGTTCACTGTGTCTCGGGTCATTATAGCTAGCTTGTGGTGTCTAGTTCACTGTGTCTCGGGTCATTATAACTAGCTTGTGTTGACTAGTTCACTGTGTCTCGGGTCATTATAGCTAGCTTGTGTTGTCTAGTTCACTGTGTCTCGGGTCATTATAGCCAGCTTGTGTTGTCTAGTTCACTGTGTCTCGGGTCATTATAGCTAGCTAGTAGTGCTGTAAGGCGTGTACAGGTGTGGTATGGTTGTCCACACCTGACGAGCCTCCCACTCCCTCGCACCGGAGAGGGCACCACGGCCCCAGATTCAAGATTCATTGAACATTTACACAAGAATAATTGAACATTTACACAAGAATCATTGAACATTTACACAATCATTTACAAAACATAACTTTCTCCTCAATCAAAGTTTCTTCGCTTACATTTACTTAAGAGTTTATGAGCATAAAACCACTACGAGATTGTTTAAAACAATAACAACCTTGGCTTGTGGAGCTCCGTGACTCGTAAACTGTTTACTAAATGAAGACCAGACCGCCATGATTGTGGAATGGTGTACTGGCGCCAGGACAGCGGTTGTCGCCATTGATGGGAACTGGGAAAGTTTAGATTAAAAAGTCCTGGGTAAATACTGGTTTGGAGACAAGGTGGTCGATTTATGGAACAGTTCACCGGGTAACATAGTGGACGTGAGATCGCGGGAGTGTTTCAAGCGTAGGTTAGGCATGTATATGAATGTGGTTGGGTGGGTATACATTGGAGCTGCCTCGAATGGTTCAATAGGCTGTCTGCAAGTTTGTTCTGGCACCCAGGGTTCTGGCACCCAGGGTTCTGGCACCCAGGGTTCTGGCTCCCAGTGTTCTGGCACCCAGGGTTCTGGCTCCCAGTGTTCTGGCACCCAGGGTTCTGGCACCTAGGGTTCTGGCACCCAGGATTCTGGCTCCCAGGGATCTGGCACCCAGGGTTTTGGCACCCAGGGTTCTGGCACCCAGGGTTCTGGATCCCAGGGTTTTGGCTCCCAGTGTTCTGGCACCCAGGGTTCTGGCTCCCAGTGTTCTGGCACCCAGGGTTCTGGCACCTAGGGTTCTGTCTCCCAGGGTTCTGGCACCTAGGGTTCTGGCACCTAAGGTTCTGGCACCCAGGGTTCTGGCACCCAGGGTTCTGGCACCTAAGGTTCTGGCACCTAAGGTTCTGGCACCTAGGGTTCTGGCACCTAAGGTTCTGGCACCCAAGGTTCTGGCACCCAAGGTTCTGGCACCCAAGGTTCTGGCACCTAGGGTTCTGGCACCTAGGGTTCTGGCACCTAGGGTTCTGGCACCTAAAGTTCTGGCACCTAAGGTTCTGGCACCTAGGGTTCTGGCACCTAGCGTTCTGGCACCTAAGGTTCTGGCACCCAGGGTTCTGGCACCTAAGGTTCTGGCACATAAGGTTCTGGCACCTAAGGTTCTGGCACCTAGGGTTCTGGCACCTAAGGTTTTGGCACCTAGGGTTCTGGCACCTAGGGTTCTGGCACCTAGGGTTCTGGCACCTAAGGTTCTGGCACCCAGGGTTCTGGCACCCAGGGTTCTGGCACCCAGGGTTCTGGCACCTAGGGTTCTGGCACCTAAGGTTCTGGCACCCAGGGTTCTGGCACCCAGGGTTCTGGCACTTACGGCATGGTGTGTGGGCGTGGTGTGGTGTGTGGGCGTGGTGTGGTGTGTGGGCGTGGTGTGGGGTGTGGGCGTGGTGTGGGGTGTGGGCGTGGTGTGGTGTGTGGGCGTAGTGTGGTGTGTGGGCGTGGTGTGGGGTGTGGGCGTGGTGTGGTGTGTGGGCGTGGTGTGGGGTGTGGGCGTGGTGTGGTGTGTGGGCGTGGTGTGGTGTGTGGTGTGTAGGCGTGGTGTGTAGGCGTGGTGTGTAGGTGTGGTGTGTAGGCGTGGTGTGGTGTGTAGGCGTGGTGTGTAGGTGTGGTGTGTAGGCGTGGTGTGTAGGTGTGGTGTGTAGGCGTGGTGTGTAGGTGTGGTGTGTAGGCGTGGTGTGGTGTGTAGGCGTGGTGTGTAGGTGTGGTGTGTAGGCGTGGTGTGTAGGTGTGGTGTGTAGGCGTGGTGTGGTGTGTGGGCGTGGTGTGGTGTGTAGGCGTGGTGTGGTGTGTAATTACCTAAGTGTAATTACCTAAGTGTAGTTACAGGATGAGAGCTACGCTCGTGGTGTCCCGTCTTCCCAGCACTCTTTGTCATATAACGCTTTGAAACTACTGACGGTCTTGGCCTCCACCACCTTCTCCCCCAACTTGTTCCAACCGTCTACCACTCTGTTTGCGAAAGTGAATTTTCTTATATTTCTTCGGCATCTGTGTTTAGCCAGTTTATATCTATGACCTCTTGTTCTTGAAGTTCCAGGTCTCAGGAAATCTTTCCTGTCGATTTTATCAATTCCTGTTACTATTTTGTATGTAGTGATCATATCACCTCTTTTTCTTCTGTCTTCTAGTTTTGGCATATTTAATGCTTCTAACCTTTCCTCGTAGCTCTTACCCTTCAGTTCTGGGAGCCACTTAGTAGCATGTCTTTGCACCTTTTCCAGTTTGTTGATGTGCTTCTTAAGATATGGGCACCAAACAACAGCTGCATATTCTAGCTTTGGCCTAACAAAAGTCATGAACAATTTCTTTAGTATATCCCCATCCATGTATTTAAAAGCAATTCTGAAGTTAGAAAGCATAGCATAGGCTCCTTGCACAATATTCTTTATGTGGTCTTCAGGTGATAGTTTTCTATCTAGAACCACCCCTAGATCTCTTTCTTTATCAGAGTTCTTTAAAGATTTCTCACATAATATATAGGTTGTGTGGGGTCTATGTTCTCCTATTCCACATTCCATAACATGACATTTATTAACATTAAATTCCATTTGCCAAGTGGTGCTCCATATACTTATTTTATCCAGGTCTTCTTGAAGGGCATGACAATCATCTAAATTTCTTATCCTTCCTATTATCTTAGCATCATCAGCAAACATGTTCATATAATTCTGTATACCAACTGGTAGATCATTTATGTAGACAATAAACATCACTGGTGCAAGAACTGAACCCTGTGGTACTCCACTTGTGACATTTCTCCAGTCCGATACATTGCCTCTGATCACAGCCCTCATTTTTCTATCAGTCAGAAAGTTTTTCATCCATGTTAGAAGCGTACCTGTCACTCCTCCAATATTTTCCAGTTTCCAGAACAACCTCTTATGTGGAACTCTGTCGAAAGCCTTTTTTAGGTCCAGATAGATGCAGTCAGCCCAACCATCTCTTTCCTGTAATATCTCTGTTGCTCGATCATAAAAACTGAGTAAATTCGATACACAGGATCTACCAGATCGAAAACCATACTGTCTGTCTGATATTATATCATTTCTCTCCAGGTGTGCTACCCATTTAGTTTTAATTATTTTTTCCAATATTTTGACTATTACACTTGTCAATGATACCGGTCTATAATTAAGGGGTCTTCCCTGCTTCCACTCTTGTAAATTGGAACTATGTTAGCCTTTTTCCACACATCAGCTACAACTCCTGTAAACAGGGATGCCTGAAAGATCAGTTGAAGAGGGATGCTGAGCTCAGGTGCACATTCTCTCAGAACCCATGGTGAAACTCCATCTGGACCAACTGCTTTGTTCTTATTTAGCTCTTTGAGCATTTTTTCCACTTCGTCTCTAGACACCTCTATGTGCTCTATGTTGTTCTCTGGAATTCTTATTGTATCTGGTTCCCTGAAGATTTCATTTTGTACAAACACACTTTGGAACTTTTCGTTTAATGTTTCACACATTTCCTTTTCATTTTCCGTGAATCTATTTCCCATTTTCAACCTCTGAATATTATCCTTTACCTGCAATTTGTTGTTTATGAATTTATAGAATAGACCTGGTTCTGTTTTACATTTGTCTGCAATCCCTTTTTCAAAATTTCTTTCTGCCTCTCTCCTCACTGCCGTGTAGTTGTTTCTCGCATCTTTGTATCGCTGGTATGATTGGGGGTTTGGCCTCTTCCTGTATTGATTCCATTTTTGTGTCTTTTGGTCTCTGGCCCTCTCGCACTTTCTGTCGAACCAATCCTGTTTCCTAGTTCTGCTTCTCTGTTTTGGTATAAATTTTTTTGTGCCTTTATCATATATTTCACAAAACTTGACATACATCTCATTCACTTCCTTGCCTAGCAACAAGTCTGTCCAATTATACTCCCTAAAAAATTTTCTAAGGTTGCCATAATGTCCTCTCCTAAAGTCAGGTTTTTCAATTGCATCGACCATCATATTTTCTTCCAGATTATAACGCATTGCATACTTTATCCCAAAAAGACATGGTCACTTTTACCCAAGGGAGGAAGGTACTGAATGTCAAATATTTCTTCCTCCTTCCTGGTAAATATCAAATCTAGCATGGAGGGAACGTCACCTTCCCTCATCCTCGTAGCTTGTTTAACATGTTGATACAAGAATGTTTCCAGGATGAGGTCTACAAATTTACAGGTCCAGAAATCTTCTGTTTTAGCTTCATATGCTTCCCAGTCTATGGATTTCAAGTTGAAGTCGCCGACTATCAACAGTCGTGAACTATCGTTATCCGCTCTCGCTATGATCTCTCTCATTATCGTTATAAGACCTTCTCGTTTACTATCTAGCTCCTCTTTGACCATGTGCTGCTTAGCGGTGGACTATATGCATTTATGATCACTAGTTTATCATCCTCATGGCAGATCTCTAGTGCTATTATGTCAACTTCTTGTGGATTGGTAGTCATTATTTCGTTCACCTTTAGGTGTTCTTTCACCAGCACAGCAACGCCACCGCCTTTCCTAATTTTTCTGTCCCGTCTCCAAATTGAGTAGCCCCTTGGGAATATGACCTCATTTAAAATAACATCTTCAAGTTTTGTCTCCGTGAGTGCAACAATGTCTGGTGTCTGCAGCTGTATTATATCACTTAACTCCAGTATCTTTGACCTTACTCCATCTATGTTGGTGTATGCAATCTTCAGGAACTTGTTCCCCATCTTTATTTTTCACTCCCCCTTTCTCTAATGATTTTGTTGGTTTGCTTTTATGTACCACTTTACTGGTCTGCCTACCCCTATCACTTTGTAGAAAAAAGAATTGATTTCTTCTTCATTCCTGCTCTCATTTAAACGTTTTGCCTCGGCGAGGTTCAGTTTCAGCTTCTCTCTATCTTCTTTTGAAAGATCTCGTCTTAACGACCACCTTTCCCATCCTCAACGCTTTGTAATTTTCTGGCATTCCTTAGTACTTCTTCCATCTGTTTGGCACCGTTAGGGTGATCCTCAAAGGTCGATCTTTCCCTTTTACATATCTGCCTATTCTCCTGTAGTCGCACACACTCTTTGGTTGTAAGACCTTCCACGAGGCCAACAATTTATCTACTACTTTTGCTTCTTCTACAGCTCTTTCTGACCTAGATGTTATCTCCTTTTCTTTGCATCCAAAAATGATCAGGGACTTACTCCGATCAACTGTGTTTTGCACCAACTTTGGGTTAGATGCCAATTTTTTCTTTTTCCTTTCTATCTAGCCTAATGTTTGTTTATCTGGTTGCTGCAGTGTTTGACTTTTTACTGCTTCTTCAATTTTTCCT
>WNGS01087286.1:68554-88014 GCA_020271785.1 Procambarus virginalis
GTAATTAACCTAATTATTAGAATTAAAATAGAGTAATGTGACCCTTTCTATCAGTTACTGTCATCTCTACAAAGTGAGGGAGTGGTCAGCCATTGTTGTGTGGTGATAACCAGTGTGGGAGAGTGTGGTGATAACCAGTGAGGGAGAGTGTGGTGGTGATAACCAGTGTGGAGAGAGTGTGGTGGTAACCAGTGAGGGAGAGTGTGGTGATAACCAGTGAGGGCGAGTGTGGTGATAACCAGTGAGGGAGAGTGTGGTGATAACCAGTGAGGGAGAGTGTGGTGGTAACCAGTGAGGGAGAGTGTGGTGGTAACCAGTGAGGGAGAGTGTGGTGATAACCAGTGAGGGAGAGTGGTGGTGATAACCAGTGTGGGAGAGTGTGGTGATAACCAGTGAGGGAGAGTGTGGTGGTGATAACCAGTTAGGGAGTGTGTGGTGGTAACCAGTGAGGGAGAGTGGTGGTGATAACCAGTGAGGGAGAGTGTGGTGGTGATAACCAGTGAGGGAGAGTGTGGTGGTGATAACAAGTGAGGGAGAGTGTGGTGGTGATAACCAGTGTGGGAGAGTGTGGTGGTGATAACCAGTGTGGGAGAGTGTGGTGATAACCAGTGAGGGAGAGTGTGGTGGTGATAACCAGTGAGGGAGAGTGTGGTGGTGATAACCAGTGAGGGAGAGTGTGGTGATAACCAGTGTGGGAGAGTGTGGTGGTAACCAGTGAGGGAGAGTGTGGTGATAACCAGTGTGGGAGAGTGTGGTGATAACCAGTGAGGGACAGTGTGGTGGTAACCAGTGAGGGAGAGTGTGGTGGTGATAACCAGTGTGGGAGAGTGTGGTGGTGATAACCAGTGTGGGAGAGTGTGGTGGTGATAACCAGTGAGGGAGAGTGTGGTGGTGATAACCAGTGTGGGAGAGTGTGGTGGTGATAACCAGTGAGGGAGAGTGTGGTGGTGATAACCAGTGTGGGAGAGTGTGGTGGTGATAACCAGTGTGGGAGAGTGTGGTGGTGATAACCAGTGTGGGAGAGTGTGGTGGTGATAACCAGTGTGGGAGAGTGTGGTGGTGATAACCAGTGTGGGAGAGTGGTGGTGATAACCAGTGTTGGAGAGTGTGGTGGTGATAACCAGTGTGGGAGAGTGTGGTGGTGATAACCAGTGTGGGAGAGTGTGGTGGTGATAACCAGTGTGGGAGAGTGTGGTGGTGATAACCAGTGAGGGAGAGTGTGGTGGTGATAACCAGTGAGGGAGAGTGGTGGTGATAACCAGTGAGGGAGAGTGTGGTGGTGATAACCAGTGAGGGAGAGTGTGGTGGTGATAACAAGTGAGGGAGAGTGTGGTGGTGATAACCAGTGTGGGAGAGTGTGGTGGTGATAACCAGTGTGGGAGAGTGTGGTGATAACCAGTGAGGGAGAGTGTGGTGGTGATAACCAGTGAGGGAGAGTGTGGTGGTGATAACCAGTGAGGGAGAGTGTGGTGATAACCAGTGTGGGAGAGTGTGGTGGTAACCAGTGAGGGAGAGTGTGGTGGTAACCAATGTGGGAGAGTGTTTGATAACCAGTGAGGGAGAGTGTGGTGGTAACCAGTGAGGGAGAGTGTGGTGGTAACCAGTGTGGGAGAGTGTTTTGATAACCAGTGAGGGAGAGTGTGGTGGTGGTAACCAGTGAGGGAGAGTGTGGTGATAACCAGTGTGGGAGAGTGGTGGTGATAACCAGTGTGGGAGAGTGTGGTGGTAACCAGTGAGGGAGAGTGTGGTGGTAACCAGTGAGGGAGAGTGTGGTGATAACCAGTGAGGGAGAGTGTGGTGGTAACCAGTGAGGGAGAGTGTGGTGATAACCAGTGAGGGAGAGTGTGGTGATAACCAGTGAGGGAGAGGGAGGGAGTGATAACCAGTGAGGGAGAGTGTGGTGATAACCAGTGAGGGAGAGGGAGGGAGTTATAACCAGTGAGGGACGGCGTCAGGTTACTGATATCATCCCTGGCGCCATTCTTCCTTTGCTTCATGTTCCCAGGCCTACTGAGTTACGTTCTGAACGCCTCGTGTCTCTGTACGTTCTGAACGCCTCGTGTCTCTGTACGTTCTGAACGCCTCGTGTCTCTGTACGTTCTGAACGCCTCGTGTCTCTGTACGTTCTGAACGCCTCGTGTCTCTGTACGTTCTGAACGCCTCGTGTCTCTGTACGTTCTGAACGCCTCGTGTCTCTGTACGTTCTGAACGCCTCGTGTCTCTGTACGTTCTGAACGCCTCGTGTCTCTGTACGTTCTGAACGCATCATGTGTGTATACGTTCTGAACGCGTCGTGTGTCTATACGTTCTGAACGCGTCGTGTCTATACGTTCTGAACGCATCATGTGTCTGTACGTTCTGAACGCATCATGTCTGTACGTTCTGAACGCGTCGTGTGTCTCTACGTTCTGAACGCGTCGTGTCTCTGTACGTTCTGAAAGCGTCGTGTGTCTATACGCTCTGAACGCGTCGTGTCTCTGTACGTTCTGAACGCGTCGTGTCTCTGTACGTTCTGAACGCGTCGTGTGTCTGTACGTTCTGAACGCGTCGTGTGTCTGTACGTTCTGAACGCCTCGTGNGTGGTGATAACCAGTGAGGGAGAGTGTGGTGGTAACCAGTGAGGGAGAGTGTGGTGGGTAACCAGTGAGGGGAGAGTGTGGTGGTGATAACCAGTGAGGGAGAGTGTGGTGATAACCAGTGAGGGAGAGTGTGGTGATAACCAGTGAGGGAGAGTGTGGTGGTAACCAGTGTGGGAGAGAGTGGTGGTGATAACCAGTGAGGGAGAGTGTGGTGGTAACCAGTGAGGGAGAGTGTGGTGATACCAGTGAGGGAGAGTGTGGTGGTAACCAGTGAGGGAGAGTGTGGTGATAACCAGTGAGGGAGAGTGTGGTGGTGAAACCAGTGAGGGAGAGTGTGGTGATAACCAGTGAGGGAGAGTGGTGGTGATAACCAGTGAGGGAGAGTGTGGTGATAACCAGTGAGGGAGAGTGTGGTGATAACCAGTGAGGGAGAGTGGTGGTGATAACCAGTGAGGGAGAGTGTGGTGATAACCAGTGAGGGAGAGTGGTGGTGATAACCAGTGAGGGAGAGTGGTGGTGATAACCAGTGAGGGAGAGTGGTGGTGATAACCAGTGAGGGAGAGTGTGGTGATAACCAGTGAGGGAGAGAGTGTGGTGGTAACCAGTGAGGGAGAGTGTGGTGATAACCAGTGAGGGAGAGTGTGGTGATAACCAGTGAGGGAGAGTGGTGGTGATAACCAGTGAGGGAGAGTGTGGTGATAACCAGTGAGGGAGAGTGTGGTGATAACCAGTGAGGGAGAGTGTGGTGGTAACCAGTGAGGGAGAGTGTGGTGGAACCAGTGAGGGAGAGTGTGGTGGTAACCAGTGAGGGAGAGTGTGGTGGTAACCAGTGTGGGAGAGTGTGGTGATAACCAGTGAGGGAGAGTGTGGTGGTAACCAGTGAGGGAGAGTGTGGGGATAACCAGTGAGGGAGAGAGTGTGGTGGTAACCAGTGAGGGAGAGTGTGGTGGTAACCAGTGGGGGAGAGTGTGGTGGTAACCAGTGAGGGAGAGTGTGGTGATAACCAGTGAGGAGAGAGTGGTGGTGATAACCAGTGAGGGAGAGTGTGGTGGTAACCAGTGAGGGAGAGTGTGGTGATAACCAGTGAGGGAGAGTGTGGTGGTGATAACCAGTGAGGGAGAGTGTGGTGATAACCAGTGAGGAGAGTGTGTGGTGATAACCAGTGAGGGAGAGTGTGGTGGTGATAACCAGTGAGGGAGAGTGTGGTGGTAAACAGTGAGGGAGAGTGTGGTGGTAACCAGTGAGGGAGAGTGGGTGATAACCAGTGAGGGAGAGTGTGGTGATAACCAGTGAGGGAGAGTGGTGGTGATAACCAGTGAGGGAGAGTGTGGTGGTAACCAGTGAGGGAGAGTGTGGTGGTAACCAGTGAGGGAGAGTGTGGTGATAACCAGTGAGGGAGAGTGTGGTGGTAACCAGTGAGGGAGAGTGTGGTGATAACCAGTGAGGGAGAGTGTGGTGATAACCAGTGAGGGAGAGTGTGGTGGTAACCAGTGAGGGAGAGTGTGGTGATAACCAGTGAGGGAGAGTGTGGTGGTAACCAGTGAGGGAGAGTGTGGTGATAACCAGTGAGGGAGAGTGTGGTGATAACCAGTGAGGGAGAGTGTGGTGATAACCAGTGAGGGAGAGTGTGGTGGTAACCAGTGAGGGAGAGTGTGGTGATAACCAGTGAGGGAGAGTGTGGTGGTAACCAGTGAGGGAGAGTGTGGTGATAACCAGTGAGGGAGAGTGTGGTGATAACCAGTGAGGGAGAGTGTGGTGATAACCAGTGAGGGAGAGTGGTGGTGATAACCAGTGAGGGAGAGTGTGGTGGTAACCAGTGAGGGAGAGTGGTGGTGATAACCAGTGAGGGAGAGTGTGGTGGTAACCAGTGAGGGAGAGTGTGGTGATAACCAGTGAGGGAGAGTGTGGTGATAACCAGTGAGGGAGAGTGTGGTGATAACCAGTGAGGGAGAGTGTGGTGTAACCAGTGAGGGAGAGTGTGGTGGTAACCAGTGAGGGAGAGTGTGGTGATAACCAGTGAGGGAGAGTGTGGTGATAACCAGTGAGGGAGAGTGTGGTGATAACCAGTGAGGGAGAGTGTGGTGATAACCAGTGAGGGAGAGTGTGGTGATAACCAGTGAGGGAGAGTGTGGTGGTAACCAGTGAGGGAGAGTGTGGTGATAACCAGTGTGGGAGAGTGTGGTGATAACCAGTGAGGGAGAGTGTGGTGGTAACCAGTGAGGGAGAGTGTGGTGGTAACCAGTGAGGGAGAGTGTGGTGGTAACCAGTGAGGGAGAGTGTGGTGATAACCAGTGAGGGAGAGTGTGGTGGTAACCAGTGAGGGAGAGTGTGGTGATAACCAGTGAGGGAGAGTGTGGTGATAACCAGTGAGGGAGAGTGTGGTGGTAACCAGTGAGGGAGAGTGTGGTGATAACCAGTGAGGGAGAGTGTGGTGATAACCAGTGAGGGAGAGTGTGGTGATAACCAGTGAGGGAGAGTGGTGGTGATAACCAGTGAGGGAGAGTGTGGTGATAACCAGTGAGGGAGAGTGTGGTGATAACCAGTGAGGGAGAGTGTGGTGATAACCAGTGAGGGAGAGTGTGGTGGTAACCAGTGAGGGAGAGTGGTGGTGATAACCAGTGAGGGAGAGTGTGGTGGTAACCAGTGAGGGAGAGTGTGGTGGTAACCAGTGAGGGAGAGTGTGGTGATAACCAGTGAGGGAGAGTGTGGTGATAACCAGTGAGGGAGAGTGTGGTGGTAACCAGTGAGGGAGAGTGTGGTGATAACCAGTGAGGGAGAGTGTGGTGGTAACCAGTGAGGGAGAGTGTGGTGATAACCAGTGAGGGAGAGTGGTGGTGATAACCAGTGAGGGAGAGTGTGGTGATAACCAGTGAGGGAGAGTGTGGTGATAACCAGTGAGGGAGAGTGTGGTGGTAACCAGTGAGGGAGAGTGTGTGGTGATAACCAGTGAGGGAGAGTGGTGGTGATAACCAGTGAGGGAGAGTGTGGTGGTAACCAGTGAGGGAGAGTGTGGTGGTAACCAGTGAGGGAGAGTGTGGTGGTAACCAGTGAGGGAGAGTGTGGTGATAACCAGTGAGGGAGAGTGTGGTGGTAACCAGTGAGGGAGAGTGTGGTGGTAACCAGTGAGGGAGAGTGTGGTGATAACCAGTGAGGGAGAGTGTGGTGATAACCAGTGAGGGAGAGTGTGGTGATAACCAGTGAGGGAGAGTGTGGTGATAACCAGTGAGGGAGAGTGTGGTGATAACCAGTGAGGGAGAGTGTGGTGATAACCAGTGAGGGAGAGTGTGGTGATAACCAGTGAGGGAGAGTGTGGTGATAACCAGTGAGGGAGAGTGTGGTGATAACCAGTGAGGGAGAGTGTGGTGGTAACCAGTGAGGGAGAGTGTGGTGATAACCAGTGAGGGAGAGTGTGGTGATAACCAGTGAGGGAGAGTGTGGTGATAACCAGTGAGGGAGAGTGTGGTGATAACCAGTGAGGGAGAGTGTGGTGGTAACCAGTGAGGGAGAGTGTGGTGATAACCAGTGAGGGAGAGTGTGGTGATAACCAGTGAGGGAGAGTGTGGTGATAACCAGTGAGGGAGAGTGTGGTGATAACCAGTGAGGGAGAGTGTGGTGATAACCAGTGAGGGAGAGTGTGGTGGTAACCAGTGAGGGAGAGTGTGGTGATAACCAGTGAGGGAGAGTGTGGTGATAACCAGTGAGGGAGAGTGTGGTGGTAACCAGTGAGGGAGAGTGTGGTGATAACCAGTGAGGGAGAGTGTGGTGGTAACCAGTGAGGGAGAGTGTGGTGATAACCAGTGAGGGAGAGTGTGGTGGTAACCAGTGAGGGAGAGTGTGGTGGTGATAACCAGTGAGGGAGAGTGGTGGTGATAACCAGTGAGGGAGAGTGTGGTGGTAACCAGTGAGGGAGAGTGTGGTGATAACCAGTGAGGGAGAGTGTGGTGATAACCAGTGAGGGAGAGTGTGGTGATAACCAGTGAGGGAGAGTGTGGTGATAACCAGTGAGGGAGAGTGGTGGTGGTAACCAGTGAGGGAGAGTGTGGTGATAACCAGTGAGGGAGAGTGTGGTGGTAACCAGTGAGGGAGAGTGTGGTGGTAACCAGTGAGGGAGAGTGTGGTGATAACCAGTGAGGGAGAGTGTGGTGGTAACCAGTGAGGGAGAGTGTGGTGGTAACCAGTGAGGGAGAGTGTGGTGTAACCAGTGAGGGAGAGTGTGGTGATAACCAGTGAGGGAGAGTGTGGTGGTAACCAGTGAGGGAGAGTGTGGTGATAACCAGTGAGGGAGAGTGTGGTGATAACCAGTGAGGGAGAGTGTGGTGGTAACCAGTGAGGGAGAGTGTGGTGATAACCAGTGAGGGAGAGTGTGGTGTAACCAGTGAGGGAGAGTGTGGTGATAACCAGTGAGGGAGAGTGTGGTGATAACCAGTGAGGGAGAGTGTGGTGATAACCAGTGAGGAGAGTGGTGGTGATAACCAGTGAGGGAGAGTGTGGTGATAACCAGTGAGGGAGAGTGTGGTGGTAACCAGTGAGGAGAGTGTGGTGATAACCAGTGAGGGAGAGTGTGGTGGTAACCAGTGAGGGAGAGTGTGGTGGTAACCAGTGAGGGAGAGTGTGGTGGTAACCAGTGAGGGAGAGTGTGGTGGTAACCAGTGAGGGAGAGTGTGGTGGTAACCAGTGAGGGAGAGTGTGGTGATAACCAGTGAGGGAGAGTGTGGTGGTAACCAGTGAGGGAGAGTGTGGTGGTAACCAGTGAGGGAGAGTGTGGTGATAACCAGTGAGGGAGAGTGTGGTGATAACCAGTGAGGGAGAGTGTGGTGATAACCAGTGAGGAGAGTGTGGTGATAACCAGTGAGGGAGAGTGTGGTGATAACCAGTGAGGGAGAGTGTGGTGATAACCAGTGAGGGAGAGTGTGGTGATAACCAGTGAGGGAGAGTGGTGGTGATAACCAGTGAGGGAGAGTGTGGTGATACCAGTGAGGGAGAGTGTGGTGATAACCAGTGAGGGAGAGTGTGGTGATAACCAGTGAGGGAGAGTGTGGTGATAACCAGTGAGGGAGAGTGTGGTGATAACCAGTGTGGGAGAGTGTGGTGATAACCAGTGGGAGAGTGTGGTGGTAACCAGTGAGGGAGAGTGGTGGTGATAACCAGTGAGGGAGAGTGTGTGGTAACCAGTGAGGGAGAGTGGTGGTGATAACCAGTGAGGGAGAGTGTGGTGATAACCAGTGAGGGAGAGTGTGGTGATAACCAGTGAGGGAGAGTGTGGTGATAACCAGTGGGGAGAGTGTGGTGATAACCAGTGAGGGAGAGTGTGGTGATAACCAGTGAGGGAGAGTGTGGTGATAACCAGTGAGGGAGAGTGTGGTGATAACCAGTGAGGGAGAGTGGTGGTGTAACCAGTGAGGGAGAGTGTGTGGTGATAACCAGTGAGGGAGAGTGTGGTGGTAACCAGTGAGGGAGAGTGTGGTATAACCAGTGAGGGAGAGTGTGGTGATAACCAGTGGGGAGAGTGGGTGATAACCAGTGAGGGAGAGTGGTGGTGATAACCAGTGAGGGAGAGTGTGGTGGTGATAACCAGTGAGGGAGAGTGTGGTGATAACCAGTGAGGGAGAGTGNGTGAGGGAGAGTGTGGTGGTAACCAGTGAGGGAGAGTGTGGTGATAACCAGTGAGGGAGAGTGGGTGGTGATAACCCGTGAGGGAGGGTGGTGATAACCAGTGAGGGAGAGTGTGGTGATAACCAGTGTGGGAGAGTGTGGTGATAACCAGTGTGGGAGTGTGTGGTGGTAACCAGTGTGGGAGAGTGGTGATGATAACCAGTGAGGGAGAGTGTGGTGTAACCAGTGATGGAGAATGTGGTGATAACCAGTGAGGGAGAGTGTGGTGATAACCAGTGTGGGAGAGTGTGGTGATAACCAGAGAGGGAGAGTGTGGTGGTAACCAGTGTGGGAGAGTGGTGGTGATAACCAGTGTGGGAGAGTGTGGTGATAACCAGTGTGGGAGAGTGGTGGTGATAACCAGTGTGGGAGAGTGTGGTGATAACCAGTGTGGGAGAGTGTGGTGATAACCAGTGAGGGAGAGTGTGGTGGTAACCAGTGAGGGAGAGTGTGGTGATAACCAGTGAGGGAGAGTGTGGTGATAACCAGTGAGGGAGAGTGTGGTGATAACCAGTGAGGGAGAGTGTGGTGATAACCAGTGTGGGAGAGTGGTGGTGATAACCAGTGTGGGAGAGTGTGGTGATAACCAGTGAGGGAGAGTGTGGTGATAACCAGTGAGGGAGAGTGTGGTGATAACCAGTGAGGGAGAGTGTGGTGATAACCAGTGAGGGAGAGTGTGGTGATAACCAGTGAGGGAGAGTGTGGTGATAACCAGTGAGGGAGAGTGTGGTGATAACCAGTGAGGGAGAGTGTGGTGGTGATAACCAGTGAGGGAGAGTGTGGTGATAACCAGTGAGGGAGAGTGTGGTGATAACCAGTGAGGGAGAGTGTGGTGATAACCAGTGAGGGAGAGTGTGGTGATAACCAGTGAGGGAGAGTGGTGGTGATAACCAGTGAGGGAGAGTGGTGGTGATAACCAGTGAGGGAGAGTGTGGTGATAACCAGTGTGGGAGAGTGTGGTGATAACCAGTGTGGGAGTGTGTGGTGGTAACCAGTGTGGGAGAGTGGTGATGATAACCAGTGAGGGAGAGTGTGGTGGTAACCAGTGATGGAGAATGTGGTGATAACCAGTGAGGGAGAGTGTGGTGATAACCAGTGTGGGAGAGTGTGGTGATAACCAGAGAGGGAGAGTGTGGTGGTAACCAGTGTGGGAGAGTGGTGGTGATAACCAGTGTGGGAGAGTGTGGTGATAACCAGTGTGGGAGAGTGGTGGTGATAACCAGTGTGGGAGAGTGGTGGTGATAACCAGTGTGGGAGAGTGTGGTGATAACCAGTGAGGGAGAGTGTGGTGGTAACCAGTGAGGGAGAGTGTGGTGATAACCAGTGAGGGAGAGTGTGGTGATAACCAGTGAGGGAGAGTGTGGTGATAACCAGTGAGGGAGAGTGTGGTGATAACCAGTGTGGGAGAGTGGTGGTGATAACCAGTGTGGGAGAGTGTGGTGATAACCAGTGAGGGAGAGTGTGGTGATAACCAGTGAGGGAGAGTGTGGTGATAACCAGTGAGGGAGAGTGTGGTGATAACCAGTGAGGGAGAGTGTGGTGATAACCAGTGAGGGAGAGTGTGGTGATAACCAGTGAGGGAGAGTGTGGTGATAACCAGTGAGGGAGAGTGTGGTGGTGATAACCAGTGAGGGAGAGTGTGGTGATAACCAGTGAGGGAGAGTGTGGTGATAACCAGTGAGGGAGAGTGTGGTGATAACCAGTGAGGGAGAGTGTGGTGATAACCAGTGAGGGAGAGTGTGGTGATAACCAGTGAGGGAGAGTGTGGTGATAACCAGTGAGGGAGAGTGTGGTGGTAACCAGTAAGGGAGAGTGTGGTGATAACCAGTGAGGGAGAGTGTGGTGGTAACCAGTGAGGGAGAGTGTGGTGATAACCAGTGAGGGAGAGTGTGGTGATAACCAGTGAGGGAGAGGGAGGGAGTGATAACCAGTGAGGGACGGCGTCAGGTTACTGATATCATCCCTGGCGCCATTCTTCCTTTGCTTCATGTTCCCAGGCCTACTGAGGTACGTTCTGAACGCCTCGTGTCTCTGTACGTTCTGAACGCCTCGTGTCTCTGTACGTTCTGAACGCCTCGTGTCTCTGTACGTTCTGAACGCCTCGTGTCTCTGTACGTTCTGAACGCCTCGTGTCTCTGTACGTTCTGAACGCCTCGTGTCTCTGTACGTTCTGAACGCCTCGTGTCTCTGTACGTTCTGAACGCCTCGTGTCTCTGTACGTTCTGACCGCCTCGTGTCTCTGTACGTTCTGAACGCATCATGTGTGTATACGTTCTGAACGCGTCGTGTGTCTATACGTTCTGAACGCGTCGTGTCTATACGTTCTGAACGCATCATGTGTCTGTACGTTCTGAACGCATCATGTGTCTGTACGTTCTTAACGCGTCGTGTGTCTCTACGTTCTGAACGCGTCGTGTCTCTGTACGTTCTGAACGCGTCGTGTGTCTATACGCTCTGAACGCGTCGTGTCTCTGTACGTTCTGAACGCGTCGTGTCTCTGTACGTTCTGAACGCGTCGTGTGTCTGTACGTTCTGAACGCGTCGTGTGTCTGTACGTTCTGAACGCCTCGTGTCTCTATACGTTCTGAACGCATCATGTGTGTATACGTTCTGAACGTGTCGTGTGTCTATACGTTCTGAACGCGTCGTGTCTATACGTTCTGAACGCATCAAGTGTCTGTACGTTCTGAACGCATCATGTGTCTGTACGTTCTGAACGCATCGTGTGTCTGCACGTTCTGAACGCGTCGTGTATGTCTATACCTTCTGAACGCATCATGTGTCTGTACGTTCTGAACGCATCGTGTGTCTTTACGTTCTAAACGCGTCGTTTGTCTGTACGTTCTGAACGCGTCGTGTGTTTGTACGTTCTGAACGCGTCGTGTGTTTGTACGTTCTGGACGCGTCGTGTATGTCTATACCTTCTGAACGCCTCGCGTGTGTGTACGTTCTGAACGCGTCGTGTGTGTCAATACGTTCTGAACGCGTCGTGTCCGTACGTTCTGAAAGCGTCGTGTCTGTACGTTCTGAACGCGTCGTGTGTGTGTACGTTCTGAACGCGTCGTGTGTCTATACGTTCTGAACGCGTAGTGTGTGTGTACGTTCTGAACGCGTCGTGTGTGTGTACGTTCTGAACGCGTTGTGTGTCTTTACGTTCTGAACGCCTCGTGTGTGTATACGTTCTGAACGCGTCGTGTGTCTGTACATTCTGAACGCGTCGTGTGTCTATACGTTCTGAACGCCTCGTGTGTCTATACGTTCTGAACGCCTCGTGTGTCTATATGTTCTGAACGCCTCGTGTGTCTGTACGTTCTGAACGCCTCGTGTGTCTGTACGTTCTGAACGCCTCTTGTGTCTATACGTTCTGAACGCCTCGTGTGTCTATACATTCTGAACGCCTCATGTGTCTATGCGTTCTGAACGCCTCATGTGTCTATACGTTCTGAACGCCTCGTGTGTCTATACGTTCTGAACGCCTCATGTGTCTATACGTTCTGAACGCCTCGTGTGTCTATACGTTCTGAACGCCTCGTGTGTCTATACGTTCTGAACGCCTCGTGTGTCTATACGTTCTGAACGCCTCGTGTGTCTATACGTTCTGAACGCCTCGTGTGTCTATACGTTCTGAACGCCTCGTGTGTCTGTACGTTCTGAACGCCTCGTGTGTCTGTACGTTCTGAACGCCTCGTGTGTCTATACGTTCTAAACGCCTCGTGTGTCTATACGTTCTGAACGCCTCGTGTGTCTATACGTTCTGAACGCCTCGTGTCTCTGTACGTTCTGAACTCCTCGTGTGTCTGTACGTTCTGAACGCATCGTGTGTCTTTACGTTCTAAACGCGTCGTTTGTCTGTACGTTCTGAACGCGTCGTGTGTTTGTACGTTCTGAACGCGTCGTGTGTTTGTACGTTCTGGACGCGTCGTGTATGTCTATACCTTCTGAACGCCTCGCGTGTGTGTACGTTCTGAACGCGTCGTGTGTGTCAATACGTTCTGAACGCGTCGTGTCCGTACGTTCTGAAAGCGTCGTGTCTGTACGTTCTGAACGCGTCGTGTGTGTGTACGTTCTGAACGCGTCGTGTGTCTATACGTTCTGAACGCGTAGTGTGTGTGTACGTTCTGAACGCGTCGTGTGTGTGTACGTTCTGAACGCGTTGTGTGTCTTTACGTTCTGAACGCCTCGTGTGTGTATACGTTCTGAACGCGTCGTGTGTCTGTACATTCTGAACGCGTCGTGTGTCTATACGTTCTGAACGCCTCGTGTGTCTATACGTTCTGAACGCCTCGTGTGTCTATATGTTCTGAACGCCTCGTGTGTCTGTACGTTCTGAACGCCTCGTGTGTCTGTACGTTCTGAACGCCTCTTGTGTCTATACGTTCTGAACGCCTCGTGTGTCTATACATTCTGAACGCCTCATGTGTCTATGCGTTCTGAACGCCTCATGTGTCTATACGTTCTGAACGCCTCGTGTGTCTATACGTTCTGAACGCCTCATGTGTCTATACGTTCTGAACGCCTCGTGTGTCTATACGTTCTGAACGCCTCGTGTGGCTATACGTTCTGAACGCCTCGTGTGTCTATACGTTCTGAACGCCTCGTGTGTCTATACGTTCTGAACGCCTCGTGTGTCTATACGTTCTGAACGCCTCGTGTGTCTGTACGTTCTGAACGCCTCGTGTGTCTGTACGTTCTGAACGCCTCGTGTGTCTATACGTTCTAAACGCCTCGTGTGTCTATACGTTCTGAACGCCTCGTGTGTCTATACGTTCTGAACGCCTCGTGTCTCTGTACGTTCTGAACTCCTCGTGTGTCTGTACGTTCTGAACGCCTCGTGTGTCTATACGTTCTGAACGCGTCGTGTGTCTATACGTTCTGAACGCCTCGTGTGTCTATACGTTCTGAACGCCTCGTGTGTCTATACGTTCTGAACGCCTCGTGTGTCTATACGTTCTGAACGCCTCGTGTGTCTATACGTTCTGAACGCCTCGTGTGTCTATACGTTCTGAACGCCTCATGTGTCTATACGTTCTGAACGCCTCGTGTGTCTGTACATTCTGAACGCCTCGTGTGTCTATACGTTCTGAACGCCTCGTGTGTCTATACGTTCTGAACGCCTCGTGTGTCTATACGTTCTGAACGCCTCGTGTGTCTATACGTTCTGAACGCCTCGTGTGTCTATACGTTCTGAACGCCTCGTGTGTCTATACGTTCTGAACGCCTCATGTGTCTATACGTTCTGAACGCCTCATGTGTCTATACGTTCTGAACGCCTCATGTGTCTATACGTTCTGAACGCCTCGTGTGTCTATACTTCCTGAACGCCTCGTGTGTCTATACGTTCTGAACGCCTCGTGTGTCTATACGTTCTGAACGCCTCGTGTGTCTATAAGTTCTGAACGCCTCGTGTGTCTATACGTTCTGAACGCCTCGTGTGTCTATATACGTTCTGAACGCCTCATGTGTCTATACGTTCTGAACGCCTCATGTGTCTATACGTTCTGAACGCGTCGTGTGTCTGTACGTTCTGAACGCCTCGTGTGTCTATACGTTCTGAACGCCTCGTGTGTCGCCACATAATACATTGGAAATAATTAATTGGAATAAATATACACCAATACGCAAGCTGCGCGAGCCATTGTTAGCAATAAAATAGAATGTGTGTAACGCTGTTTGTCTGGCAAGGGTCGCACGCCAGACACTTGGAGTCAACCTCAATAAACCTTGCAGGATTGAAGGAGATCTTGTAGGAAGAGTCCTAAGAAGGTTGAGGTCGGGGGCTCATGCCACCCTTGAAGAGGGGTCGGCCCCTATCACCACCTTCATAAGTAAGTGAAATGTGGAACGCAAAGTCCGTAGACTTAATTATCAGCTACAGACATATTGGTTAAAGTGATGGGGTAACACTGGGGAGGGTGTATGTGGGGGTGGGGAGGGTGTATGTGGGGGTGGGGAGGGTGTATGTGGGGGTGGGGAGGGTGTATGTGAGGGTGGGGAGGGTGTATGTGGTGAAGGGTGTATGTGTGGGGTTCGTAAGAGAGAGAGTGAAGCTGAAGAAGGTGTGGGAGGGCCAGGTCCACTCGTACGACAGCTGAGCCAGCTGTAGTAAGCCCTGGAGCACTCGTACGACAGGTGAGCCAGCTGTAGGAAGCCCTGGAGCACTCGTACGACAGGTGAGCCAGCTGTAGGAAGCCCTGGAGCACTCGTACGACAGCTGAGCCAGCTGTAGGAAGCCCTGGAGCACTCGTACGACAGGTGAGCCAGCTGTAGGAAGCCCTGGAGCACTCGTACGACAGGTGAGCCAGCTGTAGGAAGCCCTCGAGCACTCGTACGACAGCTGAGCCAGCTGTAGGAAGCCCTGGAGCACTCGTACGACAGCTGAGCCAGCTGTAGGAAGCCCTGGAGCACTCGTACGACAGCTGAGCCAGCTGTAGGAAGCCCTGGAGCACTCGTACGACAGCTGAGCCAGCTGTAGGAAGCCCTGGAGCACTCGTACGACAGCTGAGCCAGCTGTAGGAAGCCCTGGAGCACTTGTACGACAGCTGAGCCAGCTGTAGGAAGCCCTGGAGCACTCGTACGACAGCTGAGCCAGCTGTAGGAAGCCCTGGAGCACTCGTACGACAGCTGAGCCAGCTGTAGGAAGCCCTGGAGCACTCGTACGACAGCTGAGCCAGCTGTAGGAAGCCCTGGAGCACTCGTACGACAGCTGAGCCAGCTGTAGGAAGCCCTGGAGCACTCGTACGACAGCTGAGCCAGCTGTAGGAAGCCCTGGAGCACTCGTACGACAGCTGAGCCAGCTGTAGGAAGCCCTGGAGCACTCGTACGACAGCTGAGTCAGCTGTAGGAAGCCCTGGAGCACTCGTACGACACCTGAGCCAGCTGTAGGAAGCCCTGGAGCACTCGTACGACAGCTGAGTCAGCTGTAGGAAGCCCTGGAGCACTCGTACGACAGCTGAGCCAGCTGTAGGAAGCGCTGGAGCACTCGTACGACAGCTGAGTCAGCTGTAGGAAGCCCTGGAGCACTCGTACGACAGCTGAGCCAGCTGTAGGAAGCCCTGGAGCACTCGTACGACAGCTGAACCAGCTGTAGGAAGCCCTGGAGCACTCGTACGACAGCTGAACCAGCTGTAGGAAGCCCTGGAGCACTCGTACGACAGCTGAGCCAGCTGTAGGAAGCCCTGGAGCACTCGTACGACAGCTGAGCCAGCTGTAGGAAGCCCTGGAATACTCGTACGACAGGTGAGCCAGCTGTAGGAATCCCTGGAGCACTCGTACGACAGCTGAGCCAGCTGTAGGAAGCCCTGGAGCACTCGTACGACAGGTGAGCCAGCTGTAGGAAGCCCTGGAGCACTCGTACGACAGGTGAGCCAGCTGTAGGAAGCTCTGGAGCACTCGTACGACAGGTGAGCCAGCTGTAGGAAGCCCTGGAGCACTCGTACGACAGCTGAGCCAGCTGTAGGAAGCCCTGGAGCACTCGTACGACAGGTGAGCCAGCTGTAGAAAGCCCTGCAGCACTCGTACGACAGGTGAGCCAGCTGTAGGAAGCCCTGGAGCACTCGTACGACAGGTGAGCCAGCTGTAGGAACCCCTGGAGCACTCGTACGACTGCTGAGCCAGCTGTAGGAAGCCCTGGAGCACTCGTACGACAGGTGAGCCAGCTGTAGGAAGCCCTGGAGCACTCGTACGACTGCTGAGGCAGCTGTAGGAAGCCCTGGAGCACTCGTACGACAGCTGAGCCAGCTGTAGGAAGCCCTGGAGCACTCGTACGACAGCTGAGCCAGCTGTAGGAAGCCCTGGAGCACTCGTACGACAGGTGAGCCAGCTGTAGGAAGCCCTGGAGCACTCGTACGACAGGTGAGCCAGCTGTAGAAAGCCCTGCAGCACTCGTACGACAGGTGAGCCAGCTGTAGGAAGCCCTGGAACACTCGTACGACAGCTGAGCCAGCTGTAGGAAGCCCTGGAGCACTCGTACGACAGCTGAGCCAGCTGTAGGAAGCCCTGGAGCACTCGTACGACAGCTGAGCCAGCTGTAGGAAGCCCTGGAGCACTCGTACGACAGCTGAGCCAGCTGTAGGAAGCCCTGGAGCACTCGTACGACAGCTGAGCCAGCTGTAGGAAGCCCTGGAGCACTCGTACGACAGCTGAGCCAGCTGTAGGAAGCCCTGGAGCACTCGTACGACAGCTGAGCCAGCTGTAGGAAGCCCTGGAGCACTCGTACGACAGCTGAGTCAGCTGTAGGAAGCCCTGGAGCACTCGTACGACAGCTGAGCCAGCTGTAGGAAGCCCTGGAGCACTCGTACGACAGCTGAGCCAGCTGTAGGAAGCCCTGGAGCACTCGTACGACAGCTGAGTCAGCTGTAGGAAGCCCTGGAGCACTCGTACGATAGCTGAACCAGCTGTAGGAAGCCCTGGAGCACTCGTACGACAGCTGAGCCAGCTGTAGGAAGCCCTGGAGCACTCGTACGACAGCTGAGCCAGCTGTAGGAAGCCCTGGAGTACTCGTACGACAGGTGAGCCAGCTGTAGGAAGCCCTGGAGCACTCGTACGACAGCTGAGCCAGCTGTAGGAAGCCCTGGAGCACTCGTACGACAGGTGAGCCAGCTGTAGGAAGCCCTGGAGCACTCGTACGACAGGTGAGCCAGCTGTAGGAAGCCCTGGAGCACTCGTACGACAGGTGAGCCAGCTGTAGGAAGCCCTGGAGCACTCGTACGACAGGTGAGCCAGCTGTAGGAAGCCCTGGAGCACTCGTACGACAGGTGAGCCAGCTGTAGGAAGCCCTGGAGCACTCGTACGACAGGTGAGCCAGCTGTAGGAAGGCCTGGAGCACTCGTACGACAGCTGAGCCAGCTGTAGGAAGCCCTGGAGCACTCGTACGACAGGTGAGCCAGCTGTAGGAAGCCCTGGAGCACTCGTACGGCAGGTGAGCCAGCTGTAGGAAGCCCTGGAGCACTCGTACGACAGGTGAGCCAGCTGTAGGAAGCCCTGGAGCACTCGTACGAAAGCTGAGCCAGCTGTAGGAAGACCTGGAGCACTCGTACGACAGGTGAGCCAGCAGTAGGAAGCCCTGGAGCACTCGTACGACAGGTGAGCCAGCTGTAGGAAGCCCTGGAGCACTCGTACGACAGGTGAGCCAGCTGTAGGAAGCCCTGGAGCATTCGTACGACAGCTGAGCCAGCTGTAGGAAGCCCTGGAGCAATCGTACGACAGCTGAGCCAGCTGTAGGAAGCCCTGGAGCACTCGTACGACAGCTGAGCCAGCTGTAGGAAGCCCTGGAGCACTCCTACATATTCTGGCCAGCTGTTTCATATTCTGAAATCAATTGATAGTAAACAAGTTGAAATTCAGAATTGCTTGTGGCGTCTAAGGAAACTTGAATATGTTTATCCAGACAGGCAGGGAGGGCCAGTGGGCCGAGGTCCCTGGCTACAGGGAGGGCCAGTGGGCCGAGGTCCCTGGCTACAGGGAGGGCCAGTGGGCCGAGGTCCCTGGCTACAGGGAGGGCCAGTGGGCCGAGGTCCCTGGCTACAGGGAGGGCCAGTGGGCCGAGGTCCCTGGCTACAGGGAGGGCCAGTGGGCCGAGGTCCCTGGCTACAGGGAGGGCCAGTGGGCCGAGGTCCCTGGCTACAGGGAGTGCCAGTGGGCCGAGGTCCCTGGCTACAGGGAGGGCCAGTGGGCCGAGGTCCCTGGCTACAGGGAGGGCCAGTGGGCCGAGGTCCCTGGCTACAGGGAGGGCCAGTGGGCCGAGGTCCCTGGCTACAGGGAGGGCCAGTGGGCCGAGGTCCCTGGCTACAGGGAGGGCCAGTGGGCCGAGGTCCCTGGCTACAGGGAGGGCCAGTGGGCCGAGGTCCCTGGCTACAGGGAGGGCCAGTGGGCCGAGGTCCCTGGCTACAGGGAGGGCCAGTGGGCCGAGGTCCCTGGCTACAGGGAGGGCCAGTGGGCCGAGGTCCCTGGCTACAGGGAGGGCCAGTGGGCCGAGGTCCCTGGCTACAGGGAGGGCCAGTGGGCCGAGGTCCCTGGCTACAGGGAGGGCCAGTGGGCCGAGGTCCCTGGATACAGGGTGGGCCAGTGGGCCGAGGTCCCTGGCTACAGGGAGGGCCAGTGGGCCGAGGTCCCTGGCTACAGGGAGGGCCAGTGGGCCGAGGTCCCTGGCTACAGGGAGGGCCAGTGGGCCGAGGTCCCTGGCTACAGGGAGGGCCAGTGGGCCGAGGTCCCTGGCTACAGGGAGGGCCAGTGGGCCGAGGTCCCTGGATACAGGGAGGGCCAGTGGGCCGAGGTCCCTGGCTACAGGGAGGGCCAGTGGCCCGAGGTCCCTGGCTACAGGGAGGGCCAGTGGGCCGAGGTCCCTGGCTACAGGGAGGGCCAGTGGCCCGAGGTCCCTGGCTACAGGGTGGGCCAGTGGGCCGAGGTCCCTGGCTACAGGGAGGGCCAGTGGGCCGAGGTCCCTGGATACAGGGAGGGCCAGTGGGCCGAGGTCCCTGGCTACAGGGAGGGCCAGTGGGCCGAGGTCCCTGGCTACAGGGAGGGCCAGTGGGCCGAGGTCCCTGGCTACAGGGAGGGCCAGTGGGCCGAGGTCCCTGGATACAGGGAGGGCCAGTGGGCCGAGGTCCCTGGCTACAGGGAGGGCCAGTGGGCCGAGGTCCCTGGCTACAGGGAGGGCCAGTGGGCCGAGGTCCCTGGCTACAGGGAGGGCCAGTGGGCCGAGGTCCCTGGCTACAGGGAGGGCCAGTGGGCCGAGGTCCCTGGCTACAGGGAGGGCCAGTGGGCCGAGGTCCCTGGCTACAGGGAGGGCCAGTGGGCCGAGGACCACACTGGCGTTACCAACATCAGGGACGTGTTGGACCTACGAAGACAGCTGGGACCGGGGGAGACAGCTGGGACCGGGAGAGACAGCTGGGACCAGGAGAGACAGCTCGGACCGGGAGAGACAGCTGGGACTGGGGGAGACAGGTGGGACCGGGGGAGACAGCTGGGATCGGGGGAGGCAGCTGGAACCGGGGGAGACAGCTGGGACCGGGGAGACAGCTGGGACCGGGGGAGACAGCTGGGACCGGGAGAGACAGCTGGGACCGGGAGAGACAGCTGGGACCGGGAGAGACAGCTGGGACCGGGAGAGACAGCTGGGACCGGGAGAGACAGCTGGGACCGGGAGAGACAGCTGGGACCGGGAGAGACAGCTGGGACCGGGGAGAGACAGCTGGGACCGGGAGAGACAGCTGGGACCGGGAGAGACAG
>WNGS01087286.1:88039-142602 GCA_020271785.1 Procambarus virginalis
TTGGGACCGGGGGGAGACCGGTGGGACCGGGGAGACAGATGGGACCGGGGGAGACCGCTGGGATCGGGGGAGACAGCTGGGACCGAGGGAGACTGTTGGGACCGGGGGAGACAGGTGGTACCGGGGGAGACAGCTGGGACCCGGGGGGAGACAGCTGGGACGGGGGGAGACAGCTGGGGACCGGGGGAAGACAGCTGGGACCGGGAGACAGCTGGGACCGGGAGACACAGCTGGGACCGGGAGAGACAGCTGGGACCGGATAGAGAAAGCTGGGACCGGGAGAGACAGCTGGGACCGGGAGAGACAGCTGGGACCGGAGAGACAGCTGGGACCGGAAGAGACAGCTGGGACCGGGAGAGACAGCTGGGACCGGAGAGACAGCTGGGACCGGGGATACAGCTGGACCGGGGGAGACAGCTGGAACCGGGGAGACAGCTGGGACCGGGGGAGTCAGGTGGACCGGGAGAGACAGCTGGGTCCGGGAGAGACAGCTGGGGAGAGTGGTGGTGATAACCAGTGAGGGAGAGTGTGGTGATAACCAGTGAGGGAGAGTGTGGTGGTAACCAGTGAGGGAGAGTGTGGTGATAACCAGTGAGGGAGAGTGTGGTGATAACCAGTGAGGGAGAGTGTGGTGGTGTAACCAGTGAGGGAGAGTGTGGTGGTAACCAGTGAGGGAGAGTGTGTGGTGATAACCAGTGAGGGAGAGTGTGGTGGTAACCAGTGAGGGAGAGTGTGGTGATAACCAGTGAGGGAGAGTGTGGTGGTAACCAGTGAGGGAGAGTGTGGTGATAACCAGTGAGGGAGAGTGTGGTGGTAACCAGTGAGGGAGAGTGTGGTGATAACCAGTGAGGGAGAGTGTGGTGATAACCAGTGAGGGAGAGTGTGGTGATAACCAGTGAGGGAGAGTGTGGTGATAACCAGTGAGGGAGAGTGTGGTGATAACCAGTGAGGGAGAGTGTGGTGATAACCAGTGAGGGAGAGTGTGGTGATAACCAGTGAGGGAGAGTGTGGTGGTAACCAGTGAGGGAGAGTGTGGTGATAACCAGTGAGGGAGAGTGTGGTGATAACCAGTGAGGGAGAGTGTGGTGATAACCAGTGAGGGAGAGTGTGGTGATAACCAGTGAGGGAGAGTGTGGTGATAACCAGTGAGGGAGAGTGTGGTGATAACCAGTGAGGGAGAGTGTGGTGATAACCAGTGAGGGAGAGTGTGGTGATAACCAGTGAGGGAGAGTGTGGTGGTAACCAGTGAGGGAGAGTGTGGTGATAACCAGTGAGGGAGAGTGTGGTGATAACCAGTGAGGGAGAGTGTGGTGATAACCAGTGAGGGAGAGTGTGGTGATAACCAGTGAGGGAGAGTGTGGTGATAACCAGTGAGGGAGAGTGTGGTGATAACCAGTGAGGGAGAGTGTGGTGGTAACCAGTGAGGGAGAGTGTGGTGATAACCAGTGAGGGAGAGTGTGGTGATAACCAGTGAGGGAGAGTGTGGTGGTAACCAGTGAGGGAGAGTGTGGTGATAACCAGTGAGGGAGAGTGTGGTGATAACCAGTGAGGGAGAGTGTGGTGATAACCAGTGAGGGAGAGTGTGGTGATAACCAGTGAGGGAGAGTGTGGTGATAACCAGTGAGGGAGAGTGTGGTGGTAACCAGTGAGGGAGAGTGTGGTGATAACCAGTGAGGGAGAGTGTGGTGATAACCAGTGAGGGAGAGTGTGGTGATAACCAGTGAGGGAGAGTGTGGTGGTAACCAGTGAGGGAGAGTGTGGTGATAACCAGTGAGGGAGAGTGTGGTGGTAACCAGTGAGGGAGAGTGTGGTGATAACCAGTGAGGGAGAGTGTGGTGATAACCAGTGAGGGAGAGTGTGGTGATAACCAGTGAGGGAGAGTGTGGTGATAACCAGTGAGGGAGAGGGAGGGAGTGATAACCAGTGAGGGACGGCGTCAGGTTACTGATATCATCCCTGGCGCCATTCTTCCTTTGCTTCATGTTCCCAGGCCTACTGAGTTACGTTCTGAACGCCTCGTGTCTCTGTACGTTCTGAACGCCTCGTGTCTCTGTACGTTCTGAACGCCTCGTGTCTCTGTACGTTCTGAACGCCTCGTGTCTCTGTACGTTCTGAACGCCTCGTGTCTCTGTACGTTCTGAACGCCTCGTGTCTCTGTACGTTCTGAACGCCTCGTGTCTCTGTACGTTCTGAACGCCTCGTGTCTCTGTACGTTCTGAACGCATCATGTGTGTATACGTTCTGAACGCGTCGTGTGTCTATACGTTCTGAACGCGTCGTGTCTATACGTTCTGAACGCATCATGTGTCTGTACGTTCTGAACGCATCATGTCTGTACGTTCTGAACGCGTCGTGTGTCTCTACGTTCTGAACGCGTCGTGTCTCTGTACGTTCTGAACGCGTCGTGTGTCTATACGCTCTGAACGCGTCGTGTCTCTGTACGTTCTGAACGCGTCGTGTCTCTGTACGTTCTGAACGCGTCGTGTGTCTGTACGTTCTGAACGCGTCGTGTGTCTGTACGTTCTGAACGCCTCGTGTCTCTATACGTTCTGAACGCATCATGTGTGTATACGTTCTGAACGCGTCGTGTGTCTATACGTTCTGAACGCGTCGTGTCTATACGTTCTGAACGCATCATGTGTCTGTACGTTCTGAACGCATCATGTGTCTGTACGTTCTGAACGCATCGTGTGTCTGTACGTTCTGAACGCGTCGTGTGTCTGTACGTTCTGAACGCATCGTGTGTCTTTACGTTCTGAACGCGTCGTTTGTCTGTACGTTCTGAACGCCTCGTGTGTCTATACGTTCTGAACGCCTCGTTTGTCTATACGTTCTGAACGCCTCGTGTGTCTATACGTTCTGAACGCCTCGTGTGTCTGTACGTTCTGAACGCCTCGTGTGTCTGTACGTTCTGAACGCCTCGTGTGTCTATACGTTCTAAACGCCTCGTGTGTCTATACGTTGTGAACGCCTTTTGTGTCTATACGTTCTGAACGCCTCGTGTCTCTGTACGTTCTGAACTCCTCGTGTGTCTGTACGTTCTGAACGCCTCGTGTGTCTATACGTTCTGAACGCGTCGTGTGTCTATACGTTCTGAACGCCTCGTGTGTCTATACGTTCTGAACGCCTCGTGTGTCGATACGTTCTGAACGCCTCATGTGTCTATACGTTCTAAACGCCTCGTGTGTCTATACGTTCTGAACGCCTCGTGTGTCTATACGTTCTGAACGCCTCATGTGTCTATACGTTCTGAACGCCTCGTGTCTCTGTACGTTCTGAACGCCTCGTGTGTCTATACGTTCTGAACGCCTCGTGTGTCTATACGTTCTGAACGCCTCGTGTGTCTATACGTTCTGAACGCCTCATGTGTCTATACGTTCTGAACGCCTCGTGTCTCTGTACGTTCTGAACGCCTCGTGTGTCTATACGTTCTGAACGCCTCGTGTGTCTATACTTCCTGAACGCCTCGTGTGTCTATACGTTCTGAACGCCTCGTGTGTCTATACGTTCTGAACGCCTCGTGTGTCTATACGTTCTGAACGCCTCGTGTGTCTATACGTTCTGAACACCTCATGTGTCTATACGTTCTGAACGCGTCGTGTGTCTGTACGTTCTGAACGCCTCGTGTGTCTATACGTTCTGAACGCCTCGTGTGTCGCTACATAATACATTGGAAATAATTAATTGGAATAAATATACATCAATACGCAAGCTGCGCGAGCCATTGTTAGCAATAAAATAGAATGTGTGTAACGCTGTTTGTCTGGCAAGGGTCGCACGCCAGACACTTGGAGTCAACCTCAATAAACCTTGCAGGATTGAAGTAGATCTTGTAGGAAGTGTCCTAAGAAGGTTGAGGTCGGGGGCTCATGCCACCCTTGAAGGGGGGTCGGGCCCTATCACCACCTTCATAAGTAAGTGAAATGTGGAACGCAAAGTCCGTAGACTTAATTAGCAGCTAAAGACATATTGGTTAAAGTGATGGGGTAACACTGGGGAGGGTGTATGTGGGGGTGGGGAGGGTGTATGTGGGGGTGGGGAGGGTGTATGTGGGGGTGGGGAGGGTGTATGTGNGAGCGACGCAGCGCCACAGCGGACAGTGAAGCGGACCCTCTGGAGGTCTTAGTGTCAGAAGAGCGGTTCTGCTTCAGGAAGTTTAGGCAGCAGGAGGAGTGCCGAGCTAAGTGCACCAGAGGATGTCACCGTAGTTTCCGAAGAGTTGACGGATGCAGCCGCGACTAGTCACGCTCCGAGGCAACAATGGGGTTCCTGTCCTCTTAAAAAGAACGTCGCTTTTGGCCGTTTGCCCGTATGGCCGAATTTCGACGTATTTGAAATGAAAAAAATATGAAAATAATTTAGGATTTTTTTTTTTCAACAACAGTATTAAGGGTCCTCTGATAGGTTAGGTGGGCAGGAAATTCTCATAAAGTTTCAAAACGTTATGAAAACATTATTTAATGTCCCTCTCTATAACCTCTGCGCGTACGGCGACTCAAATAGAAAACGGAACAGAACGTC
The DNA here is from genome assembly GCA_020271785.1 of Procambarus virginalis. NCBI lineage: Eukaryota > Metazoa > Arthropoda > Malacostraca > Decapoda > Cambaridae > Procambarus > Procambarus virginalis. Next base: position 92,561 of record WNGS01087286.1, read on the forward strand.
ACTTTTGTGAGTCGATTTCATTTCAAATTACGTCGAAATTTGGCCATATCGCGCATACGAGCCAAAAGTGACGTTCTTTTTAAGAGGACGGTTGCGCTGTGTGCAAGAACCACAGCAGACAGACCCGGAGCTACACACGCACACTGACGGCATGGTCTACAGGCCCCCAAGGTAAGGGCCTGGAGCGTCTTTATGTGAGCTGTAAGGACCAGTGTTGGTGTCCCTGTGTGACCCATCAAGTGAAGGACTGATGTGACCCATCAGTGAAGACTGAGATATATAAGTAGTAGTAGTAGGATCCATCAGTCTCAGGAGACTATGGAGTTGCGCTCTGGTTGTCGGTCTGGAGTGGCCACACCAGGGCGCAGAGCCGGGTAGGTTGATGCGGGGGAGAAGCTTTTACCCAGGCAGCAGGTCCCCCCTCTCCACGGCGCTGAAAGTCTCCAATGGAAAGGCATACGCCAATACGATTAGTTCCAGTGCCGTCGTAGGAGCTGTGAGTACCGGGTTGACCTCGAAGGTGGTGAAGAAGGGCACAGGGCCTCCATCCCTGGAGACTGGTGTGGTCGGGGCCGCAGAAGAACCACCCCATCATGGGCATGAACGACCCCAGTTGAAGAGCATGGTGCAAGTCCCAGGCAGCTAGCTCCAGCTGGCCCTTTCCCAGGCGGTCGTGTGGGCTCGGCCCAGTTAGTGCAGCAGTTATGGAGGCCAGAGGTTAGAGCCCCAGCTACCAGGTGAGGGTTTGCTTGACGTACTGTGTGTTGTAAAATTACTGGTGAATACAAAGGAACCTCTAGTGGGTGGGACCCAAGAGCAGCAGTCCAGGGTGTTATGTTCGCGTCCCGGGGCTTATTGATCTATATATATTGACAGTGGATTGGGCAGTGGCCGCCCGGTTAGCAGTGACCAGGGAACCATGTATTGTTTCCATGGAGGCGGGTCAGAGATCTGACCGGATCAGAGATCAGAGATTTCTTTCTGCGTGAAACGCTTAGCGTAATAGTGGCTTTAGGCATTGTATGTACTAGCTTCTATAACTATGAATTTTTTTATCACCTCTTGTATGTATGTACTTTACCTGAATAAACATTTGAAAACATTTGAATTTTAGATTTAGCTGCGGCCCGGGGATGCCAGGGGTCGCTAGCCAGCATGAGTGTCCAGACATTCATTTCGTACAAATGTGATTATTGGTGTAGCTGAACTACATTTGAATTAGGAGTGACATAAGAGATTTGTTACTGTAGAGCTTGGCGAGGCGATTCTGGACACGCCACAAGCTTACATTAGTATAATTATTTATTAAAGTAGCCTAATACCCCAGACTACCAGAAATGTCAATGGGAGAATTTTTATTTATCCAGATATTTACAATTAAAATGTAATTTATTTGTGACCAATTTATAGATCAGATTAAGAACTCATGAATATCTATGTTTTTTTTTTAGGAAAGTATTAATTTTTATATATCATTTATTGGCCCAGAGAGTAAATGGTTTGTTGACTAAATTTAAACTGAATATTTATACTTATGATTTCATTGAAATTATTGTTATGAGCTATTATTGTGAATAAGTATATGAACTTTTGATTATGATGAATTGATATATACATATTGGCCTAGAAGAGGCTTTATAGGCATCCTTTGTATGAAGGACAGTGATAGAAATTGAATGAACATTTCACAAGCGAGGCTACCGGATGTCCAGTCACATTTATGGTAAGGTAAACCTTCAGAAATCAGTTCCATGTATGACAGTCTTTACTGTTGTCATTTTGATGTTAGTGATGTATGAGTAATCTGTCCAGGAAATGTTGTAAAGCTGGAATACGATGTTATTACTCATTACCGTAACGTCCCTGGGAACAGGGCGGTACCACGAAAGGTCCTCAAACACTTAACTGGCGCAGTTCAGTTGGCAGTATTGTCTTTGGTAAATATAATAGTGGGCGTGATAGGTGAGCAGGAGCCACCTATCACGCCCTGGGGAACCATTGGTCAGCCACGCGGTTGTCCCGCCGTCCGCCAGAGGTCTCTAGGGGGCAGACAGAGGCCAAGTTATGAACAGGTATACGAGCCCTCAGTGCCCACCCAGCCTTTGTAGGGGGAGTATGTCGCGTGCTGCTCTCACGACCGTCAAGAACCACCTACCATCTCCTCAACATGACATTCTTGAGTTATTTAGTGATATTATTGAGTTTGTAATTATTTTTTTATAACAATAGGGTCGCCCTGAATAAACTTCTAAAAATATGGGAGCTTATTATTTTTAATTTTAAGCCGGAACTATTTTAAGTTTAGTTCCTTATTATAGGTTAAGGAAGTTACAACACAGATGAACTACAACCAATAGGTCCGTTGTGTTGTGCCAAAACACTTTGAAAGAATTTGATTTGTTTTGAAATGTTCTTTGATCGGGAATTTGTTGGAGGCAAAAACCCCCCGTTTTTCACCCCCAATTGTACGAACGTATATTTTTTGTACATAATTTTAGCGCAGTCTCTTTTTTGTTAATAATCTATTTTTATTTTCACCATAACACTGGGGATTAAGTTTTCTTTCGCAGCCTATCATAGCAAATTTACAGGACCTATAATTTTTGCTCTTATTTTTCGAAGCGTGATATTTATAAAGAAAATTATAGCACCACAAAGCACAAGGGTTAATAATGCTGCAAAATACATATTCTTCCTATTTTTGCATTTTCATGCGCGTCCAAGAGCTGATCTATTGGAATTATTTATATTAAATAATAATGGAGATGTTTCATCAGTGTTTTTGGAGTCAATATCCAGTTATGTTCTGCTCTCAAGGCTCAGATTCAGTTTATTATTGATATGAATTGCTACCTAATCAACATAATGTGACTTATAGCACATGTGACATTTGTAGTGATATGATTGTTACCTCTGCGCCACGGAGACCCCACAAAGCCCTGTGGCGTAGTGGTAATAACACTCTCTCCGCGCTTCGTGAACGATTTGGTCTGGGTTCGTATACTAGCCGAAGAGGATTGAGTAGGCACCACTCCTTAACTGTACGCCTCTGTTCACCCAGCAGTGAATGGGTACCTGGTTGCTTGATCGGGAATGTCAGTCCTCACCGCCTGACTCCGCCAACCGCACCTGTCCTATGGCCAACTACTTGGGCTCGACGGTAGAGCGACGGTCTCGCTTCATGCGGGTCGGCGTTCAATCCCCGGTTGTCCACAAGTGGTTGGGCACCATTCCTTTCCCACCGTCCCATCCCAAAGCCTTATCCTGACCCCTTCCCAGTGCTGTATAGTCGTCATGGCTTGGCGCTTTCTCCTGATGGTTCCCTTCCTGGCCTGTAGAGCAGGCGTTTCAAACTGAGGGCCATATTTTTGTTGTCATGAGGGCCACACACCACAACTGAGGGCCCCCGAGGGCCATATGGGCCACATGTGTTGACATGAGGGCCACACACCACAACCGAGGGCCATATGGGCTACATGTGTTGTCATGAGGGCCATATGGGCTACATGTGTTGACATGAGGGCCACACACCACAACTGAGGGCCCCCGAGGGCCATATGGGCCACATGTGTTGACATGAGGGCCACACACCACAACTGAGGGCGCCCTAAGGCCATATAGGCCACATGTGTTGTCATGAGGGCCACACACCACAACTGAGGGCCCCCGAGGGCCATATGGGCCACATGTGTTGACATGAGGGCCACACACCACAACTGAGGGCCCCCGAGGGCCATATGGGCCACATGTGTTGTCATGAGGGCCACACACCACAACTGAGGGCCCCCGAGGGCCATATGGGCCACATGTGTTGACATGAGGGCCACACACCACAACTGAGGGCCCCCGAGGGTCATAGGGGCCACATGTGTTGACATGAGGGCCACACACCACAACTGAGGGCGCCCTAAGGCCATATGGGCCACATGTGTTGTCATGAGGGCCACACACCACAACTGAGGGCCCCCGAGGGCCATATGGGCCACATGTGTTGACATGAGGGCCACACACCACAACTGAGAGCCCCCGAGGGCCATATGGGCCACATGTGTTGACATGAGGGCCACACACCACAACTGAGGGCCCCCGAGGGTCATAGGGGCCACATGTGTTGTCATGAGGGCCATACACCACAACTGAGGGCCCCCGAGGGCCATATGGGCCACATGTGTTGACATGAGGGCCACACACCACAACTGAGGGCCCCCGAGGGCCATAGGGGCCACATGTGTTGTCATGAGGGCCATACACCACAACTGAGGGCCCCCGAGGGCCATAGGGGCCACATGTGTTGTCATGAGGGCCATACACCACAACTGAGGGCCATATGGGCCACATGTGTTGTCATGAGGGCCATACACCACAACTGAGGGCCCCCGAGGGCCATAGGGGCCACATGTGTTGACATGAGGGCCATATACCACAACTGAGGGCCATATGGGCCACATGTGTTGTCATGAGGGCCATACACCACAACTGAGGGCCCCCGAGGGCCATATGGGCCACATGTGTTGTCATGAGGGCCACATACCACAACTGAGGGCCCCCGAGGGCCATAGGGGCCACATGTGTTGTCATGAGGGCCATACACCACAACTGAGGGCCCCCGAGGGCCATATGGGCCACATGTGTTGACATGAGGGCCATACACCACAACTGAGGGCCATATGGGCCACATGTGTTGTCATGAGGGCCACACACCTAATTGAAGTCATGTAATAAAAATGATTCCATAATATAGCCTCATACAGGAATACAAAGTAATGAAGTACTTTAACAAAAGGAAATTATAAACGGCAACAAAAACATCTATACAACAACAACAACAACAAATACATTGTTCAAGAATTCCAACAGTTCTGTTGCAAATGTTCAAAATGAACATTTATTTACGACTATTGAACCATTTTTAGTGTCTTGTCACAAGGCTTGACACACGTTATGACAATTTTAATGACAATTTTTGCCACGTTTGGCTGCAATGGCGTTCCCACTTCGATCAGAAATGACAAGTGTTCATCACTTGTTCTCTGAGAACAAGTGATCAACGAGAACAAGTCTTATTCTCTGAAAAGTTTTTGTTGATTTCATGAACAGTTTCAAATAACTGTTCACGCACATAGAACCGAACATTGTCATCATCCTCGAGACAAATGTTCTCAAGTTGATGAACTTTTCAGGGAAGTATGAAAAGGAAAAAGGTATCCCCCACTTCAAGACACTTTGCTCTCAGTGTAGACTCCGTCTGCATTTCTAATGGTTTTATCTGCAGGCTCTCTTCTGCCTTGGCAACATCAAAAGTGAATTTGATTTAGGCCGTTAACAGTTAACGCCATGGCTATATTTGGAAGTCTTAACTCGCTTGCCTCACAGCTGCAGTCGTGTTTCTTTTGTTCTTTTGAAAGCTATTAAAAATGTGATAGTTTATATTATAAAAACTGCAATTTTGGTCGTAAATGACCAAATTACAGGTGTCTTTGTGTGGGACACAGGTGGGCTTGCAATGGGCCGCAACCACACGTGTTTGACAGGTGTGGCAGGTGTTTGACCTGCCTGCCTGACCTGTAGAGGTCTCTGCTCTCCTCCACCTCCAAGGCCTCCATGCAGAGGAAAGCACAAACAAAGCAAATGAGCTGCTGAAACATTCATGCGACAAAACCGTTGATGTGATTACTCGAAAAACACAAGTTTTTTAGTCATATATATAAACAGTATTCCATTATGACGTCCACACCATAGACACCATAGCCTTTTTGTACATAACATTCTGTCCATAAGTTGTGTCGAGTGTGATGAGTGAACCACACGTGGAGTTATGTCTGGCCGTCCAACCCGTCATCGTAATAGAACGTCGCACTTTGACGTATGCTCTACCTAAGGGCAAAAATTTAAAATGGAAGCGGGTCGCGAAATTGACACACTCTGTCCCGTTTTCTGTTTTGGCTCCTCTGGAAGGTTAGGATAAGGGCACTTTAGTACAACGGTTTCTTGACGTTGGGGAGCCTTAGGAGGAACAGGGCCGTGGGACAAGTAGCAGTTAGGGGCAAGATAGTGTGAGGTGCTGGGCCAGTTGATTGGTGTTTCTGGTCCCATTGTTCGGAGCTTAATTTCACCAATGAAAACTTCCAAAAGTTTTGTAAAGTCATAATTGATTTTAACGATCCATTAAACGTCGTTACTGAACTAGGCGAACACATTCTGGTGATTTTGTAGTTAAGGCAATTTATCCTAGTTAAGTCACTGAAGTGTGTAGTTTCAGCTGTTATTTCTGTAAAACAATTGTTGTAAACGCGGCCTCTGCTCTCTATACAGCCTGGGTGAACAGAGGTCTCGAGCATCAGTTTAAGTTGCTATTTTGGAAGGTAAAACATTATATTTTCACCAGTGACAGTGGTGGGTATGACACTAGGGTATGTCACTAGGGTATGTCACTGACACAAGGGTATCTACGTGTACCCTGTTGAGGGAAGTGTAGTACTGACTTGGTCCTATAGAGTGTTGCTCTGTGCGTACACTAATGGCAGGGTGGAGGGTGAGGAAGGTGGTCCAGCACCTTTACTGCTGCCCCCAGGGAACACTTTTGTGGCCTGTAGTTGGTGGTGGGAGGTACTGGGCCCTGGACGCTGCTCCTCTCAGCCCTCCTGCTACCATTCCCGCCACCACCTGCTGCACCCACCACACATTAGGCGTAACGGTGCCTCGGAGGACGCCCCTGTGTGTGTGTGTGTGTGTGTGTGTGTGTGTGTGTGTGTGTGTGTGTGTGTGTGTGTGTGTGTGTGTGTGTGTGTGTGTGTGTGTGTGTGTGTGTTGTGTTTAGTGTGTTTCTGCGTGTGTGTGTGTTTCTGCCCCGAAACGCTGCGCGTACCAGTGGCTTTACAAGATTGTAAATTACCATGCTATGCATTCTCACAAACCCAATGTACCTTCTTGTATATAAATAAATAATGAATAGTGTGTGTGTGTGTGTGTGTGTGTGTGTGTGTGTGTGTGTGTATACTCACCTAATTGTGCTTGCGGGGGTTGAGCTTTGGCTCTTTGGTCCCGCCTCTCAACTGTCAATCAACTGGTGTACAGGTTCCTGAGCCTACTGGGCTCTATCATATCTACATTTGAAACTGTATGGAGTCAGCCTCCACCACATCACTGCCTAATGCATTCCATCTGTTAACTACTCTGACACTGAAAACGTTCTTTCTAACGTCCCTGTGGCTCATTTGGGTACTCAGTTTCCATCTGTGTCCCCTTGTTCGCGTACCACCAGTGCTAAATACTTTATCTACCACTGTCAATTCTTATGACAATTTTAAAGGTAGTGATCATGTCTTCCCTAACTCTTCTGTCTTCCAGTATCGTGAAGTTTAGTTCGTGTAACATTTCCTCGTAGCTCATACCTCTCAGCTTGGGGACTAGTCTGGTGGCATACCTCTGAACCTTTTCTAACGTAGTTTTCTGTTTGACAAGATGTGGACTCCACGCTGGAGCCGCATATTCCAGAATTGGTCTGACGTATGTGGTATACAAGGTTCTGAATGAGTCTTTACACAAGTTCCTAAAGGCAGTTTTTATGTGGGTCAATCTGGCGTACGCCGCTGATGATATCTTTTCCATGTGGGCTTCCGGGGACAGGTCTGGCGTGATAGCAACCACCCCCCACCCCCTCCCAGATTTGGTTTTTACTGATTCCGGAAGAATTTCATCTCCCAACTGGTACCTTGTGTGCGGCCCTCTGCTCCCTTCACCTGTCTGCATTATTTTACACTTGCTCGAGTTAAAATCTATTTGCCATTTGTTGGACCATTCCTTCGTTGATTGGAGGAATGTTGGATCATTCATTCCGCTCGTGTGTGTGTACTCACCTATTTGTGCCTGCAGGATTGAGCATTAGCTCTTGGACCCCCGTCTTTCTAGCCGCCGGTTAGAAAGCAATTATTCTAAAGCAATTATCTGAAGCAATTATTCCTGGCATATTTCCATAGCATATCTCCTTTTAAAATTATGAATAGTTTGTTTCCACAATCTGCTCCTTTAACTCAGTTCATTCTCCCACTACTCTCACGCTAAATGAAAACTTCCTAACATTTTTATGACTCATCAGAGTCTCAAGCTTCCACCCATGTACTCCTTGTTTTGTTTGTATTTAATATGAACACGTCTTATGTTTCCTCTCTATCAGTCCCCCAATGTATTTTATATGTCTCTATCATATCCTCCTTCTCATTTTTTTCTAGCGTTGACAAGTTCAGTTCTTTCCGTCGCTCTTCGTATCCCTTGCATTTCTGGGACGAGCCTCATCGCAAACTTTCTGAACCTTTTCCAGTTTCCTTACATGTTTCTTCAGGTGGGGACTCCATGATGGCGCTGCATACTCTACAACTTGTCTCACGTTGGCAGTATAACGTTCTCTAAAGGCCTCTTTATTTAGGTTCCTGAATGATGTTCTAACTTTTGCTAGCGTAGAGTACGCTGCTGATGTTAAGCTGTTCATGTGTGTCTCTGGAGTCTGTTCTTACCTCCACTCCCAGGTCTCTTACTCGAATTGTCACAGGTAGGCAGTTTCTTTTCATTGTGTACTGTCCCTTTGGTCTCCTATCACCTAATCCCATTTCCATCACTTTACACTTGCTCGTGTTGAACTCTAGCAGCCATTTCTCTGATCATCTCTGCAACTTATTCAAGTCCTCTTGGAGGATCCTACAATCCTCATCTGTTACAACTCTTCTCAGTAATCTTGCGTCACCCGAGAACAGCGACATATAAATCTCAATTCCTGCAGACATGTCATTTACGTATATTATAAACAGAACTGGTCCCAGCACCGATCCTTGAGGTACTCCACTCGTTATTGTTCGTCTGTCTCACTTGTCGCCCCTGACTGTTACTCTCTGGCTCCTTCCTGTTAGGTAGTTCCTTACCCATGTTAGGGATTTTCTGCATACTTCCACCTGCCTCTCAGGTTTGTATAGTAATCTCTTGTGAGGTACTGTACCAAAGGCTTTTTGGCAGTCAAGAAATATGTCTTCCCATCCTTCCCTGTCCTGCCATATTCTTGTTACTTCATCACAGAACTCCAGCAGCTTTGATAGGCATGATATCCCTCCCCTGAACCCATGTTGATGTTGGTTTTGGATCATTCAATGTTCCTGAAGTCATGATGTAGGTGGCACACTGTTCCCTTTTAAACTGTGGCGACCCTGACCAGCCTATGACCTTCCCGTACCCCACACATGCTGCTTGCAAGTTTGGTTAAAGCTAGCCCCGAGCGTCTGGCCTCTAACTTTCGTGTTGTCCAGCCACTTGGACTGGACGGTAGAGCGACGGTCTCGCTTCGTGCAGGTCGGCGTTCGATCCCCGACCGTCCAAGTGGTTGGGCACCGTTCCCCGTCCCATCCCAAACCCTTAACCTGACCCCTTCCCAGCGCTATATAGTCGTAATGGCTTGGCGCTTTCCCCCTGATAGTAGTTCAGTAGTAGTTCTCGACAAACATTCTCTTTTATAGTATTTGTATATTTTTGGAGCAGGTGTTCACTAATTCACAGGTAATTAAACACAACAGCGTTGAGAATATTGTTACTTTTCTTTGGGATTTTCTCCATTCTTCGCAAATATCTTCTACCATCTGGAGGGTGAAGAAGGATCACTTAATGTTGACATTTTATTGTTCGACGTTTCGTCATTAATGTGACATATTCAGGAATATATTCTGTATTCAACTGACACGGGTATATACTGAGCTTACACTTGATTGATTGATGAAGATCAAGCCACCCAAGCGGTGGCACCGGCATGAATAACCCGTAAGTGGTAGAGTTTTTTTAGAGTGAATGTGATCGTTGGTCGTGAAGGGATATACTGTGTTGAGCTCGCATTTAAATCGTCAGTCCTTACTATGTGGCTGTTATCGCGGGGGAGGTTACTGGTTGACGGTATTTATGAGGGTCTCCAGCTGCTGGACACTATTGAGGAGGGTCTCCAGCTGCTGGACACCTTTTTGACCAGAAGAGTGGCAGTGTTGAATGCTTCAGGGTGGCCACTGCAAGATTCAGGGACTCTTAAAGCTCTTCTAAGGTCGTTGGTTGCTTCACATTCCAGAAGATAGTGAAGTAATGGCTTTTCTGTGACAGTTTGGCAGAAGATGCACTCTCTCTGTCGGGGTTCACCAATCCCCCAGTTGCATCTGTGACGTAGACGTAGTCTATATAACCTAACTGCTATTTCCCTGTGGATTCCTTTTGGGATATTTAACCTGTCTAACTTGGTGTCCTGAAGATACCATATTGCAGAGGGCGAACCTTCAGCTGCTCTCTGGTGTAGATTGGCCAGGTGTAGATTGTTGAGGTGTGAGAGTGGTTGACGGTTAGAATACGTTAACTGAGAAGGTGGTGGAGGCCAAACCGTCAGTAGTTTCAAAGAGACATATGACAAAGAGTGCTGGGAAGACGAGACACCACGAGCGTAGCTCTCATCCTCAAACTAAAGTTAGGTAATTACACACACACACACACACACACACACACACACACACACACACACACACACACACACACACACACACACACACACACACACACACACACACACACACACACACACAGACACACAGACACACACACACAGACCACACAGACACACAGACACACACACACACACACACACACACACACACACACACACACACACACACACACACCACACACACACACACACACACACACACACACACACACACACACAGCGTATCAGCAAGGCGGACAGTCTGCCTGCTATCATACCTCACAGAATTGTCCACATTTCAGAATGTTTCCTTCGGCTGCACCTCTCCATCTTCCTCCCTGCTGCCAGTATACTTAGGGAGAGGTGAGGGAGGGAAGAGGTGAGGGAGGGGAGAGGTGAGGGAGGAGAGGGGTGAGGAGGAGAGGGTGAGGGAGGGGAGGAGGTGAGGGAGGAGAGGGGTGAGGGAGGAGAGGGGTGAGGGAGGGAGAGAGGTGAGGGAGGAGAGGGGNGGACACGGGAACAGCCAGAGTGACATACGAGGGAATGCTAACCCAAGTCTGGAGGAATTCAGGAAGGAGATGCAGGAAATGAGGATTACAATTAACAACCTGCAAAGTGAGCTGACATCAGCAAGGGAGGAGATCAAATACCTCACAGAGAAAAATAAAGAGACCGAACATCAGACTATCATCCAACGGGAGGGTGGGAATGTTACATTGGAAGGTAATGCCTCCATAACTGAAACATTTGCGGACATACTGAAAAAGAGCCCAGAAGCTATGGACACAGTGAGGGAGGTAGCCATGCAAGCAGCCACCTCACAGGCAGCAGCAAGGTGCACCACTCAGATGCTGGAGAGAAAAAGATCAGTGGTAGTTGTTGGCATCAAAGAACAGGAAGGATCCAACAGGCAAGAATGGAATAGCAAGGATAGAGAGGCAGTACAGGGGCTACTGAAGGGGTTACAGATGGAAGGGGCTGAAAGAAACATTGAGAAGGTTTTCAGGTTGGGCTGGTACAACAAGGACAGAAACCGACTTGTAAAGGTGGTGTTTACAAACGAAACCACGAAGGAGAATATTCTCGAAAGGAAGAGTCGACTGCAGCATGTGGAGGGATACAAGAAAGTATTCCTGCAGAGGGACAGGACGAAGGAGGAGAGAGCCAGGGCAGCAGAGGCAAGGAGGAAGCGCAGGGAGAGAGGAGCAAACCAGGAAATCACAGCCCCCAACACAACAGTCCTAGAGACAAGAGGCGAACCCAAAACCAGCATCCCAGCAACACCAGAGGGGAGGGCAACCACCACACCCCCTCTGCATAGAAACCCTCCCTTCCCCTCACCCTACCTGCCCCCACCCAACCCTCCCTCCCCCCCACCCCATTCTTACCCTGTCACCCCTTCCCCATTCCCATCATGTCCCCCCCCCACCTTTCCCCCCTGTCCCCCCTCCCCCTTCATCCCATACCCTCCCTATCCCTCCTCCCCCCTCACCCCGTATCCTCCATGTCCCCCCTATCTCCTTAACCCACACCCTACCTGTCCCCCCTTCCCTGAAACCCCCACCCCTCACCCCAAACTCCTCTGAGACCCTGCAAACCATCTCACAGATCTTCTCACCCACGGAAAAGCTTCCCACACCAGCAGAATGCTCGCCAAGAAAGGGACAAGAAAATGAACTGAAGAAAGTGAGCTTCAAGGCAATGTACACTAACATAGATGGGATTACAAATAAAACAAGTGAACTCGGAGATTGGGCACTAGAAGAAAACCCAGACATAATAGCACTCACAGAAACAAAGCTAACAAACACCATAACAAACGCAGTGTTTCCACAGGGCTACTATGTAGTGAGGAAAGAGAGAGAAGGGAGAGGAGGAGGTGGTGTAGCTTTGCTACTAAGAGAAGGTTGGAGTTTCGAAGAGATGGTAATTCAGAACTGTGAAGGTTTCAGTGACTACATATCAGGCACCATAGCAACTGGAGGACAGAAAATTATAGTAGTAGTCATATATAACCCCCACCGAATGACAGAAGACCCAGACAGGAATATGATAGAAACAACTTGGCCACCATCAATATAATAGAGAGAGCAGCTTCTGTGGCTAGCAGGAACGGATCCAGGCTACTAATCATGGGAGACTTCAACCATGGAAAGATAGATTGGGGGAACAGAGACCCACATGGAGGCCCAGACACATGGAGAGCTAAGCTGCTGGATGTGGCAACAAGAAACTTTCTAAGTCAACACGTCAAGGGACCGACAAGAATGAGAGGAGGGGATGAACCAGCCTTGCTTGATCTGATATTTACCCTAAATGAGTCGGATATAAGGGAAGTTAAGTTGGAAGCCCCCTTGGGAATGAGTGATCATAGTGTATTGAGCTTTGAGTACCTGGTTGAGCTAGGAATTATCACCCCCAAAAAGAACTGGGAAACAAAGGGCTGGCGTACCAAAAGGGAAACTATGAGGAGATGAATAAATTCCTATGGGATATACATTGGGACACAGAACTCGAAACCAAGTCCGTACAAGACATGATGGACTATGTCACCCTAAAATGTCAGGAGGCTGTAAGCAGGTTTGTCCCAGCCCAACAGGAAAAAACAGAGAAGCAAAGGAAGAATCCGTGGTTTAACAGGGAATGTATGAAAGCAAAGGAGCTGAACAAAAGGGCATGGAGGAACTTCCGTAATAACAGAACACCAGAAAGTAGAGAGAGATACCAGAGAACCAGGAACGAGTATGTTAGTGTGAGAAGAGCAGCTGAGAAAAGGTATGAAAATGATATAGCTAATAAAGCCAAGACCGAACCAAAGCTACTACACAGTCACATCAGGAGGAAGACAACAGTGAAGGAACAGGTGATGAAACTTAGGGTGGGCGAGGACAGGTACACAGAGAATGACAAAGAGGTGTGTGAAGAACTCAACAAAAGGTTCCAGGAGGTCTTTACAATAGAACAGGGAGAAGTCACGGCGCTAGGAGAGGTGGCAGCAAACCAGGTGACCTTGGAAAGGTTCGAAATTACAAGAGATGAGGTCAAGAAGCACCTATTGGAGCTGGATGTGAGAAAAGCTGTTGGGCCGGATGGAATCTCACCATGGGTATTGAAAGAGTGTGCAGGAGCACTTTGCTTGCCACTCTCCATAGTGTATAGTAGGTCACTGGAAACGGGAGACCTACCAGAAATATGGAAGACTGCTAATGTAGTACCAATATTTAAAAAGGGTGACAGACAAGAGGCACTGAACTACAGGCCAGTGTCCTTAACTTGTATACCATGCAAGGTGATGGAGAAGATTGTGAGAAAAAACCTAGTAACACATCTGGAGAGAAGAGACTTCGTGACAACCCAGCAACATGGGTTCAGGGAGGGTAAATCTTGCCTTACAGGCTTGATAGAATTCTACGATCAGGTGACAAAGATTAAGCAAGAAAGAGAAGGATGGGCGGACTGCATTTTTTTGGACTGTCGGAAAGCCTTTGACACAGTACCCCATAAAAGGTTGATGCACAAGCTGGAGAAACAGGCAGGAGTAACTGGTAGGGCGCTCCAGTGGATAAGGGAGTACCTAAGCAATAGGAAGCAGAGAGTTACAGTGAGGGGTGAGATCTCAGAATGGCGTGAAGTCACCAGTGGAGTCCCACAGGGCTCTGTGCTTGGACCTATCCTGTTCTGATATACGTAAATGATCTCCCAGAGGGTATAGACTCATTCCTCTCAATGTTTGCTGACGACGCCAAAATTATGAGAAGGATTAAGACAGAGGAGGACAGTTTGAGGCTTCAAGAAGACCTGGACAAGCTGCAGGAATGGTCGAACAAATGGCTGTTAGAGTTTAACCCAAGCAAATGTAATGTAATGAAGATAGGGGTAGGAAGCAGGAGACCAGATACAAGGTATCATTTGGGAGATGAAATACTTCAAGAGTCAGAGAGAGAGAAAGACCTGGGGGTTGATATCACGCCAGACCTGTCCCCTGAAGCTCATATCAAGAGGATAACATCAGCAGCATATGCCAGGTTGGCTAACATAAGAACGGCCTTTAGAAACTTGTGTAAGGAATCTTTCAGAACATTATATACCACATATGTCAGACCAATCCTGGAGTATGCGGCTCCAGCATGGAGTCCATATCTAGTCAAGCATAAAACTAAACTGGAGAAGGTTCAAAGGTTTGCCACCAGACTAGTACCCGAGCTGAGAGGTATGAGCTACGAGGAGAGACTACGGGAATTGAACCTCACTTCGTTGGAAGACAGAAGAGTTAGGGGGGACATGATCACCACTTTCAAGATTCTCAGGGGAATCGACAGGGTTGATAAAGACAGGCTGTTTAACACAAGGGGCACACGCACAAGGGGACACAGGTGGAAACTGAGTGCCCAAATGAGCCACAGAGATATTAGAAAGAACTTTTTTAGTGTCAGAGTGGTTGACAAATGGAATGCATTAGGAAGCGATGTGGTGGAGGCCGACTCCATACACAGTTTCAAGTGTAGATATGATAGAGCCCATTAGGCTCAGGAAACTGTACACCTGTTGATTGACGGTTGAGAGGCGGGACCAAAGAGCCAGAGCTCAACCCCCGCAAGCACAATTAGGTGAGTACAATTAGGTGAGTACACACACACATGAAATACAATGTAGTTCCGATATAAAAGAAAGGGGGATAGACAGGAGGCACTGAATTACAGGCAAGTGTCCCTAACCTGTATACCATACAAGCTGATGGAGAAGATTGTGCGAAGAAAGCTAGTGGAGCATCTGGAGCGAAAGAACTTTGTAACACAGCGTTAACATGGGTTCAGGGACGGTAAGTCCTGCCTCACAGGGCTAATTGAATTCTACGACCAGGCAACAAAAATCAGGCAAGAAAGAGAAGGGTGGGCAGACTGCATATTTTTGAATTGTCAAAAAGCCTTTGATACAGTACCACACAAGAGGCTAGTGAGAAATCTAGAGATGCAGGCTAGAGTTTTTTTTTTATTATTATTATTTTCTACCACAAACGTGGCCACACATTTCCAATTATAACCAGCATATATACATTTTCTTCTGTCCTCCATGGACAGGGTTAGAAATCAGTTAAACATATAGTTAAGGGATTTATTGAACAATCAACCACAGAAGGTGAGTCGGTACTTTTAAAATGCTAAGCTAACCTACATACGTAAATACATAGATAGATAGATTTACGTATGCTCTACATAAAGTGTTCGAAGTGTCATTAATGTGCATTTACAAAGGTGAAATGCAATTCTGATCAGCTTCCATATGTACTTTACATACATACATATACATACACACACATATATACGTACATATACATGTATACATGCATATATACACACACATGCATTCACATACATTTGTCTCTTTTACTCTGACAGGATGAGATAGCTGACAGAGAAACTAGTGTGCAATTAAGCACCTAATCACTGAAGGTGATTAAGGTGCTTTTACAAGCTCAGGTTATATAGCTACATCACATACATATATTGTATAAATGATACATTACATGGTTAATCTTGGATACAAGTCCAATATATCATCAAGTGTTCCAGTACTCGTATAGTAATTACACAGTTCAGCATACCTCAGCCCAGGAGGGCGAAAGTCAGCCAGTATGGGACATTCTACAATATAATGTTCAAGGGAGTGCATGTTTTCTCTTTCACAAAGTTGACACATTGTGTACTCGACATTTGGGTTTTGAGAAAGCTGCCAGATACGTCTATATCCCAGGCGTATTCTGGCCACTATAACATCACATTGCCGGGTTCTTGTTCTATTAGTCCCATATGGGAATGTCTCCTCACGATATCTATCATAATATTTAATGCTACAACTTTCAGGTCTTTGTGAATTTGTTAGGTCGGTGAGATCTTCATTTGATATTTGTTTAAGCAGGCTGGAGTGAAAGGGAAGGTACTCCGTTGTATAAAGGAGTACCTAAGTAACAGAAGACAACGAGTCAGTGTGAGGGGTGAAGTCTCAGATTGGGGTGACGTCACAAGTGGAGTCCCGCAGGGGTCGGTCCTTGGACCAATACTGTTTCTGATATATGTAAATTATTTCCCAGAGGGTATAGACTCGTTTCTCTCAATGTTTGCTGATGATGCAAAAATTATGAGGAGGATCGAAACAGAGGATGATAGTAGGAGGCTACAAGATGACCTAGACAGACTGAGTGAATGGTCCAACAAATGGCTGTTAAAGTTTAACCTGAGTAAATGCAAAGTAATGAAACTAGGCGGTGGAAACAGGAGGCCAGACACAGAATACAGAATACGAGATGAAGTACTTCATGAAACGAACAGAGAGAAAGATCTAGGAGTTGATATCACACCAAACCTGTCTCCTGAAGCCCACATAAAAAGAATAACGTCTGCGGCATATGCGAGGCTGGCTAACATCAGAACAGCCTTCAGGAACCTGTGTAAGGAATCATTCAGAATCTTGTACACCACATATGTAAGACCAATCCTGGAGTATGCGGCCCCAGCATGGAGCCCGCACCTTGTCAAGCACAAGACGAAGCTGGAAAAAGTTCAAAGGTATGCCACTAGACTAGTCCCAGAACTAAGAGGCATGAGTTACCAGGAAAGGCTGCGGGAAATGCACCTTACGACACTGGAAGACAGAAGAGTGAGGGGAGACATGATCACTACCTACAAAATCATCAGGGGAATTGACAGGGTAGACAAGGATAAACTATTCAACACTGGTGGTACGCGAACAAGGGGACACAGGTGGAAACTGAGTACCCAAATGAGCCACAGGGACGTTAGAAAGAACTTTTTCAATGTCAGAGTAGTTAACAGGTGGAATGCATTAGGCAGTGATGTGGTGGAGGCTGACTCCATACACAGTTTTAAATGTAGATATGATAGAGCCCAGTAGGCTCAGGAATCTGTACACCAGTTGATTGACAGTTGAGAGGCGGGACCAAAGAGCCAAAGCTCAACCCCCGCAAGTACAATTAGGTGAGTACACACACACATTATATATATATATATATATATATATATATATATATATATATATATATATATATATATATATATATATATATATATATATATATATAAAGGGGTACCACCTCTGGTTGCGTTTATAGGGACCCTCGACCTCGAAGAAGACGATATGCACCATCCGGGGGAGCCTTGTGGGTAACCTGCGTACTCATATATTGTCTCCTATCTTCCCCTATATTGTTGTACATTTTGTGATTTTATCTTATTTAAAATGTCATTACACAAAAAGAGTTACAACATTGGTTACATGCAGGGTACAAGGCTGCTTGTCACAGGTTGTACAGCTCCTCCAGCTTCTCAGATGGTGGGCAGGAACCATGGATGCAGTGAGCATTTCCTCTCTGGATCGCCACACTAAGGCGCTGGAAGCGGAAACTGGCAGCTCTAGGGTCTCTAGTTGTTTCAGTTAGCTTGGACCCCAACTCCTACAAAAAACTACCAGCATGTTTACCCCAGGCACCAAGTGTCTCTGTGAACATTGGGGACAAAATTGTAGTGGTGCTTAAGATCTCTGTATTTACCTGACTTAATTGCTTCCCGGTGATTGGCAGCACCTCCTGCCTGTGCAGCGCTGAAGTGAAAATAGGTGTTGGCTAAAGTTGAAACGCAAGTGTAATCCCAAACACAACTGTCCACCATTCTTCGCGGGGTTCACCGTGATCCAGTCTGGGCGACTGACAGGCTCGTCAGAGTTGCGGGGCATTAGGTAAGGGACAACCGGCCGTGGTGAAGCTCCTCTTATTAATGTCATTAGCCTCGCCGTGTTTTACATGCCCTCCTCCTGTGCTATAGCCAAGCAGGCCATGCCGTCCGTACCTGTCAGCCACTGCCTCGCTGCGAATACACCTGTATTCGGTGAGGAGTGGGACAGCAAGGAGGAGAGCGACAGTAATTTAGAGGGCGTGCGGGATGAGGGCTCCAGGATGAGCCAGGGCAGCTCACTTTACAGTAAAACTTCACAGGAGGCGCCCGTTTGTCCTGTCGCTCCACCACTATTGGGCGGGGACCGTTGAAGAGATGCTTTTGAGCAGGACCGACACCAGAAATAGTTAGGGACGACATCCGGCAGCAGGGTGAGAATTCAGGAGCAAATTTTGCAAACGAATCCGTAGGAGCTGTGCAAGAAGAAGGCGGAGCGACGCAGCGCCACAGCGGACAGTGAAGCGGACCCTCTGGAGGTCTTAGTGGTCAGGAAGAGCGGTTCTGCTTCAGGAAGTTTAGGCAGCAGGAGGAGTGCCGAGCTAAGTGCACCAAGAGGATGTCACCGTAGTTTCCGAAGAGTTGACGGATGCAGCCGCGACTAATCACGCTCCGAGGCAACAATGGGGTTCCTGTCCTCTTAAAAAGAACGTCGCTTTTGGCCGTTTGCCCGTATGGCCGAATTTCGACGTAATTTGAAAATGAAAAAAATATGAAAATAAATTTAGGATTTTTTTTTTCAACAACAGTAAGTTAAGGGTCCTCTGATAGGTTAGGTGGGCAGGAAATTCTCATAAAGTTTCAAAACGTTATGAAAAACATTAATTTAAAGTGTCCTCTCATAACCTCTGCGCGTACGCCGGACGACTCAAATAGAAAACGGAACAGAACGTCACTTTTGTGAGTCGATTTCATTTCAAATTACGTCGAAATTTGGCCATATCGCGCATACGAGCCAAAAGTGACGTTCTTTTTAAGAGGACGGGTTGCGCTGTGTGCAAGAACGCACAGCAGACAGACCCGGGAGCTACACACGCACACTGACGGCATGGTCTACAGGCACCCTCAAGGTAAGGGGCCTGGAGCGTCTTTATGTGAGCTGTAAGGACCAGTGTGGGTGTCCCTGTGTGACCCATCAAGTGAAGGACTGATGTGACCCATCAAGTGAAGGACTGAGATATATAAGTAGTAGTAGTAGGCATCCATCAGTCTCAGGAGACTATGGAGTTGCGCTCTGGTTGTCGGTCTGGAGTGGCCACACCAGGGCGCAGAGCCAGGGTAGGTTGATGCGGGGGAGAAGCTGTTACCCAGGCAGCAGGTCCCCCCTCTCCACGGCGCTGAAAGTCTCCAATGGAAAGGCATACGCCAATACGATTAGTTCCAGTGCCGTCGTAGGAGCTGTGAGTACCGGGTTGACCTCGAAGGTGGTGAAGAAGGGCACAGGGGCCTCCATCCCTGGAGACTGGTGTGGTCGGGGCCGCAGAAGAACCACCCCATCATGGGCATGAACGACCCCAGTTGAAGAGCAGTGGTGCAAGTCCCAGGGCAGCTAGCTCCAGCTGGCCCTTTCCCAGGCGGTCGTGTGGGGCTCGGCCCAGTTAGTGCAGCAGTTATGGAGGCCAGAGGTTAGAGCCCCAGGCTACCAGGTGAGTTTTGGCTTGACGTAACTGTGTGTTGTAAAATTACTGGTGAATACAAAGGAACCTCTAGTGAGGTGGGACCCAAGAGCAGCAGTCCAGGGTGTTATGTTCGCGTCCCGGGGCTTATTGATCTATATATATTGACAGTGGATTGGGCAGTGGCCGCCCGGTTAGCAGTGACCAGGAAGAACCATGTATTGTTTCCATGGAGGCGGGTCAGAGATCTGACCGGATCAGAGATCAGAGATTTCTGCGTGAAACGCTTAGCGTAATAGTGGCTTTAGGCATTGTATGTACTAGCTCTATCTATAAATCTATGAATTTTTGTATCACCTCTTGTATGTATGTACTTTACCTGAATAAACATTTGAAAACATTTGAATTTTAGATTTAGCTGCGGCCCGGGGGATGCCAGGGGTCGCTAGCCAGCATGAGTGTCCAGACATTCATTTCGTACAAATGTGATTATTGGTGTAGCTGAACTACATTTGAATTTAGGAGTGACATAAGAGATTTGTTACTGTAGAGCTTGGCGAGGCGATTCTGGACACGCCACAAGCTTACATTAGTATAATTATTTATTAAAGTAGCCTAATACCCCAGACTACCAGAAATGTCAATGGGAGAATTTTTATTTATCCAGATATTTACAATTAAAATGTAATTTATTTGTGACCAATTTATAGATCAGATTAAGAACTCATGAATATCTATGTTTTTTTTTAGGAAAGTATTAATTTTTATATATCATTTATTGGCCCAGAGAGTAAATGGTTTGTTGACTAAATTTAAACTGTAATATTTATACTTATGATTTCATTGAAATTATTGTTATGAGCTATTATTGTGAATAAGTATATGAACTTTTGATTATGATGAATTGATATATACATATTGGCCTAGAAGAGGCTTTATAGGCATCCTTTGTATGAAGGACAGTGATAGAAATTGAATGAACATTTCACAAGCGAGGCTACCGGATGTCCAGTCACATTTATGGTAAGGTAAACCTTCAGAAATCAGTTCCATGTATGACAGTCTTTACTTGTTGTCATTTTGATGTTAGTGATGTATGAGTAATCTGTCCAGGAAATGTTGTAAAGCTGGAATACGATGTTATTACTCATTACCGTAACGTCCCTGGGAACAGGGCGGTACCACGAAAGGTCCTCAAACACTTAACTGGCGCAGTTCAGTTGGCAGTATTGTCTTTGGTAAATATAATAGTGGGCGTGATAGGTGAGCAGGAGCCACCTATCACGCCCTGGGGAACCATTGGTCAGCCACGCGGTTGTCCCGCCGTCCGCCAGAGGTCTCTAGGGGGCAGACAGAGGCCAAGTTATGAACAGGTATACGAGCCCTCAGTGCCCACCCAGCCTTTGTAGGGGGAGTATGTCGCGTGCTGCTCTCACGACCGTCAAGAACCACCTACCATCTCCTCAACATGACATTCTTGAGTTATTTAGTGATATTATTGAGTTTGTAATTATTTTTTTATAACAATAGGGTCGCCCTGAATAAACTTCTAAAAATATGGGAGCTTATTTATTTTTAATTTTAAGCCGGAACTATTTTAAGTTTAGTTCCTTATTATAGGTTAAGGAAGTTACAACACAGATGAACTACAACCAATAGGTCCGTTGTGTTGTGCCAAAACACTTTGAAAGAATTTGATTTGTTTTGAAATGTTCTTTGATCGGGAATTTGTTGGAGGCAAAAACCCCCCGTTTTTCACCCCCAATTGTACGAACGTATATTTTTTGTACATAATTTTAGCGCAGTCTCTTTTTTGTTAATAATCTATTTTTATTTTCACCATAACACGCTGGGGATTAAGTTTTCTTTCGCAGCCTATCATAGCAAATTTACAGGACCTATAATTTTTGCTCTTATTTTTCGAAGCGTGATATTTATAAAGAAAATTATAGCACCACAAAGCACAAGGGTTAATAATGCTGCAAAATACATATTCTTCCTATTTTTGCATTTTCATGCGCGTCCGAGAGCTGATCTATTGGAATTATTTATATTAAATAATAATGGAGATGTTTCATCAGTGTTTTTGGAGTCAATATCCAGTTATGTTCTGCTCTCAAGGCTCAGATTCAGTTTATTATTGATATGAATTGCTACCTAATCAACATAATGTGACTTATAGCACATGTGACATTTGTAGTGATATGATTGTTACCACTGCGCCACGGAGACCCCACAAAGCCCTGTGGCGTAGTGGTAATAACACTCTCTCCGCGCTTCGTGAACGATTTGGTCTGGGTTCGTATACTAGCCGAAGAGGATTGAGTAGGCACCACTCCTTAACTGTACGCCTCTGTTCACCCAGCAGTGAATGGGTACCTGGTTGCTTGATCGGGAATGTCAGTCCTCACCGCCTGACTCCGCCAACCGCACCTGTCCTATGGCCAACTACTTGGGCTCGACGGTCTCGCTTCATGCGGGTCGGCGTTCAATCCCCGGTTGTCCACAAGTGGTTGGGCACCATTCCTTTCCCACCGTCCCATCCCAAAGCCTTATCCTGACCCCTTCCCAGTGCTATATAGTCGTCATGGCTTGGCGCTTTCTCCTGATGGTTCCCTTCCTGGCCTGTAGAGCAGGCGTTTCAAACTGAGGGCCATATTTTTTGTTGTCATGAGGGCCACACACCACAACTGAGGGCCCCGAGGGCCATATGGGCCACATGTGTTGACATGAGGGCCACACACCACAACCGAGGGCCATATGGGCCACATGTGTTGTCATGAGGGCCATATGGGCCACATGTGTTGACATGAGGGCCACACACCACAACTGAGGGCCCCCGAGGGCCATATGGGCCACATGTGTTGTCATGAGGGCCACACACCACAACTGAGGGCCCCCGAGGGCCATATGGGCCACATGTGTTGATATGAGGGCCACACACCACAACTGAGGGCCCCCGAGGGTCATAGGGGCCACATGTGTTGACATGAGGGCCACACACCACAACTGAGGGCCCCCTAAGGCCATAGGGGCCACATGTGTTGTCATGAGGGCCACACACCACAACTGAGGGCCCCCGAGGGCCATAGGGGCCACATGTGTTGTCATGAGGGCCACACACCACAACTGAGGGCCCCCGAGGGCCATAGGGGCCACATGTGTTGACATGAGGGCCATACACCACAACTGAGGGCCATATGGGCCACATGTGTTGACATGAGGGCCATATGGGCCACATGTGTTGACATGAGGGCCATATGGGACATGAGGGCCACACACCTAATTGAAGTCATGTAATAAAAATGATTCCATAATATAGCCTCATACAGGAATACAAAGTAATGAAGTACTTTAACAAAAGGAAATTATAAACGGCAACAAAAACATCTATACAACAACAACAACAACAAATACATTGTTCAAGAATTCCAACAGTTCTTCTGTTGCAAATGTTCAAAATGAACATTTATTTACGACTATTGAACCATTTTTAGTGTCTTGTCACAAGGCTTGACACACGTTATGACAATTTTAATGACAATTTTTTGCCACGTTTGGCTGCAATGGCGTTCCCACTTCGATCAGAAATGACAAGTGTTCATCACTTGTTCTCTGAGAACAAGTGATCAACGAGAACAAGTCTTGTTCTCTGAAAAGTTTTTGNACACCAGGCTACACCAGGCTACACCAGGCCACACCAGGCTACACCAGGCCACACCAGGCTACACCAGGCCACACCAGGCTACACCAGGCACACCAGGCCACACCAGGCCACACCAGGCTACACCAGGCACACCAGGCCACACCAGGCCACACCAGGCCACACCAGGCCACACCAGGCTACACCAGGCTACACCAGGCCACACCAGGCCACACCAGGCCACACCAGGCCACACTAGTACTAACACACTGTCTTTGCTTACATGGTGTGACCTCTCACACCAGTGCTGAACACACACTATCCTCATCCTTTAATTCTGGTCCTACTTTGTGTCAAATCTTTAGGACATTCTAAACAATATTTGTGCCATTGTGGGATGTAAGGGTTCCGTGCAGGTACTGTGTACCCGGCTACACACCTCAGCAACTCTGTATAAACTGTTTAAAATATGTTTGTGTTCATTCTATTGTGCAGGACTGTGTCAAGGGCATCCTGGAAGTCTTGGAATATGCAGGTTTCCTAGTCATTTGGCAAAAATTTACAAGATTCGTCAGGCGAGATTTTGTCTCAATGTGTCTTGAAACTTTCGCTTCCCACAATTACTGGACAATATACTGGAAGCTCCAGTATATTGTCATAGATACTTTCTAAAGGTTTACAAATGGATTACAAACACTAACAGACCCGTAGATCAAAACCCAGCTGTTTGTTTTAGAAATCTTAAAGATTTAAAAAACATAGCAAGTTGCAAATTTCAGGAAATATGTTTTGTCTAACTCAAGTTTAATAAAATGCTTTTACAGTACCACCCTGTTATTCGGTCTGTCCCTTCGTCAGCTGTTTGGCTTACTGCATCACACTGTATCACATCTCCTGAGGGATATTTTGCTTCACTCTGTCCCAAATCCTTATCCTGACCCCTTCCACGGGCTATATAGTCGTAATGACTTGACGCTTTTTCCTGATACCCTTCCCTTCCCTTCCCTTCCCTTCCCCTCCCTCCCCTCCCCTCACTCCCCTCCTCCTCCCTTCCCTTCCCTTCCCTTCCCTTCTGACTGTAATTACATGCAACGTCAGTCACTTTGCAGTGGCTGATGTCTTCACACTTGCAAGTCTGCACGAGGCGGATTCTGAGAGTAAGTGTACTGGTCCAGGGTACACTTGGTCCAGTAAGTGTACTGGTCCAGGGTGTACTTGGTCCAGTAAGTGTACTGTCCAGGGTGTACTTGGTCCAGTAAGTGTACTGGTCCAGGGTGTACTTGGTCCAGTAAGTGTATGGGTCCAGGGTACACTTGGTCCAGTAAGTGTATGGGTCCAGGGTACTGGTCCAGTGTAATGGGTCCAGGGTACACTTGGTCCAGTAAGTGTATGGGTCCAGGGTGTACTTGGTCCAGTAAGTGTATGGGTCCAGGGTGTACTTGGTCCAGTAAGTGTATGGGTCCAGGGTGTACTTGGTCCAGTAAGTGTATGGGTCCAGGGTACACTTGGTCCAGTAAGTGTATGGGTCCAGGGTGTACTTGGTCCAGTAAGTGTATGGGTCCAGGGTGTACTTGGTCCAGTAAGTGTATGGGTCCAGGGGTACTTGGTCCAGTAAGTGTATGGGTCCAGGGTGTACTTGGTCCAGTAAGTGTATGGGTCCAGGGTACACTTGGTCCAGTAAGTGTATGGGTCCAGGGTGTACTTGGTCCAGTAAGTGTATGGGTCCAGGGTGTACTTGGTCCAGTAAGTGTATGGGTCCAGGGTACACTTGGTCCAGTAAGTGTATGGGTCCAGGGTGTACTTGGTCCAGTAAGTGTACTGGTCCAGGGTGTACTTGGTCCAGTAAGTGTACTGGTCCAGGGTACACTTGGTCCAGTAAGTGTATGGGTCCAGGGTACACTTGGTCCAGTAAGTGTATGGGTCCAGGGTACACTTGGTCCAGTAAGTGTATGGGTCCAGGGTACACTTGGTCCAGTAAGTGTACGGGTCCAGGGTACACTTGGTCCAGTAAGTGTACGGGTCCAGGGTACACTTGGTCCAGTAAGTGTACGGGTCCAGGGTACACTTGGTCCAGTAAGTGTACTGTCCAGGGTACACTTGGTCCAGTAAGTGTACGGGTCCAGGGTGCACTGGTCCAATAAGTGTAGGTCCAGGGTACACTTGGTCCAGTAAGTGTACTGGTCCACCTCATAGAGGGTCGGGGGGGGGGGTGTTGGGGCAGATTTCAACAAGTCTTGACGCAAACAAGATCGTATATTTAAGGTGTATTCACAAAACTGGTGGGGTCAGGTATAGGACGGTTACACTGCTGTAGAGTGTATTAGTGTAAGGTAGTGTGTCGTGGGAGAGACTCCGGGCGGGCGCAGCTGACCCATCACGTGGTTCCCTCGTGAACAATACTGTCTTGACACTTCTGGACAACCAATCACCAACATGGGTTTCCTAAAACAGCTGTTTGCAAGGGGAAACTGTGGAGTTCCAACTGGATACTCGAGCAACAGTCAACATGCACAGTCAACACAATCATGACCTGTCATGTTGACAATCGATATACAGGAACATATCTAAATGTGTTGTGCGTACAATACTCTTTGACTGTGGCAGCAGGTGGAACAATCGTGGGGCCACAAGCTCATTTGGTCACTGTCGGTGCGGCGTGACCCCAGGCGGACCCCAGGCGTGACCCCAGGCGGACCCCAGGTGTGACCCCAGACGTGACCCCAGGTGTGACCCCAGGTGTGACCCCAGGTGTGACCCCAGACGTGACCCCAGACGTGACCCCAGGCGTGACCCCAGGTGTGACCCCAGACGTGACCCCAGGCGTGACTCCAGGCGTGACCCTAGACGTGACTCCAGGCGTGACCCTAGACGTGACTCCAGGCGTGACCCAGGCGTGACCCCAGACGTGACCCCAGACGTGACCATAGACGTGACTCCAGGCGTGACCCCAGGCGTGACCCCAGGCGTGACCCCAGACGTGACCCAGACGTCACCCCAGGCGTGACTCCAGGCGTGACCCTAGACGTGACTCCAGGCGTGACCCCAGGCGTGACCCCAGACGTGACCCAGGCGTGACTCCAGGCGTGACCCCAGCGTGACTCCAGGCGTGACCCCAGGCGTGACCCCAGGCGTGACCCCAGGCGTGACCCCAGACGTGACTCCAGGCGTGACCCCAGGCGTGACCCCAGGCGTGACTCCAGGCGTGACCCCAGGCCTCCAGCTGTGGCGGGTGGACAGCAAGGTGAGACAATCTGTGACTGATCTTCACAATCATCGGTCTGAGTGTTCTCACGTGAAGATACAGGACTATGGCAGTCCATCTCACAGCTACGACGGCTGTGTGCGGCTGTGTGCGGCTGCGGGCGGCTGCCAGTCACCCCAGCAACAAAACACATGGTGGTGTCTAAAGCCTTAGTTCTTACTTTTCACTTTCGTTTAAGACACTTCGCTTCAGACTGTGTGTGGGCGCCGACACTTTACACTCAACCTTCACTGAACACGCGCATTTATATCAGTAGGAGCCGTCAGGAGGATTCGAACCCAAGTAATGGGTACTCCTTAGCTCACACGGCCTAGACCACTACACAACTACATGATTAAAAAAAATGCAACCAGGGATTCAACTGATTCCCAGGTGTCTGGGCTGCAACCCGTCCTTGACTCAAGTCCATTCCATCCAGCGGTCGACCCCCACAGACGCATTCATAAATGTTAACATGCTGTTCATTCAAAACAAGAATTTTCTCAAATATAAATTAATATCATAATATATTAACATATTGTGCATATATATGCATAGGTTAGGTTAGGTGTTTAGGTTCTGCTGGCGATTATTTGTATTTGTAGTACGTGGGTGAAGCATTTACAGCGTTGTGGTTCGAACAAAATTCGTCAGTGAAGCACTTGTTCCGGATATGTTCGAACACCAGCAGTTGTGAGTCGTGTGTAAACCGTTTTTCATTCATAAACAGGGGGTTTGGCGGGTGCATGGAATCACTTTTGGATCTTTGTTTGGAGGACGGGCTGACGTGGGTGAAGCACTTGTTCCGGAAGTGTTCGAACGTCAGCAGTTGTGAGTTTTTCATTCATAAACAGCGGGTTTGGCGGGTGCATGGAGTCACTTTTGAGTCTTAAGTTGTGGTGAGTTGCAACACTTCACTTTGGTAAGTGTTCTTGCACAGTGGCACGCCGGCCACTTGCAATAGAAGGGAAGTATCGGGGGGGGGGGGGAAGTGCCAAGCCATTACGACTATATAGCACTGGGAAGGGGTCAGGATATGAGGATTTGGGATGGGACGGGAGGAAAGGAATGGTGCCCAACCACTTGTGGACAGTCGGGGGATTGAACGCCGATCTGCATGAAGCGAGACCGTCGCTCTACCCTCCAGGCCAAGTGGTTGGGCGAGTAATTGCAAGATATTTACAACGAATTAATGAGCTCTTGTTAACGTGACTTTGATGGTGTGATTGTAATTAGTGGCCGCTGACACACACACACACACACACACACACACACACACACACACACACACACACACACACACACACACACACACACACACACACACACACACACACACACACACACACACACGCCTCTCATGTGACATGCTGGGATTATGTTTCTGGGGTTGGCCAATCAGCACTCGGATATTCTGAAGGCGTCTACTGAGTCGCTAATAGGTTCATCCTTTGTGACGTAGTCGGGACGTCATGAGCTACGTCATCGATTTCTGAATTTGTTGTCAACTGCACCTTTCCATAGCACGTCGCAATAAGTACGTTGGTTACGATAGTGTGGCGTTACTGGCGAGGCTGACGGCTTGCTGTAGGTTCTCCACTCGTCTATCCTCCCCACAATGGAGGGCTCTAGGAGACTGGGAGAAGCTCTAGGAGACTAGGAGAGGCTCTAGGAGACTAGGAGAGGCTCTAGGAGACTCGAACCATGGACCAAAAGTGTGTGAGGTCGGAGCTCCATCGACTGAGGTATCGAGAAGCTTTAATAAGGAAATTTTGTTTATTTCTACTGATGTTTCTTCATGGTACGGACTACATATGCCACGGGAGAAGTCTAACAGTTTGGTTGATCACGAACACTTCGTGAATGGTGGACCGTGATGAGTCGGCGTTGAGGACCTGTTCTCGTTATAGTACGTCGCATTTTTGACGTATGCGTTACCTAAGGCCAAAAACTAACGTACTTGAAAATGGAGGCGGCTCGCGAAACTGACTTGATGTCACGTTTTCTGTTTTGGGTCCTCTGGTTGGTTAGGTTAGGGCAACCTAACCAAGCAGAGGTACTGACTGCCTTAGTACGGCAGTTTCTTGACGTTGGGGACAGTTTCCTCGGGTGTTGTACTGCGTGGTCTGTACAACAGCCAAGTAGTGCTTCCACGAATTCTCCCAGTACTGAAGATCGGATTATATCGGATTACGGATTAGATTGAATTCCAGATTAGATCGGATTCCAGATTAGATCGGATTCCAGATTAGATCGGATTCCGGATTAGATCGGATTCCGGATTAGATCGGATTCCGGATTAGATGGGATTCACGTGTGTATATAGTTCTTCCCATACAGACTACTTGAGTGTTGAGACAGTCATTAGACCCAGGTTTAATCCCCCCACACGTGCCTTAATCCGCAAGCACGCCCTGATCCATGGGTTCAGGCGTGCGTCCGAGGCCACTCTGAACGCTGGTTCGATGCTCTCATTGGTACACATGAAGTTATTGTGATTTACTTGTCATTCTGTCTTGGCTGACGACATATATTTCCGTCAATGTTTCACAATTTGAGCTTGGGCTTCCTTTAATGTTCTTAGGAAGACTTTGTCTCTTGGTACTTGCCATAGTTGTGCTTGCAGGGGTTGAGCTCTGGCTCTTTGGTCCCGCCTCTCAACCGTCAATCAACTGGTGTTGTTTGGTCTTGTTCAGCGTGTGTGCACGTCATTCCCACAGTGGAAATAGCTGCAAGTCCTCCTTATTGTCAAGCACAGGTGTCGGAAAAGCAATATTATTAAAATGTTATATGATCAATACGGAAGGAAAAAAATCATATTTAAAAATTGTTGAAAAATATACATCTTCATCAACTAGCTCCCCCAATTTCTCTTTCCACATGACCCGTGAATTGGAGAAATTGGGAAAAAACTATTTTTTTTGCCCGTGATGAAGCTTTTAACTTGTAGCGGAATTGTTTCATTCTCAACAATGTAAGGCTCAGTTTGGTGCGCCAAGAACAATTACCTCTTCCAGTTTTCGCAGAGAAAATACATTTTTTTTCTAGCTCATTCTAATGTTCTGTTTGAGGCTTCGTTTTGTTGCAAGATTTGTGGAATTTATTGGGCTTTATTTATAGATTTATTTGGCATCCATGGAGACTGTCTGGCTCTCTGACTTAAGGGTAGTTCTTGTAGGGAAGTCTTGTCTTACTCTTTTGTTATATGGGAGTTGATATCTCTATGTGAGGGGCACACTGCCCCCCCCCCACACCTGGTAGTTGAGACTGTCAGGGGGCACACTGTCCCTCCACACCTGGTAGCTGAGTGTGTCAACTTCCTTACATCACCGTCAGTGTGTTGGTTCATTTGATTACTTCATAACTTAACATGATCATTGAAGTGCAAACTAACATTAATAACGGTAGTAGGCCCAAGAGAAACAACAAGCGAGAAGGGCTATTCAATAAATTCAATTTTAATAATAAAGGATAGACTGGGAGAAAATAAACAGGGAACTTACAAACATTCAATGGGAAAATGTTCTAAGAAATAAAAATCCTACACAAGGAATAGAAAAACTGACTTCTGAAGCATATGAAGTCTGTCTGAAATATGTTCCTTTGAGGAAAGCCAGAAAGAGGTCCAATGTAGAAAGAGAACGCAGACGACATTACAAAAGGAGGAAGAAATTAACGGAAATGCTTAAGCAGACACGACTCTCCATACAAAGAAGAAATAATTTAAACGGGGAGATTGAAGAAATCGAACAGAGACTGAAGCATTCATATCAGACTGAAGAAAGGCAACTAGAACAGAAAGCAATTCAAGAAATAAAGAAAAACCAAAAATATTTCTTCACATATGCTAAATCAAAAGCGAAAACCACTGCCAGTATTGGACCTATTCGTATTAGTGAAGGTTCATACACTGAGGATGACAAAAAAATTAGTGAAATCCTAAAAAAGCAGTATGAGGACATGGTTAGCACTCCGATACTCAGCATGAAAGTGGAAGATTCGGACAATTTCTTTATGAATGATACTCAAACACCTGTAAATATAACTGATATCAACACGAGCGTGGCAGATTTTGAAAGAAAAATTGACAATATGCCCATGCACTCAGCCCGGGTCCAGACTCATGGAATTCAATATTTATAAAGAAATGCAAAGTGCCAGTAGCACAGGCACTCAGTATAGTGTGGATGAAGAGCTTGGACACAGGGGAGATACCAGATGCACTTAAAGCAGCAGACATTGCCTCTCTACACAAGGGTGGTAGCAAATCATTGGCAAAGAATTATAGACCAGTTGCACTAACGTCCCACATAATAAAAGTATTTGAGAGAGTGATCAGGAGTCAGGTCACTAGATTCATTTAAACCAATGACCTCCACAATCCAGGCCAACATGGATTTAGAGCAGGAAGATCATGCCTCTCACAGCTACTTGACCACTATGACAAAATCACCGAGGCATTAGAGGAAAAACATAATGCAGATGTCGTATACACAAATTTTGCAAAGGCATTCGACAAATGTGACCATGGAGTGATTGCACACAAAATGAGGTCAATGGGTACAACTGGTAAAGTAGGACGCTGGATACTCAATTTCCTGTCGAACAGAACACAAAGAGTAACAGGCAATCGAGTAAAATCGAGTCCGAGCGCAGTTAAAAGCTCTGTACCTCAAGGTACAGTCCTTGCACCACTGCTGTTCCTTATTCTCATATCCGACATAGACAAAAACACAAGTCACAGCTTCGTGTCATCCTTTGCAGATGATACAAAAATCAGCATGAAAATTACCTCTGCTGAAGACATTGATAAACTACAAACAGATATTAACAAAGTTTTCGATTGGGCAGCAGAAAATAACATGTTTAACGGTGATAAATTCCAGGTACTCAGATACGGCAAAAATGAGGATCTTAAACATAATACAGGGTACAAAACACAATCGAATCTGCCCATAGTAGGAAAACAGCATGTCAAGGATTTGGGAATAATGATGTCCGACGACCTAACGTTTAGGGAGCATAACCAAGCAAGTATTGCATCAGCCACAAAAATGATAGGATGGATTACGAGAATCTTCAAGTCCAGAGATCTCATCACAATGGTTGTACTCTTCAAATCACTTGTGTTGTCCCGTCTTGAGTACTGCTCGGTACTCACTTCCCCCTTCAGAGCAGAAGAGATTGCTGAAATTGAGGGAATACAGAGAACATATACAGCACGCATAAACAAGATAAAGCGCCTAAATTATTGGGATCGTCTCAAAGCTCTCCAAATGTACTCACTAGAAAGGAGACGAGAGAGATATCAAATAATATACACATGGAAAATACTGGAGGGCCAGGTCCCAAATCTGCACAGTAAAATAACAACATACTGGAGTGAACGACATGGAAGAAAATGCAGAATAGAACCAGTGAAGAGCAGGGGTGCCATAGGCACAATCAGAGAACACTGTATAAACATCAGAGGTCCACGGTTGTTCAACGTCCTCCCAGCGACTATAAGAAATATTGCCGGAACAACCGTGGACATCTTCAAGAGGAAACTAGATTTATTCCTCCAAGGAGTGCCGGACCAACCGGGCTGTGGTGGGTATGTGGGCCTGCGGGCCGCTCCAAGCAACAGCCTGGTGGACCAAACTCTCACAAGTCAAGCCTGGCCTCGGGCCGGGCTTGGGGAGTAGAAGAACTCCCAGAACCCCATCAACCAGGTATCAACCAGATCATCGCATGATCAGACTGTGAGGCAGCTTACTCTGATCTTTAGCTTTGGCAGCTGTGTTATCTTCCACCCGCCTCTCTGCTTCTCATCTTGGTCTCGTGTATTCATTTTTACCTCTCACTTATCTCCCTGTCTGCGTTTCTTCTTCTTTTTCCTCTGCATTTGTTTTATTTTATTTGAATTTGAAGTATTTGAATTTCTTGCCAGTATATATATATCATAATACAAAATTAGGCACGTTTTTGTTCAAGTAAATATAAATATTATTGTACCTCTTGCATCATGGACAACGAGACTGAGCTCTCCGCCCCGTGGGTGGGAGCCACCAGGAGAGAGGAGCCTCTTGTTCACCATCTGCCCACCCACCTGCCCGCCCACCTGCCCACCCACCTGCCCGCCCACCTGCCCACCCACCTGCCCACCCACCTGCCCGAAGCACCATACTACCTCCATCACCTCAACCAGACGTCGGTGGAGGAGCGGCGGTGCCTGGAGGCGTCGCTGAAGGCGGTCGCTCCCGCCGGTAAGTAAGGGAGACAGAGTAGTCAACACGGGTGGGCCCCTCTGTGGGCCCCTTCACTACCTGAGCCAACACACCAACAATTTGTCAATTAGGAATGTGTCAGAATACGTCACTTTCCTGTCTCCTCTCTCTCACACACACCGCCCTTCCCTCCTCTCTCTCTCTCTCTCTCTCTCTCTCTCTCTCCTCTCTCTCTCTCTCTCTCTCTCTCTCTCTCTCTCTCTCTCTCTCTCCCTTCTCTCTCATCCTTCTTCTCATTTTCTCCCCAGCGCCTTGCATACATTTTGTTAAGATTTTTTTGTATTTCAATTTTGCCCTAAGTGGCAAAATTTTTGTGGACCTCAAGGAGGACTTCACGGCTCTCTCTCTCTCTCTCTCTCTCTCTCTCTCTCTCTCTCTCTCTCTCTCTCTCTCTCTCTCTCTCTCTCTCTCTCTCTCTACAACATTACTAATAATACAAGAACAAATGTAAGATATCTTAATAATGATATTATACAGAAAATAGTAGTTTCCCTTTAGCTTCGAATCTGTGAGAGTTGTTGGTGTGACTTGGGTTGGCTGGTACAGAGGGGGGGAGGGAGGGAGGTGTTGAAGTGTTTTATGGTGCTACGGGTAAAGTGTGAATAGCAGAGAATTTCTGTAAATTTTCTTAAAATCAGTGAATGATAATTTGTTAAAATTTTTATTTTTATTTGAATATTTAGCTATGTGAGCAGTTCCAAAATTTCTCGTGATGATCTGAATGGGCGGAGAACGCAGTTCCCATCTTGAATACTGGAAACCCCAATCATCCTATGTTTGCCCCGTAACCCAGACCATTTTCCTGCAAAGTCAGTCACACACACACACACACACACACACACCACACACACACACCACAACACACACACACACACACACACACACACACCACACACACCCCTAAAAGGCCAGTTCAAGAACGGCCTTTAGAACTTGTGTAAGGAATCTTTCAGAACATTATATACCACATATGTCGACCAATCCTGGAGTATGCGGCTCCAGCATGGAGCCCTATCTAGTCAAGCATAAGACAACTGGAAAAGTTTCAAAGGTTGCCACCAGACTAGTACCCGAGCTGAGAGGTATGAGCTACGAGAGCGACTGCAGGAATTAAACCTCACTTCGTTGGAAGACAGAAGAGTTAGGGGGGACATGATCACCACATTCAAGATTCTCAGGGAATCGACAGGGTTGAAAAGACAGGCTGTTTAACACAAGGGGCACACGCACTAGGGGACACAGGTGGAAACTGAGTGCCCAAATGAGCCACAGAGATATTAGAAAGAATTTTTTAGTGTCAGAGTGGTTGACAAATGGAATGCATTAGGAAGCGATGTGGTGGAGGCTGACTCCATACACAGTTTCAAGTGTAGATATGATAGAGCCCATTAGGCTCAGGAAACTGTACACCTGTTGATTGACGGTTGAGAGGCGGGACCAAAGAGCCAGAGCTCAACCCCCGCAAGCACAACTAGGTGAGTACAACTAGGTGAGTACACCCACACACACACATGAAATACAATGTAGTTCCGATATACAAGAAAGGGGATAGACAGGAGGCACTGAACTACAGGCCAGTGTCCCTAACCTGCATACCATGCAAGCTGATGTTGAAGATTGTGCGAAGAAAGCTAGTGGAGCATCTGGAGCGAAAGAACTTTGTAACACAGCATTAACATGGGTTCAGGGACGGTAAGTCCTTCCTCACAGGGCTAATTTTATTCTACGACCAGGCAACAAAAATCAGGCAAGAAAAAGAGGGGTGGGCAGACTGCATATTTTTGGATTGTCAAAAAGCTTTTGATACAGTACCACACAAGAGGCTAGTGAGAAACCTAGAGATGCAGGCTGGAGTTTTTTTTATTATTATTATTATTTTCTACTACAAACGTGGCCACACATTTCCAATTATAACCAGCATATATACATTTTCTTCTGTCCTCCATGGACAGGGTTAGAAATCAGTTAAACATATAGTTCAGGGATTTATTGAACAATCAACCACAGAAGGTGATTCGGTACTTTTAAATGTTAAGCTAACCTACATACGTAAATACATACATACACAGATTTACGTATGCTCTACATAAAGTGTTCGAAGTGTCATTAATGTGCATTTACAAAGGTGAAATGCAATTCTGATCAGCTTCCATATGTACTTTACATACATACATATACATACACACATATATACGTACATATACATGTATACATGCATATATACACACACATGCATTCACATACATTTGTCTCTTTTACCCTGACAGGGTGAGATAGCTGACAGAGAAACTAGTGTGCAATTAAGTACTTAACCACTGAAGGTGATTAAGGTGCTTTTACAAGCTCAGGTTATATAGTTACATCACATACATATATTGTATAAATGATATATTACATGGTTAATCTTGGATACAAGTCCAATATATCAAGTGTTCCAGTACTCATATAGTAATTACAGAGTTCAGCATACCTAAGCCCAGGAGGGCGAAAGTCAGTCAATATGGGACATTCTACAATATAATGTTCAAGAGAGTGCATGTTTTCTCTTTCACAAAGTTGACACATTGTGTACTCGACATTTGGGTTTTGAGAAAGCTGCCAGATACGTCTATATCCCAGGCGTATTCTGGCCACTATAACATGACATTGCCGGGTTCTTGTTCTATTAGTCCCATATGGGAATGTCTCCTCACGATATCTATCATAATATTTAATGCTACAACTTTCAGGTCTTTGTGAATTTGTTAGGTCGGTGAGATCTTCATTAGATATTTGTTTAAGCAGGCAGGAGTGAAAGGGAAGGTACTCCGTTGTATAAAGGAGTACCTAAGTAACAGGAGACAACGAGTCAGTGTGAGGGGTGAAGTCTCAGATTGGGGTGACGTCACAAGTGGAGTCCCGCAGGGGTCGGTCCTTGGACCAATACTGTTTCTGGTATATGTAAATGATTTCCCAGAGGGTATAGACTCGTTTCTCTCAATGTTTGCTGATGATGCAAAAATTATGAGGAGGATCGAAACAGAGGATGATAGTAGGAGGCTACAAGATAACCTAGACAGACTGAGTGAATGGTCCAACAAATGGCTGTTAAAGTTTAACCTGAGTAAATGCAAAGTAATGAAACTAGGCGGTGGAAACAGGAGGCCAGACACAGAATACAGAATACGAGATGAAGTACTTCATGAAACGAACAGAGAGAAAGATCTAGGAGTTGATATCACACCAAACCTGTCTCCTGAAGCCCACATAAAAAGAATAACGTCTGCGGCATATGCGAGGCTGGCTAACATCAGAACAGCCTTCAGGAACCTGTGTAAGGAATCATTCAGAATCTTGTACACCACATATGTAAGACCAATCCTGGAGTATGCGGCCCCAGCATGGAGCCCGCACCTTGTCAAGCACAAGACGAAGCTGGAAAAAGTTCAAAGGTATGCCACTAGACTAGTCCCAGAACTAAGAGGCATGAGTTACCAGGAAAGGCTGCGGGAAATGCACCTTACGACACTGGAAGACAGAAGAGTGAGGGGAGACATGATCACTACCTACAAAATCCTCAGGGGAATTGACAGGGTAGACAAGGATAAACTATTCAACACTGGTGGTACGCGAACAAGGGGACACAGGTGGAAACTGAGTACCCAAATGAGCCACAGGGACGTTAGAAAGAACTTTTTCAATGTCAGAGTAGTTAACGGATGGAATGCATTAGGCAGTGATGTGGTGGAGGCTGACTCCATACACAGTTTTAAATGTAGATATGATAGAGCCCAGTAGGCTCAGGAATCTGTACACCAGTTGATTGACAGTTGAGAGGCGGGACCAAAGAGCCAAAGCTCAACCCCCGCAAGTACAATTAGGTGAGTACACACACACATTATATATATATATATATATATATATATATATATACCATATAATTATATATAGAGTATATGAACACTAATATATATGTACATATATATATATATATATATATATATATATATATATATATATATATATATATATATATATATATATATATATATATATATATATATATATATATAAAGGGGTACCACCTCTGGTTGCGTTTATAGGGACCCTCGACCTCGAAGAAGACGATATGCACCATCCGGGGGAGCCTTGTGGGTAACCTGCGTACTCATATATTGTCTCCTATCTTCCCCTATATTGTTGTGCATTTTGTGATTTTATCTTATTTAAAATGTCATTACACAAAAAGTTACAACATTGGTTACATGCAGGGTACAAGGCTGCTTGTCACAGGTTGTACAGCTCCTCCAGCTCCTCAGATGGTGGGCAGGAACCATGGATGCAGTGAGCATTTCCTCTCTGGATCGCCACACTAAGGCGCTGGAAGCGGAAACTGGCAGCTCTAGGGTCTCTAGTTGTTTCAGTTAGCTTGGACCCCAACTCCTACAAAAAACTACCAGCATGTTTACCCCAGGCACCAAGTGTCTCTGTGAACATTGGGGACAAAATTGTAGTGGTGCTTAAGATCTCTGTATTTACCTGACTTAATTGCTTCCCGGTGATTGGCAGCACCTCCTGCCTGTGCAACGCTGAAGTGAAAATAGGTGTTGGCTAAAGTTGAAACGCAAGTGTAGTCCCACACAACTGTCCACCATTCTTCCAGGGGTTCACCGTGATCCAGTCTGGGCGACTGACAGGCTCGTCAGAGTTGCGGGGCATTAGGTAAGGGACAACCGGCCGTGGTGAAGCTCCTCTTATTAATGTCATTAGCCTCGCCGTGTTTTACATGCCCTCCTCCTGTGCTATAGCCAAGCAGGCCATGCCGTCCGTACCTGTCAGCCACTGCCTCGCTGCGAATACACCTGTATTCGGTGAGGAGTGGGACAGCAAGGAGGAGAGCGACAGTAATTTAGAGGGCGTGCGGGATGAGGGCTCCAGGATGAGCCAGGGCAGCTCACTTTACAGTAAAACTTCACAGGAGGCGCCCGTTTGTCCTGTCGCTCCACCACTATTGGGCGGGTACCGTTGAAGAGATGCTTTTGAGCAGGACCGACACCAGAAATAGTTAGGGACGACATCCGGCAGCAGGGTGAGAATTCAGGAGCAAATTTTGCAAACGAATCCGTAGGAGCTGTGCAAGAAGAAGGCGGAGCGACGCAGCGCCACAGCGGACAGTGAAGCGGACCCTCTGGAGGTCTTAGTGGTCAGGAAGAGCGGTTCTGCTTCAGGAAGTTTAGGCAGCAGGAGGAGTGCCGAGCTAAGTGCACCAAGAGGATGTCACCGTAGTTTCCGAAGAGTTGACGGATGCAGCCGCGACTAGTCACGCTCCGGGTCAACAATGGGGTTCCTGTCCTCTTAAAAAGAACGTCGCTTTTGGCCGTTTGCCCGTATGGCCGAATTTCGACGTAATTTGAAAATGAAAAAAATATGAAAATAAATTTAGGATTTTTTTTTTCAACAACAGTAAGTTAAGGGTCCTCTGATAGGTTAGGTGGGCAGGAAATTCTCATAAAGTTTCAAAACGTTATGAAAAACATTAATTTAAAGTGTCCTCTCCTAACCTCTGCGCGTACGCCGGACGACTCAAATAGAAAACGGAACAGAACGTCACTTTTGTGAGTCGATTTCATTTCAAATTACGTCGAAATTTGGCCATATCGCGCATACGAGCCAAAAGTGACGTTCTTTTTAAGAGGACGGGTTGCGCTGTGTGCAAGAACGCACAGCAGACAGACCCGGGAGCTACACACGCACACTGACGGCATGGTCTACAGGCACCCTCAAGGTAAGGGGCCTGGAGCGTCTTTATGTGAGCTGTAAGGACCAGTGAGGGACCAGAGTGGGTGTCCCTGTGTGACCCATCAAGTGAAGGACTGATGTGACCCATCAAGTGAAGGACTGAGATATATAAGTAGTAGTAGTAGGCATCCATCAGTCTCAGGAGACTATGGAGTTGCGCTCTGGTTGTCGGTCTGGAGTGGCCACACCAGGGCGCAGAGCCAGGGTAGGTTGATGCGGGGGAGAAGCTGTTACCCAGGCAGCAGGTCCCCCCTCTCCACGGCGCTGAAAGTCTCCAATGGAAAGGCATACGCCAATACGATTAGTTCCAGTGCCGTCGTAGGAGCTGTGAGTACCGGGTTGACCTCGAAGGTGGTGAAGAAGGGCACAGGGGCCTCCATCCCTGGAGACTGGTGTGGTCGGGGCCGCAGAAGAACCACCCCATCATGGGCATGAACGACCCCAGTTGAAGAGCAGTGGTGCAAGTCCCAGGGCAGCTAGCTCCAGCTGGCCCTTTCCCAGGCGGTCGTGTGGGGCTCGGCCCAGTTAGTGCAGCAGTTATGGAGGCCAGAGGTTAGAGCCCCAGGCTACCAGGTGAGGGTTGGCTTGACGTAACTGTGTGTTGTAAAATTACTGGTGAATACAAAGGAACCTCTAGTGAGGTGGGACCCAAGAGCAGCAGTCCAGGGTGTTATGTTCGCGTCCCGGGGCTTATTGATCTATATATTGACAGTGGATTGGGCAGTGGCCGCCCGGTTAGCAGTGACCAGGAAGAACCATGTATTGTTTCCATGGAGGCGGGTCAGAGATCTGACCGGATCAGAGATCAGAGATTTCTGCGTGAAACGCTTTGCGTAATAGTGGCTTTAGGCATTGTATGTACTAGCTCTATCTATAAATCTATGAATTTTTGTATCACCTCTTGTATGTATGTACTTTACCTGAATAAACATTTGAAAACATTTGAATTTTAGATTTAGCTGCGGCCCGGGGGATGCCAGGGGTCGCTAGCCAGCATGAGTGTCCAGACATTCATTTCGTACAAATGTGATTATTGGTGTAGCTGAACTACATTTGAATTTAGGAGTGACATAAGAGATTTGTTACTGTAGAGCTTGGCGAGGCGATTCTGGACACGCCACAAGCTTACATTAGTATAATTATTTATTAAAGTAGCCTAATACCCCAGACTACCGGAAATGTCAATGGGAGAATTTTTATTTATCCAGATATTTACAATTAAAATGTAATTTATTTGTGACCAATTTATAGATCAGATTAAGAACTCATGAATATCTATTTTTTTTTAGGAAAGTATTAATTTTTATATATCATTTATTGGCCCAGAGAGTAAATGGTTTGTTGACTAAATTTAAACTGTAATATTTATACTTATGATTTCATTGAAATTATTGTTATGAGCTATTATTGTGAATAAGTATATGAACTTTTGATTGTGATGAATTGATATATACATATTGGCCTAGAAGAGGCTTTATAGGCATCCTTTGTATGAAGGACAGTGATAGAAATTGATTGAACATTTCACAAGCGAGGCTACCGGACGTCCAGTCACATTTATGGTAAGGTAAACCTTCAGAAATCAGTTCCATGTATGACAGTCTTTACTTGTTGTCATTTTGATGTTAGTGATGTATGAGTAATCTGTCCAGGAAATGTTGTAAAGCTGGAATACGATGTTATTACTCATTACCGTAACGTCCCTGGGAACAGGGCGGTACCACGAAAGGTCCTCAAACACTTAACTGGCGCAGTTCAGTTGGCAGTATTGTCTTTGGTAAATATAATAGTGGGCGTGATAGGTGAGCAGGAGCCACCTATCACGCCCTGGGGAACCATTGGTCAGCCGCGCGGTTGTCCCGCCGTCCGCCAGAGGTCTCTAGGGGGCAGACAGAGGCCAAGTTATGAACAGGTATACGAGCCCTCAGTGCCCACCCAGCCTTTGTAGGGGGAGTATGTCGCGTGCTGCTCTCACGACCGTCAAGAACCACCTACCATCTCCTCAACATGACATTCTTGAGTTATTTAGTGATATTATTGATTTTGTAATTATTTTTTATAACAATAGGGTCGCCTGAATAAACTTCTAAAAATATGGGAGCTTATTTATTTTTAATTTTAAGCCGGAACTATTTTAAGTTTAGTTCCTTATTATAGGTTAAGGAAGTTACAACACAGATGAACTACAACCAATAGTTCCGTTGTGTTGTGCCAAAACACTTTGAAAGAATTTGATTTGTTTTGAAATGTTCTTTGATCGGGAATTTGTTGGAGGCAAAAACCCCCCGTTCTTCACCCCCAATTGTACGAACGTATATTTTTTGTACATAATTTTAGCGCAGTCTCTTTTTTGTTAATAATCTATTTTTATTTTCACCATAACACGCTGGGGATTAAGTTTTCTTTCGCAGCTTATCATGGCAAATTTACAGGACCTATAATTTTTGCTCTTGTTTTTCGAAGCTTGATATTTATAAAGAAAATTATAGCACCACAAAGCACAAGGGTTAATAATGCTGCAAAATACATATTCTTCCTATTTTTGCATTTTCATGCGCGTCCGAGAGCTGATCTATTGGAATTATTTATATTAAATAATAATGGAGATGTTTCATCAGTGTTTTTGGAGTCAATATCCAGTTATGTTCTGCTCTCAAGGCTCAGATTCAGTTTATTATTGATATGAATTGCTACCTAATCAACATAATGTGACTTATAGCACATGTGACATTTGTAGTGATATGATTGTTACCACTGCGCCACGGAGACCCCACAAAGCCCTGTGGCGTAGTGGTAATAACACTCTCTCCGCGCTTCGTGAACGATTTGGTCTGGGTTCGTATACTAGCCGAAGAGGATTGAGTAGGCACCACTCCTTAACTGTACGCCTCTGTTCACCCAGCAGTGAATGGGTACCTGGTTGCTTGATCGGGAATGTCAGTCCTCACCGCCTGACTCCGCCAACCGCACCTGTCCTATGGCCAACCACTTGGGCTCGACGGTCTCGCTTCATGCGGGTCGCGTTCAATCCCCGGCCGTCCACAAGTGGTTGGGCACCATTTCTTTCCCCCCGTCCCATCCCAAAGCCTTATCCTGACCCCTTCCCATTGCTATGATAGTCC
Organism: Procambarus virginalis; assembly: GCA_020271785.1. Lineage (NCBI taxonomy): Eukaryota > Metazoa > Arthropoda > Malacostraca > Decapoda > Cambaridae > Procambarus > Procambarus virginalis. The sequence continues at coordinate 134,464 of WNGS01087286.1, forward strand.
GTAATGGCTTGGCGCTTTCTCCTGATGTTCCCTTCCTGGCCTGTAAGCAGGCGTTCAAAAACTGAGGGCCCCCGAGGGCATATGGGCCATATTGTTTTTTTCATGAGGGCCCCACACCACCCACTTATGGCCCCCCGAGGGCCATATGGGCCGGACATGTGTTGACATGAGGGCCACACACCACAACTGAGGCCCCCCGAGGGCCATATGGGCCACATGTGTTGACATGAGGGCCACACACCACAAACTGAGGCCCCCCGAGGGCCATATGGGCCACATGTGTGTCATGAGGGCCACACACCACAACTGAGGGCCCCCGAGGGCCATATGGGCCACATGTGTTGACATGAGGGCCACACACCACAACTGAGGGCCCCCGAGGGCCATAGGGGCCACATTGTGTTGTCATGAGGGCCACACACCACAACTGAGGGCCCCCGAGGGCCATATGGGCCACATGTGTTGACATGAGGGCCACACACCACAACTGAGGCCCCCGAGGGCCATAGGGGCCACATGTGTTGTTATGAGGGCCACACACCACAACTGAGGGCCCCCGAGGGCCATATGGGCCACATGTGTTGACATGAGGGGCCACACACCACAACTAATTGAAGTCATGTAATAAAAATGATTCCATAATATAGCCTCATACAGGAATACAAAGTAATAAAGTACTTTAACAAAAGGAAATTATAAACGGTAACAAAAACATCTATACAACAACAACAAAAACAAATACATTGTTCAAGAATTCCAACAGTTCTTCTGTTGCAAATGTTCAAAATGAACATTTATTTACGACTATTGAACCATTTTTAGTGTCTTGTCACAAGGCTTGACACACGTTATGACAATTTTAATGACAATTTTGCCACGTTTGGCTGCAATGGCGTTCCCACTTCGATCAGAAATGACAAGTGTTCATCACTTGTTCTCTGAGAACAAGTGATCAACGAGAACAAGTCTTGTTCTCTGAAAGTTTTTGTTGATTTCATGAACAGTTTCAAATAACTGTTCACGCACATAGACCGAACATTGTCATCATCCTCGAGACAAATGTTCTCAAGTTGATGAACTTTCAGGAAGTATGAAAAGGAAAAAGGTATCCCCCACTTCAAGACACTTTGCTCTCAGTGTAGACTCCGTCTGCATTTCTAATGGTTTTATCTGCAGGCTCTCTTCTGCCTTGGCAACATCAAAAGTGAATTTGATTTAGGCCGTTAACAGTTAACGCCATGGCAATATTTAGAAGTCTTAACTCGCTTGCCTCACAGCTGCAGTCGTGTTTCTTTTGTTCTTTTGAAAGCTATTAAAAATGTGATAGTTTATATTATAAAAACTGCAATTTTGTCGTAAATGACCAAATTACAGGTGTCTTTGTGTGGGACACAGGTGGGCTTGCAATGGGCCGCAAACCACACGTGTTTGACAGGTGTGGCAGGTGTTTGACCTGCTGCCTGACCTGTAGAGGTCTCTGCTCTCCTCCACCTCCAAGGCCTCCATGCAGAGGAAAGCACAAACCAGCAAATGAGCTGCTGAAACATTCATGCGACAAAACCGTTGATGTGATTACTCGAAAACACAAGTTTTTTAGTCATATATATAAACAGTATTCCATTATGACGTCCACACCATAGACACCATAGCCTTTTTGTACATAACTTTCTGTCCATAAGTTTTGTCGAGTGTGATGAGTGAACCACACGTGGAGTTATGTCTGGCCGTCCACCCGTCATCGTAATAGAACGTCGCACGTTGACGTATGCTCTACCTAAGGGCAAAAATTTAAAATGGAAGCGGGTCGCGAAATTGACACACTCTGTCCCGTTTTCTGTTTTGGCTCCTCTGGAAGGTTAGGATAAGGGCACTTTAGTACAACGGTTTCTTGACGTTGGGGAGCCTTAGGAGGAACAGGGCCGTGGGACAGTAGCAGTTAGGGGCAAGATAGTGTGAGGTGCTGGACAGTTGATTGGTGTTTGGTCCCATTGTTCGGAGCTTAATTTCACCAATGAAAACTTCTAAAAGTTTTGTAAAGTCATAATTGATTTTAACGATCCATTAAACGTCGTTACTGAACTAGGCGGACACATTCTGGTGATTTTGTAGTTAAGGCAATTTATCCTAGTTAAGTCTGAAGTGTATAGTTTCAGCTGTTATTTCTGTAAANGTGACCTCTCGTCCAGGCCACACCAGGCCACACCAGGCCGCACCAGGCCACACCAGGCTACACCAGGCCACACCAGGCCACACTAGTACTAAACACACTGTCTTTGTTCACATGGGTGACCTCTCACACCAGTGCTGAACACACACTATCCTCATCCTTTAATTCTGGTCCTATCTTTGTGTCAAATCTTTAGGACATTCTAAACAATATTTGTGCCATTGTGGGATGTAAGGGTTCCGTGCAGGTACTGTGTACCCGGCTACACACCTCAGCAACTCTGTATAAACTGTTTAAAATATCTTTGTGTTCATTCTATTGTGCAGGACTGTGTCAAGGGCATTCTGGAAGTCTTGGAATATGCAGTTTCCTAGTCATTGGCAAATAATTTTACAAGATTCGTCAGGCGAGATTTTGTCTCAATGTGTCTTGAAACTTTCGCTTGCCACTTGTATGGAAACAATTACTGGACAATATACTGGAAGCTCCAGTATATTGTCATAGATACTTTCTAAAGGTTTACAAATGGATTACAACCACTAACAGACCCGTAGATCAAAACCCAGCTGTTTGTTTTAGAAATCTTAAAGATTTTAAAAAAACATAGCAAGTTGCAAATTTCAGGAAATATGTTTTTCTAACTCAAGTTTAATAAAATGCTTTTACAGTACCACCCTGTTATTCGGTCTGTCCCTTCGTCAGCTGTTTGGCTTACTGCATCACACTGTATCATCTCCTGAGGGATATTTTGCTTCACTCTGTCCCAAATCCTTATCCTGACCCCTTCCACGGGCTATATAGTCGTAATGACTTGACGCTTTTTCCTGATTACCCTTCCCTCCCTTCCCTTCCCTCCCCTCCCCTCCCTCCCCTCCCCTCCCTCCCTTCCCTTCCTTCCCTTCCCTTCTGACTGTAATTGCATGCAACGTCAGCCACTTTGCAGTGGCTGACGTCTTCACACTTGCTAGTCTGCACGAGGCGGATTCTGAGAGTAAGTGTACTGGTCCAGGGTGTACTTGGTCCAGTAAGTGTATGGGTCCAGGGTACACTTGGTCCAGTAAGTGTATGGGTCCAGGGTACACTTGGTCCAGTAAGTGTACGGGTCCAGGGTACACTTGGTCCAGTAAGTGTATGGGTCCAGGGTACACTTGGTCCAGTAAGTGTACGGGTCCAGGGTACACTTGGTCCAGTAAGTGTATGAGTCCAGGGCACACTTGGTCCAGTAAGTGTATGGGTCCAGGGTACACTTGGTCCAGTAAGTGTACGGGTCCAGGGTGCACTTGGTCCAATAAGTGTACGGGTCCAGGGTACACTTGGTCCAGTAAGTGTACTGGTCCAGGGTACACTTGGTCCAGTAAGTGTACGGGTCCAGGGTACACTTGGTCCAGTAAGTGTACTGGTCCAGGGTACACTTGGTCCAGTAAGTGTACTGGTCCAGGGTACACTTGGTCTAGCAAGTGTACGGGTCCAGGGTACACTTGGTCCAGTAAGTGTATGGGTCCAGGGTACACTTGGTCCAGTAAGTGTACGGGTCCAGGGTACACTTGGTCCAGTAAGTGTACGGGTCCAGGGTACACTTGGTCCAGTAAGTGTACTGGTCCAGGGTACACTTGGTCCAGTAAGTGTACGGGTCCAGGGTACACTTGGTCCAATATGTGTACGGGTCCAGGGTACACTTGGTCCAGTAAGTGTACTGGTCCACCTCATAGGGGGTCGGGGGGGGGGGTGTTGGGGCAGATTTTCAACAAGTCTTGACGCAAACAAGATCGTATATTGATTAAGGTGTATTCACAAAACTGGTGGGGTCAGGTATAGGATGGATACACTGCTGTAGAGTGTATTAGTGTAAGGTAGTGTGTCGTGAGGGAGAGACTCCGGGCGGGCGCAGCTGACCCATCACGTGGTTCCCTCGTGAACAATACTGTCTTGACACGTTCTTAGACAACCAATCACCAACATGGGTTTCCTAAAACAGCTGTTTGCAAGGGAAACTGTGGAGTTCCAACTGGATACTCGAGCAACAGTCAACATGCACAGTCAACACAATCATGACCTGTCATGTTGACAATCAATATTACAGGAACATATCTAAATGTGTTGTGTGTACAATACTCTTTGACTGTGGCAGCAGGTGGAACAATCGTGGGGCCACAGAGCTCACTTGTTCACTGTCGGTGCGGCGTGACTCCAGGCGTGACCCAGGCGTGACCCCAGGCGTGACCCCAGACGTGACCCTAGGCGTGACCCCAGGCGTGACCCCAGGCGGACCCCAGGCGTGACCCTAGACGTGACCCCAGGCGTGACCCCAGGCGTGACCCCAGACGGACCCCAGGCCTCCAGCTGTGGCGGGTGGACAGCAAGGTGAGACAATCTGTGGCTGATCTTCACAATCATCGGTCTGAGTGTTCTCACGTGAAGATACAGGACTATGGTATTCCATCTCACAGCTACGACAGCTGCGGGCGGCTCCCAACGGCTGCCAGCGGCTGTGTGCGGCTGCGGGCGGCTGCCGGCGGCTGTGGGCGGCTGCCGGCGGCTACGGGTGGCTGCGGGCGGCTGTGTGCGGCTGCCAGCGGCTGCGGACGGCTACGGGCGGCTGCGGGCGGCTGCGGGCGGCTGCCAGCGGCTACGGGTGGCTGCGGGCGGCTGCCAGCGGCTACGGGCGACTACGGGCGGCTGCGGGCGGCTGCCAGTCACCCCAGCAACAAAACACATGGTGGCGTCTAAAGCCTTAGTTCTTACTTTTCACTTTCGTTTAAGACACTTCGCTTCAGACTGTGTGTGGGCGCCGACACTTTACACTCAACCTTCACTGAACACGCGCAATTATATCAGTAGGAGCCGTCAGGAGGATTCGAACCCAAGTAATTGGTACTCCTTAGCTCACACGGCCTAGACCACTACACAACGACATGATTAAAAAAAATGCAACCAGGGATTCAACTGATTCCCAGGTGTCTGGAATTCAACCCGTCCTTGACTCAAGTCCATTCCATCCAGCGGTCGACCCCCACAGACGCATTCATAAATGTTAACATGCTGTTCATTCAAAACAAGAATTTTCTCAAATATAAATTAATATCATAATATATTAGCATATTGTGCATATATATGCATAGGTTAGGTTAGGTTAGATTAGGTCAGGTCAGGTGTTTAGGTTCTGCTGGCGATTATTTGTATTTGTAGTACGTGGGTGAAACATTTACAGCATTGTGGTTCGAACAAAATTCGTCAGTGAAGCACTTGTTCCGGAAGTGTTCGAACGTCAGCAGTTGAGTTTTTCATTCATAAACAGCGGGTTTGGCGGGTGCATGGAGTCACTTTTGAGTCTTAAGTTGTGGTGAGTTGCAACACTTCACTTTGGTAAGTGTTCTTGCACAGTGGCACGCCGGCCACTTGCAATAGAAGGGAAGTATCGGGGGGGGGGGGGAGTGCCAAGCCATTACGACTATATAGCACTGGGAAGGGGTCAGGATATGGGGATTTGGGATGGGACGGGAGGAAAGGAATGGTGCCCAACCACTTGTGGACAGTCGGGGGATTGAACGCCGATCTGCATGAAGCGAGACCGTCGCTCTACCCTCCAGGCCAAGTGGTTGGGCGAGTAATTGCAAGATATTTACAACGAATTAATGAGCTCTTGTTAACGTGACTTTGATGGTGTGATTGTAATTAGTGGCCGCTGACACACACACACACACACACACACACACACACACACACACACACACACACACACACACACACACACACACACACACACACACACACACACACACGCCTCTCATGTGACTGATGCTGGATTATGTTTCTGGGGTTGGCCAATCAGCACTCGGATATTCTGAAGGCGTCTACTGAGTCGCTAATAGGTTCATCCTTTGTGACGTAGTCGGGACGTCATGAGCTACGTCATCGATTTCTGAATTTGTTGTCAACTGCACCTTTCCATAGCACGTCGCAATAAGTACGTTGGTTACGATAGTGTGGCGTTACTGGCGAGGCTGACGGCTTGCTGTAGGTTCTCCACTCGTCTATCCTCCCCACAATGGAGGGCTCTAGGAGACTGGGAGAAGCTCTAGGAGACTAGGAGAGGCTCTAGGGGATTCGAACCAGGGACCGGGCCAAAAGTGTGTGAGGTCGGAGCTCCATCGACTGAGGTATCGAGAAGCTTTAATAAGGAAATTTTGTTTATTTCTACTGATGTTTCTTCATGGTACGGACTACATATGCCACGGGAGAAGTCTAACAGTTTGGTTGATCACGAACACTTCGTGAATGGTGGACCGTGATGAGTCGGCGTTGAGGACCTGTTCTCGTTATAGTACGTCGCATTTTTGACGTATGCGTTACCTAAGGCCAAAAACTAACGTACTTGAAAATGGAGGCGGCTCGCGAAACTGACTTGATGTCCCGTTTTCTGTTTTGGGTCCTCTGGTTGGTTAGGTTAGGGCAACCTAACCAAGCAGAGGTACTGACTGCCTTAGTACGGCAGTTTCTTGACGTTGGGGACAGTTTCCTCGGGTGTTGTACTGCGTGGTCTGTACAACAGCCAAGTAGTGCTTCCACGAATTCTCCCAGTACTGAAGATCGGATTATATCGGATTACGGATTAGATTGAATTCCAGATTAGATCGGATTCCAGATTAGATCGGATTCCGGATTAGATCGGATTCCGGATTAGATCGGATTCCGGATTAGATCGGATTCCGGATTAGATCGGATTCCGGATTAGATCGGATTCCGGATTAGATCGGATTCCGGATTAGATCGGATTCACGTGTGTATATAGTTCTTCCCATACAGACTACTTGAGTGTTGAGACAGTCATTAGACCCGGGTTTAATCCCCCCCACACGTGCCTTAATCCGCAAGCACGCCCTGATCCATGGGTTCAGGCGTGCGTCCGAGGCCACTCTGAACGCTGGTTCGATGCTCTCATTGGTACACATGAAGTTATTGTGATTTACTTGTCATTCTGTCTTGGCTGACGACATATATTTCCGTCAATGTTTCACAATTTGAGCTTGGGCTTCCTTTAATGTTCTTAGGAAGACTTTGTCTCTTGGTACTTGCCATAGTTGTGCTTGCAGGGGTTGAGCTCTGGCTCTTTGGTCCCGCCTCTCAACCGTCAATCAACTGGTGTTGTTTGGTCTTGTTCAGCGTGTGTGCACGTCATTCCACAGTGGAAATAGCTGCAAGTCCTCCTTATTGTCAAGCAGGTGTCGGAAAAGCAATATTATTAAAATGTTATATGATCAATACGGAAGGAAAAAATCATATTAAAAAAATTGTTGAAAATACATCTTCATCAACTGCTCCCCCAATTTCTCTTTCCACATGACCCGTGAATTGGAGAAATTGGGAAAAAACTATTTTTTTTGCCCGTGATGAAGCTTTTAACTTGTAGCGGAATTGTTTCATTCTCAACAATGTAAGGCTCAGTTTGGTGCGCCAAGAACAATTACCTCTTCCAGTTTGCAGAGAAAAGAAAATACATTTTTTTTCTAGCTCATTCTAATGTTCTGTTTGAGGCTTCGTTTTTGTTGCAAGATTTGTGGAATTTATTGGGCTTTATTATAGATTTATTTGCATCCATGGAGACTGTCTGGCTCTCTGACTTAAGGGTAGTTCTTGTAGGAAGTCTTGTCTTACTCTTTTGTTATATGGGAGTTGATATCTCTATGTGAGGGGCCCAACACTGCCCCCCCCCCCCCACACCTGGTAGTTGAGACTGTCAGGGGGCACACTGTCCCTCCACACCTGGTAGCTGAGTGTGTCAACTTCCTTACATCACCGTCAGTGTGTGGTTCATTTGATACTTCATAACTTAACATGATCATTGAAGTGCAAACTAACATTAATAACGGTAGTAGGCCCAAGAGAAACAACAAGCGAGAAGGGCTATTCAATAAATTCAATTTTAATAATAAAAGGATAGACTGGGAGAAAATAAACAGGGAACTTACAAACAT
>WNGS01087286.1:143602-153901 GCA_020271785.1 Procambarus virginalis
CAGATGGTGGGCAGGAACCATGGATTGCAGTGAGCATTTCCTCTCTGGATCGCCACACTAAGGCGCTGGAAGCGGAAACAGGCAGCTCTAGGGTCTTAGTTGTTTCAGTTAGCTTGGACCCCAACTCCTACAAAAAACTAGCAGCATGTTTACCCCAGGCACCAAGTGTCTCAGTGAACATTGGGGACAAAATGTAGTGGTGCTTAAGATCTCTGTATTTACCTGACTTAATTGCTTCTCGGTGATTGGCAGCACCTCCTGCCTGTGCACGCTGAAGTGAAAATAGGTGTTGGCTAAAGTTGAAACGCAAGTGTAGTCCCACACAACTGTCCACCATTCTTCCAGGGGTTCACCGTGATCCCATCTGGGCGACTGACAGGCTCGTCAGAGTTGTGGGGCATTAGGTAAGGGACAACCGGCCGTGGTGAAGCTCCTCTTATTAATGTCATTAGCCTCGCCGTGTTTTACATGCCCTCCTCCTGTGCTATAGCCAAGCAGGCCATGCCGTCCGTACCTGTCAGCCACTGCCTCGCTGCGAATACACCTGTATTCGGTGAGGAGGGGACAGCAAGGAGGAGAGCGACAGTAATTTAGAGGGCGTGCGGGATGAGGGCTCCAGGATGAGCCAGGGCAGCTCACTTTACAGTAAAACTTCACAGGAGGCGCCCGTTTGTCCTGTCGCTCCACCACTATTGGGCGGGTACCGTTGAAGAGATGCTTTTGAGCAGGACCAACACCAGAAATAGTTAGGGACGACATCCGGCAGCAGGGTGAGAATTCAGGAGCAAATTTTGCAAACGAATCCGTAGGAGCTGTGCAAGAAGAAGGCGGAGCGACGCAGCGCCACAGCGGACAGTGAAGCGGACCCACTGGAGGTCTTAGTGGTCAGGAAGAGCGGTTCTGCTTCAGGAGTTTAGGCAGCAGGAGGAGTGCCGAGCTAAGTGCACCAAGAGGATGTCACCGTAGTTTCCGAAGAGTTGACGGATGCAGCCGCGACTAGTCACGCTCCGGGTCAACAATGGGGTTCCTGTCCTCTTAAAAAGAACGTCGCTTTTGGCCGTTTGCCCGTATGGCCGAATTTCGACGTAATTTGAAAATGAAAAAAATATGAAAATAAATTTAGGATTTTTTTTTCAACAACAGTAAGTTAAGTGTCCTCTGATAGGTTAGGTGGGCAGGAAATTCTCATAAAGTTTCAAAACGTTATGAAAAACATTAATTTAAAGTGTCCTCTCCTAACCTCTGCGCGTACGCCGGACGACTCAAATAGAAAACGGAACAGAACGTCACTTTTGTGAGTCGATTTCATTTCAAATTACGTCGAAATTTGGCCATATCGCGCATACGAGCCAAAAGTGACGTTCTTTAAGAGGACGGGTTGCGCTGTGTGCAAGAACGCACAGCAGACAGACCCGGGAGCTACACACGCACACTGACGGCATGGTCTACAGGCACCCTCAAGGTAAGGGGCCTGGAGCGTCTTTATGTGAGCTGTAAGGACCAGTGAGGGACCAGAGTGGGTGTGTCCTGTGTGACCCATCAAGTGAAGGACTGAGATATATAAGTAGTAGTAGTAGGCATCCATCAGTCTCAGGAGACTATGGAGTTGCGCTCTGGTTGTGGTCTGGAGTGGCCACACCAGGGCGCAGAGCCAGGGTAGGTTGATGCGGGGGAGAAGCTGTTACCCAGGCAGCAGGTCCCCCCTCTCCACGGCGCTGAAAGTCTCCAATGGAAAGGCATACGCCAATACGATTAGTTCCAGTGCCGTCGTAGAGCTGTGAGTACCGGGTTGACCTCGAAGGTGGTGAAGAAGGGCACAGGGGCCTCCATCCCTGGAGACTGGTGTGGTCGGGGCCGCAGAAGAACCACACCATCATGGGCATGAACGACCCCAGTTGAAGAGCAGTGGTGCAAGTCCCAGGGCAGCTAGCTCCAGCTGGCCTTTCCCAGGCGGTCGTGTGGGGCTCGGCCCAGTTAGTGCAGCAGTTATGGAGGCCAGAGGTTAGAGCCCCGGCTACCAGGTGAGGGTTGGCTTGACGTAACTGTGTGTTGTAAAATTACTGGTGAATACAAAGGAACCTCTAGTGAGGTGGGACCCAAGAGCAGCAGTCCAGGGTGTTATGTTCGCGTCCGGGGCTTATTGATCTATATATTGACAGTGGATGGGCAGTGGCCGCCGGTTAGCAGTGACAGAAGAACCATGTATTGTTTCCATGGAGGCGGGTCAGAGATCTGACAGGATCAGAGATTTCTGCGTGAAACGCTTGCGTAATAGTGGCTTTAGGCATTGTATGTACTAGCTCTATCTATAAATCTATGAATTTTTGTATCACCTCTTGTATGTATGTACTTACCTGAATAAACATTTGAAAACATTTGAATTTTAGATTTAGCTGCGGCCCGGGGGATGCCAGGGGTCGCTAGCCAGCATGAGTGTCCAGACATTCATTTCGTACAAATGTGATTATTGGTGTAGCTGAACTACATTTGAATTTAGGAGTGACATAAGAGATTTGTTACTGTAGAGCTTGGCGAGGCGATTCTGGACACGCCACAAGCTTACATTAGTATAATTATTTATTAAAGTAGCCTAATACCCCAGACTACCGGAAATGTCAATGGGAGAATTTTTATTTATCCAGATATTTACAATTAAAATGTAATTTATTTGTGACCAATTTATAGATCAGATTAAGAACTCATGAATATCTATTTTTTTTTTAGGAAAGTATTAATTTTATATATCATTTATTGGCCCAGATGGTTTGTTGACTAAATTTAAACTGTAATATTTATACTTATGATTTCATTGAAATATTGTTATGAGCTATTATTGTGAATAAGTATATGAACTTGTGATTGTGATGAATTGATATATACATATTGGCCTAGAAGAGGCTTTATAGGCATCCTTTGTATAAAGGACAGTGATAGAAATTGATTGAACATTTCACAAGCGAGGCTACCGGACGTCCAGTCACATTTATGGTAAGGTAAACCTTCAGAAATCAGTTCCATGTATGACAGTCTTTACTTGTTGTCATTTTGATGTTAGTGATGTATGAGTAATCTGTCCAGGAAATGTTGTAAAGCTGGAATACGATGTTATTACTCATTACCGTAACGTCCCTGGGAACAGGGCGGTACCACGAAAGGTCCTCAAACACTTAACTGGCGCAGTTCAGTTGGCAGTATTGTCTTTGGTAAATATAATAGTGGGCGTGATAGGTGAGCAGGAGCCACCTATCACGCCCTGGGGAACCATTGGTCAGCCGCGCGGTTGTCCCGCCGTCCGCCAGAGGTCTCTAGGGGGCAGACAGAGGCCAAGTTATGAACAGGTATACGAGCCCTCAGTGCCCACCCAGCCTTTGTAGGGGGAGTATGTCGCGTGCTGCTCTCACGACCGTCAAGAACCACCTACCATCTCCTCAACATGACATTCTTGAGTTATTTAGTGATATTATTGATTTTGTAATTATTTTTTTATAACAATAGGGTCGCCCTGAATAAACTTCTAAAAATATGGGAGCTTATTTATTTTTAATTTTAAGCCGGAACTATTTTAAGTTCAGTTCCTTATTATAGGTTAAGGAAGTTACAACACAGATGAACTACAACCAACAGGTCCGTTGTGTTGTGCCAAAACACTTTGAAAGAATTTGATTTGTTTTGAAATGTTCTTTGATCGGGAATTTGTTGGAGGCAAAAACCCCCCGTTTTTCACCCCAATTGTACGAACGTATATTTTTTTACATAATTTTAGCGCAGTCTCTTTTTTGTTAATAATCTATTTTTATTTTCACCATAACACGCTGGGGATTAAGTTTTCTTTCGCAGCCTATCATGGCAAATTTACAGGACCTATAATTTTTGCTCTTTTTTCGAAGCTTGATATTTATAAAGAAAATTATAGCACCACAAAGCACAAGGGTTAATAATGCTGCAAAATACATATTCTTCCTATTTTTGCATTTTCATGCGCGTCCGAGAGCTGATCTATTGGAATTATTATATTAAATAATAATGGAGATGTTTCATCAGTGTTTTTGGAGTCAATATCCAGTTATGTTCTGCTCTCAAGGCTCAGATTCAGTTTATTATTGATATGAATTGCTACCTAATCAACATAATGTGACTTATAGCACATGTGACATTTGTAGTGATATGATTGTTACCACTGCGCCACGGAGACCCCACAAAGCCCTGTGGCGTAGTGGTAATACACTCTCCCCGCGCTTCGTGAACGATTTGGTCTGGGTTCGTATACTAGCCGAGGAGGATTGACTAGGCACCAATCCTTAACTGTACGCCTCTGTTCACCCAGCAGTGAATGGGTACCTGGTTGCTTGATCGGAATGTCAGTCCTCACCGCCTGACTCCGCCAACCGCACCTGTCCTATGGCCAACCACTTGGGCTCGACGGTCTCGCTTCATGCGGGTCGGCGTTCAATCCCCGGCCGTCCACAAGTGGTTGGGCACCATTCCTTTCCCACCGTCCCATCCCAAAGCCTTATCCTGACCCCTTCCCAGTGCTATATAGTCGTCATGGCTTGGCGCTTTCTCCTGATGGTTCCCTTCCTGGCCTGTAGAGCAGGCGTGTCAAACTGAGGGCCCCCGAGGACCATATGGGCCACATGTGTTGTCATGAGGGCCACACACCACAACTGAGGGCCCCCGAGGGCCATATGGGCCACATGTGTTTCATGAGGGCCACACACCACAACTGAGGGCCCCCCGAGGACCATATGGGCCACATGTGTTGTCATGAGGGCCACACACCACAATGAGGGCCCCCGAGGGCCATATGGGCCACATGTGTTGACATGAGGGCCACACACCACAACTGAGGGCCCCCGAGGGCCATATGGGCCACATGTGTTGACATGAGGGCCACACACCACAACTGAGGGCCCCCGAGGGCCATATGGGCCACATGTGTTGTCATGAGGGCCACACACCACAACTGAGGGCCCCCGAGGGCCATATGGGCCACATGTGTTGTCATGAGGGCCACACACCACAACTGAGGGCCCCCCGAGGCCATATGGGCCACATGTGTTGTCATGAGGGCCACACACCACAACTGAGGGCCCCCGAGGGCCATATGGGCCACATGTGTGTCATGAGGGCCACACACCACAACTGAGGGCCCCCGAGGGCCATATGGGCCACATGTGTTGACATGAGGGCCACACACCACAACTGAGGGCCCCCGAGGCCATATGGGCCACAAGTGTTGTCATGAGGGCACACACCACAACTGTGGGCTCCCGAGGGCATATGGGCCACAAGTGTTGACATGAGGGCCACACACCACAACTGAGGGCCCCCGAGGGCCATATGGGCCACAAGTGTTGACATGAGGGCCACACACCTAATTGAAGTCATGTAATAAAAATGATTCCATAATATAGCCTCATACAGGAATACAAAGTAATGAAGTACTTTAACAAAAGGAAATTATAAACGGCAACAAAAACATCTATACAACAACAACAACAACAACAAATACATTGTTCAAGAATTCCAACAGTTCTTCTGTTGCAAATGTTCAAAATGAACATTTATTTACGACTATTGAACCATTTTAGTGTCTTGTCACAAGGCTTGACACACGTTATGACAATTTTAATGACAATTTTGCCACGTTTGGCTGCAATGGCGTTCCCACTTCGATCAGAAATGACAAGTGTTCATCACTTGTTCTCTGAGAACAAGTGATCAACGAGAACAAGTCTTGTTCTCTGAAAGTTTTGTTGATTTCATGAACAGTTTCAAATAACTGTTCACGCACATAGAACCGAACATTGTCATCATCCTCGAGACAAATGTTCTCAAGTTGATGAACTTTCAGGAAGTATGAAAAGGAAAAAGGTATCCCCCACTTCAAGACACTTTGCTCTCAGTGTAGACTCCGTCTGCATTTCTAATGGTTTTATCTGCAGACTCTCTTCTGCCTTGGCAACATCAAAAGTGAATTTGATTTAGGCCGTTAACAGTTAACGCCATGGCTATATTTGGAAGTCTTAACTCGCTTGCCTCACAGCTGCAGTCGTGTTTCTTTTGTTCTTTTGAAAGCTATTAAAAATGTGATAGTTTATATTATAAAAACTGCAATTTTGGTCGTAAATGACCAAATTACAGGTGTCTTTGTGTGGGACACAGGTGGGCTTGCAATGGGCCGCAACCACACGTGTTTGACAGGTGTGGCAGTGTTTGACAGGTGTGGCAGGTGTTTGACCTGCCTGCCTGACCTGTAGAGGTCTCTGCTCTCCTCCCCTCCAAGGCCTCCAGCAGAGGAAAGCACAAACAAAGCAAATGAGCTGCTGAAACATTCATGCGACAAAAACCGTTGATGTGATTACTCGAAAAACCCAAGTTTTTTAGTCATATATATAAACAGTATTCCATTATGACGTCCACACCATAGACACCATAGCCTTTTGTACATAACATTCTGTCCATAAGTTGTGTCGAGTGTGATGAGGGAACCACACGTGGAGTTATGTCTGGCCGTCCAACCCGTCATCGTAATAGAACGTCGCACTTTGACGTATGCTCTACCTAAGGGCAAAAATTTTAAATGGAAGCGGGTCGCGAAATTGACACACTCTGTCCCGTTTTTCTGTTTTGGCTCCTCTGGAAGGTTAGGATAAGGGCACTTTAGTACAACGGTTTCTTGACGTTGGGGAGCCTTAGGAGGAACAGGGCCGTGGGACAAGTAGCAGTTAGGGGCAAAATAGTGTGAGGTGCTGGGCCAGTTGATTGGTGTTTCTGGTCCCATTGTTCGGAGCTTAATTTCACCAATGAAAACTTCCAAAAGTTTTGTAAAGTCATAATTGATTTTAACGATCCATTAAACGTCGTTACTGAACTAGGCGAACACATTCTGGCGATTTTGTAGTCAAGGCAATGTATCCTAGTTAAGTCAGTGAAGTGTATAGTTTCAGCTGTTATTTCTGTAAAACAATTGTTGTAAACGCGGCCTCTGCTCTCTATACAGCCTGGGTGAACAGAGGTCTCGAGCATCAGTCCAAGTCGCTATTTTGGAAGGTAAACATTAAATTTTCACCAGTGACAGTGGTGGGTATGACACTAGGGTATGTCACTAGGGTATGTCACTGACACTAGGGTATCTACGTGTACCCTGTTGAGGGAAGTGTAGTACTGACTTGGTCCTATAGAGTGTTGTTCTGCGCGTACACTAATAGCAGGGTGGAGGGTGAGGAAGGTGGTCCAGCACCTTTACTGCTGCCCCAGGGAACACTTTTGTGGCCTGTAGTTGGTGGTGGGAGGTACTGGGCCCTGGAGGCTGCTCCTCTCAGCCCTCCTGCTATCATTCCCGCCGCCACCACCTGCTGCACCCACCACACATTAGGCGTAATGGTGCCTCGGAGGACGCCCCTGTGTGTGTGTGTGTGTACTCACCTATTTGTACTCACCTATTTGTGCTTGCGGGGGTTGAGCTTTGGCTCTTTGGTCCCGCCTCTCAACTGTCAATCAACCGGTGTACAGATTCCTGAGCCTACTGGGCTCTATCATATCTACACTTGAAACTGTGTATGGAGTCAGCCTCCACCACATCACTGCCTAAAGCATTCCATCCGTTAACTACTCTGACACTGAAAAAGTTCCTTCTAACGTCTCTGTGGCTCATGTGGGTACTCAGTTTCCACCTGTGTCCCCTTGTTCGCGTCCCCCCAGTGTTGAATAGTTTGTCCTTGTCTACCCGGTCGATTCCTCTGAGGATTTTGTAGGTTGTGATCATATCTCCCCTTACTCTTCTGTCTTCCAGTGTCGTAAGGTGCATTTCCCGCAGCCTTTCCTCGTAACTCATGCCTCTTAGTTCTGGGACTAGTCTAGTGGCATACCTTTGGACTTTTTCCAGCTTCGTCTTGTGCTTGACAAGGTACGGGCTCCATGCTGTGTGTGTGTGTGTGTGTGTGTGTGTGTGTGTGTGTGTGTGTGTGTGTGTGTGTGTGTGTGTGTGTGTGTGTGTGTGTGTGTGTGTGTGTGTTTTGTGTGTGTGTGTGTGTGTGTGTGTGTGTGTTGTGTTGTTGTGTGTGTGTGTGTGTACTCACCTATTTGTACTCACCTATTTGTGCTTGCGGGGGTTGAGCTTTGGCTCTTTGGTCCCGCCTCTCAACTGTCAATCAACGGTGTACAGATTCCCGAGCCTACTGGGCTCTATCATATCTACCCTTGAAACTGTGTATGGAGTCAGCCTCCACCACATCACTGCCTAATGCATTCCATCCGTTAACTACTCTGACACTGAAAAAGTTCCTTCTAACGTCTCTGTGGCTCATGTGGGTACTCAGTTTCCACCTGTGTCCCCTTGTTCGCGTCCCCCCAGTGTTGAATAGTTTGTCCTTGTCTACCCGGTCGATTCCTCTGAGGATTTTGTAGGTTGTGATCATATCTCCCCTTACTCTTCTGTCTTCCATGTCGTAAGGTGCATTTCCCGCAGCCTTTCCTCGTAACTCATGCCTCTTAGTTCTGGGACTAGTCTAGTGGCATACCTTTGGACTTTTTCCAGCTTCGTCTTGTGCTTGACAAGGTACGGGCTCCATGCTGGGGCTGCATACTCCAGGATTGGTCTTACATATGTGGTGTACAAGATTCTGAATGATTCCTTACACAGGTTCCTGAACGCTGTTCTGATGTTAGCCAGCCTCGCATATGCCGCAGATGTTATCCTTTTTATGTGGGCTTCAGGAGACAGGTTTGGTGTGATATCAACTCCTAGATCTTTCTCTCTGTCCGTTTCATTAAGTACTTCATCTCCTATTCTGTATCCTGTGTCTGGCCTCCTGTTTCCACTGCCTAGTTTCATTACTTTGCATTTACTCGGGTTGAACTTCAACAGCCATTTGTTGGACCATTCACTCAGTCTGTCTAGGTCGTCTTGTAGCCTCCTACTATCGTCCTCAGTTTCAATCCTCCTCATAATTTTTGCATCATCGGCAAACATTGAGAGAAACGATTCTATACCCTCTGGGAGATCATTTACATATATCAGAAACAGTATAGGTCCAAGGACTGACCCCTGCGGGACTCCACTCGTAACGTCTCGCCAATCTGAGACCTCACCCCTCACACTGACTCTTTGTCTCCTGTTGCTTAGGTACTCCTGTATCCAACGGAGTACCTTCCCTTTCACTCCAGCCTGCATCTCGCTTTTTCACTAGCCTCTTGTGTGGCACTGTATCAAAGGCTTTCTGACAATCCAAAAATATGCAGTCTGCCCACCCTTCTCTTTCTTGCCTTATTTTGTTGCCTGGTCGTAGAATTCAAGTAACCCTGTGAGGCAGGACCTGCCATCCCTGAATCCATGTTGGTGCTGTGTTACAAAGTTCTTTCGCTCCAGGTGCTCCACTAGCTTTCTTCGCACAATCTTCTCCATCAGCTTGCATGGTATGCAGGTTAGGGACACTGGCCTGTATTCAGTGCCTCCTGTCTATCCCCTTTCTTGTATATCGGGACTACATTAGCTGCTTTCCAAATTTCTGGCAGTTCCCCTGTTGCCAGAGATTTGTTATACACTATGGAGAGTGGTAGGCACAGTTCTTCTGCTCCTTCCTTAAGTATCCAAGGAGAGATTCCATCTGGGCCTATAGCCTTTGTCACATCCAACTCTAGTAAACACTTTCTTACTTCCCCGCTTGTAATCTCAAACTCTTCCAGTGGTTCCTGGTTAGCTATCCCCTCTCTTAACTCTGGGATTTCCCTAGTTCTAGGGTGAAGACCTCTTGGAATTTCTTATTCAGTTCCTCACATACTTCCTTGTCGTTTGTAGTGAATCCTTCTGCCCCTATCCTTAATTTCATAACCTGTTCCTTTACTGTTGTTTTTCTCCTGATGTGGCTATGCAGCAATTTAGGCTGAGTCTTTGCCTTGCTTGCGATGTCGTTTTCGTATTGTCTTTCCGCCTCTCTTCTCATCCTGACATATTCATTCTGGCATTCTGGTATCTTTCTCTGCTCTCCAGTGTCCTGTTATTCCTATAGTTTCTCCATGTCCTTTTACTTTGTTGCTTAGCTAGCCTACATCTCTGATTAAACCATGGGTTTCTCATCTTCATTTCACTGTTTTCCTTTTGGCTGGGACAAACTTGTTTGCTGCTTCCTTGCACTTTTGCGTGATGTAGTCCATCATATCTTGGGCCGTCTTTTCCCTGAGCTCTGTTCCCCATGCTATGTCTGTTAGGAATTTCCTTATCTCCTCATAGTTTTCCTTTTCGGTATGCTAACCTTTTGGGTTTCAGTATCTCTCCTCGAGTTCAATACCCTTCTTCCA
>WNGS01087296.1:0-12288 GCA_020271785.1 Procambarus virginalis
ACATCTTAGTTACTGTTGGCTAGTAACATCTTAGTTACTGTTGGCTAGTAGTATCTTAGTTACTGTTGGCTAGTAGTATCTTAGTTACTGTTGGCTAGTACCATCTTAGTTACTGTTGGCTAGTAGCATCTTAGTTACTGTTGGCTAGTAGTATCTTAGTTACTGTTGGCTAGTAGTATCTTAGTTACTGTTGGCTAGTAGTATCTTAGTTACTGTTGGCTAGTACCATCTTAGTTACTGTTGGCTAGTAGCATCTTAGTTACTGTTGGCTAGTAGTATCTTAGTTACTGTTGGCTAGTAGTATCTTAGTTACTGTTGGCTAGTAGTATCTTAGTTACTGTTGGCTAGTAGTATCTTAGTTACTGTTGGCTAGTAACATCTTAGTTACTGTTGGCTAGTTGTATCTTAGTTACTGTTGGCTAGTAGTATCTTAGTTACTGTTGGCTAGTACCATCTTAGTTACTGTTGGCTAGTAGTATCTTAGTTACTGTTGGCTAGTACCATCTTAGTTACTGTTGGCTAGTAACATCTTAGTTACTACTGGCTAGTAACATCTTAGTTACTCATAGCTTCAGCCACGTTGTGACTCATCGCCTGCATAACTGAAATACTTTTGGGAATATTGTTCATCTTTCTTATCCACTCTTATTCCTTCTATTCTCTCCTTTTCCGTCCTCTTCCTTCTCTCTCTCTCTCTCTCTCTCTCTCTCTCTCTCTCTCTCTCTCTCTCTCTCTCTCTCTCTCTCACACACACACACACACACAGGGACATGAACAGAAACAGGTCGGTCTGTGATCATGCAGTTTCTTGTGACACAAAAGGTAAACTTACCCTAACAATGTGTCTGGTTGGGCTGGTTATAACCATCAATATTGACCGCCTCTTAAAACACACTTTTCCTCTGTCAAAAAACAGGCAGTAAATCATTCGTATTAACTTTGTGCGTCCATAATATTTAAATTATGGGTAAGTATGGTAATGTTCTTGGTGTGTGTGTGTGTGTGTAAGGGGGGGGGAGGGGGTGGGGGTGTGTGTGTAAGGGGGGGGAGGGGGGGGTGTGTGTGTAAGGGGGGGGAGGGGGTGTGTGTGTGTGTGTAAGGGGGGGGAGGGGGTGGGGGTGTGTGTGTAAGGGGGGGGAGGGGGTGTGTGTGTGTGTGTAAGGGGGGGTAGGGGGTGGGGGTGTGTGTGTGTGTGTGTGTGTGTGTGTGTGTGTGTGTGTGTGTGTAAGGGGGGGGAGGGTGGGTGTGTGTGTAAGGGGGGGGAGGGGGTGGGGGTGTGTGTGTAAGGGGGGGGAGGGGGTGGGTGTGTGTGTGTGTGTATTTACTCTTTCTATGGGCATAAAATAAAATAGTAATAAAATAACGAGGATAAGACAGGACAGAGATGGTTGGGCAGACTGCATATTTCTGGACTATCAAAAAGCCTTTGATACAGTACCGCACATGAGACTGCTGTTCAAACTCGAGAGGCAGGCGGGGGTGGAGGGAAAGGTCCTGGCATGGATAAGGAACTACCTAACAGGAAGGAGCCAAAGAGTTACGGTAAGGGGCGAGAAGTCGGACTGGTGAACAGTAACAAGTGGAGTACCACAAGGATCGGTGCTGGGACCAATTCTATTTCTTGTATATGTTAACGATATGTTTGCGGGTGTAGAGTCCTACATGTCGATGTTTGCGGATGACGCAAAGTTGATGAGAAGAGTTGTGACAGATGAGGATTGCAGGATCCTCCAAGAGGACCTGAACAGGTTGCAGAGATGGTCAGAGAAATGGCTACTGGAATTCAACACGAGCAAATGTAAAGTTTTGGAAATGGGATCAGGTGATAGGCGACCAAAGGGACAGTACACAATGAAGGGGAACAGCCTACCTGTGACGACGCGCGAAAGAGACCTGGGTGTGGACGTAACACCTAATCTATCTCCTGAAGCACATATAAATAGGATAACGACAGCAGCGTACTCTACACTGGCAAAAGTTAGAACATCATTCAGAAACCTAAGTTAGGAGGCATTTAGGGCGCTTTAACTGCCTACGTGAGGCCAGTCTTAGAGTATGCCGCCTCATCATGGAGTCCCCATCTGAAGAAGCATATAAGGAAACTGGAAAAGGTTCAGAGGTTTGCAACGAGACTCGTCCCAGAGTTACGAGGGATGGGGTATGAGGAGCTCCTGATGGAACTGTGCCTTACGACACTAGAAAGAAGAAGGGAGAGTGGGGGATATGATAGGAACGTATAAAATACTCAGGGGGATCGACAGAGTGGACATAGACGAAATGTTCACACGGAATAGTAACAGAACGAGGGGACATGGGTGGAAGCTGGAAACTCAGATGAGTCACAGAGATGTTAGGAAGTTTTCTTTTAGCGTGAGAGTAGTGGAAAAAAATGGAATGCACTTAAGGAACAGGTTGTGGAAGCAAATACTATTCATAATTTTAAAACCTGGTATGATAGGGAAATGGGACAGGAGTCATTGCTGTAAACAACCGATGGCTTGAAAGGCGGGATCCAAGAGTCAATGCTCGATCCTGCAGACACATATAGGTGAGTACAAATATGTGAGTACACACACATTTCACTCTGAACGACTCTGACATAAGGGAAATCGACTTCGAGGCCTCAGTAGGAATGAACGACCACAGTGTACTGGCCTTTGAGTATCTGGTCGAAGAAGGGTTAATGAACTCAAGCTAAGACCCTGAACACAAAATGCTGGCTTTCCGTAAGGGAAACTATGAGCAGATAAGAAAATTCCTAACAGATATAACATGGGAAACAGAGCTCAGGAGAAAGACGGTCCAAGACATGATGAACTACATCACGCAAAAGTGCAAGGACGCAGAAAACAAGTTTGTCCCAGTCCAAAAGGAAAACAGTGAAATGAAGATGAGAAACCCATGGTTTAATCAGAGATGTAGGCTAGCTAAGCAGCAAAGTAAAAGAGCATGGAGAAACTATAGGAATAACAGGACACTGGAGAGCAGAGAAAGATACCAGAATGCCAGGAATGAATATGTCAGGATGAGAAGAGAGGCAGAAAGACAATATGAAAATGACATCGCAAGCAAGGCAAAGACTCAGCCTAAATTGTTGCATAGCCACATCAGGAGAAAAACCAGTAAAGGAACAGGTAATGAAATTAAGGATAGGGGCAGACATATTCACTACAAACGACAAGGAAGTGTGTGAGGAACGCAATAAGAAATTCCAGGAGGTCTTCACATTAGAGCAAGGAGAAGTTACAGAGATAAGAGATGGAATATTTAACCAGGCACCACTAGAGGAGTTTGGGATTACCAGTGGGCCCAAAAACGGTGTTTGAGAGCAGCTCTAGTGCAGCTTAACAATGGTCAACAGGGGCAGTAAGTGCACCTTAAACAAGCTTAAAACCCCGTCATACCCCATCAATAAAGAACAAGAACAGACCAAGAACAACGCCACACAAGAGGTTCACCAATAACACTAGAGATAACTACCTCTACACAGACAGAATAAATAGTCAATTACACCAATAATTACACACAGAGGCGAATGGTGGGCCAAATTGGTGTAATTACCAGAGACCCATATTACACCCGGAGCGACAGACGACCCCAACACCACACAAGAATTATATTACATATATGAATATATATGTGACAGTTACATATAAATTACAGTAGTTGAGCAATATTTGTTAAATATCAATAATAGAACACAAAGTGAGGCAGAAGCCACAATACTTAGACTTAATGGGTTATAATAATATTGATAACAGGGAGGGATTGTGTGAATTACTCCATAGGTAATAACAGGTGATTCAGTAATTACGGGTTGGGTAAGTTTGGACTTGTCGTACTAAATTGTGAGTACAAATATGTGAGTATTGTGAAGGGGGGGTGAGGTTAGGACGCCCCCCCCTCACACTCACTGTACGGGTGTAAGCCCCAGCCACTAAGGTAAGCCCCCAGCCACTAAGGTAAGCTCCAGCCACTAAGGTAAGCCCCCAGCCACCAAGGTAAGCCCCCAGCCACCAAGGTAAGCCCCAGCCACCAAGGTAATTTCCAGCCACCAAGGTAAGCCCCAGCCACCAAGGTAAGCCCCAGCCACCAAGGTAAGCCCCAGCCACTAAGGTAAGTTCCAGCCACCAAGGTAAGCCCCCAGCCACCAAGGTAAGCCCCAGCCACCAAGGTAAGCCCCAGCCACCAAGGTAAGCCCCCAGCCACCAAGGTAAGCCCCAGCCACCAAGGTAAGCCCCAGCCACCAAGGTAAGCCCCAGCCACCAAGGTAAGTCCCAGCCACCAAGGTAAGCCCCAGCCACTAAGGTAAGCCCCAGCCACCAAGGTAAGCCCCAGCCACCAAGGTAAGCCCCAGCCACTAAGGTAAGCCCCAGCCACCAAGGTAAGCCCCAGCCACCAAGGTAAGTCCCAGCCACCAAGGTAAGTTCCAGCCACCAAGGTAAGCCCCAGCCACCAAGGTAAGCCCCAGCCACCAAGGTAAGTCCCAGCCACCAAGGTAAGTCCCAGCCACCAAGGTAAGCCCCAGCCACCAAGGTAAGTCCCAGCCATCAAGGTAAGCCCCAGCCACCAAGGTAAGCCCCAGCCACTAAGGTAAGCCCCCAGCCACCAATGTAAGTTCCAGCCACCAAGGTAAGTCCCAGCCACCAAGGTAAGCCCCAGCCACCAAGGTAAGCCCCAGCCAACAAGGTAAGTTCCAGCCAACAAGGTAAGCCCCAGCCACCAAGGTAAGTTCCAGCCACCAAGGTAAGTCCCAGCCACCAAGGTAAGTCCCAGCCACCAAGGTAAGCCCCAGCCACCAAGGTAAGTCCCAGCCATCAAGGTAAGTCCCAGCCACCAAGGTAAGCCCCAGCCACCAAGGTAAGTCCCAGCCACCAAGGTAAGTCCCAGCCACCAAGGTAAGCCCCAGCCACCAAGGTAAGCCCCAGCCACCAAGGGTAAGTAACAGTGTTATGATCAACATGTTAGTAACTAACAACATGTATAAGGTTTAACCGCCAGTAACTATAACCCCCCCCCCCCCGCCCCCCCTACAGTGTCTCAACACCTAACTATCTTTAACAAGTCGTTTCGTAATTCGTATTACATTTTCATTCATGAAAATGTAATACGAATTACGAAACGCGTTCAGGTGTCAGACCATTAATAAAAAATTAATTTCTGAGAATTGTTATTTTCATTACCACCGACAGTGAAGAAAAACATAAGAAATATTGAAAAAATTCGTGTTAGAATTATTAATCATACTTTTTCGGTCGTATTCAACAACATGTTTACAAGAAAGACTGCTACCAAAGTATACTAATATATATATTGTTAAGTATGACTGAAAAAGTAAGATTAATAATTCTAACACGAATTTTCTCAATATTTCTTATGTTTCTTTTTACTGTCGATGGTAATTGAAAAATCAATTCTCCAAAATTCATTTTTATTTCTAGTCTGACACGACACTTGAACGCGTTTCGTAATAACGTATTACATTTTCAAAGACTTTAGTTTACACACACACAACTGTAACCTGAAAACACTTAACAGTTTTACTAATTCTAACGCTAAACAGCTTGTCTTATATACTCGCATTTGGGTGAGGTGATATGTTGAAACAGTTTTGGATGAGGTGAACAAACTTTTGACCAACACAAGACAGAACACGCTTCAATGAGTATAAATTGGATAAATTAAAGGGAAGAATGGAAGTAACTGCAAAGGGCCTATTGGCCTATACTGCCTCTTGATGCTTCTATATTGGTACGGAGTCTTGAAGTGGGTAGAATATAGTTGTGCATTAATTGGCTGTTGATTGCTGGTGTTGACTTTTTGATGTGTAGTGCCTCGCAGATGTCAAGCCGCCTGCTATCGCTGTATCTATCAATGATTTTTGTGTTGTTCGTTAAGACATCTCTGGTGAGGGTCTGGTTGTGGGAAGAGATTATATGTTCCTTAATGGAGCCCTGTTGCTTATGCATTGTTAATCGCCTGGAAAGAGATGTTGTTGTCTTGCCTATATACTGGGTTCTTTGAGGCTTACAGTCCCCAAGCGGGCATTTGAAGACATAGACGACGTTGGTCTCTCTTAAGGCGTTCTGCTTTGTGTCTGGAGAGTTTCTCATGAGTTTTTCATCGACAGGAAAAAGAAACATAAGAAATATTGAGAAAATTTGTGTTAGAATTATTAATCTTACTTTTTCGGTCATATTTAACAACATACGTTTACAAGAAAGACTGCTACCAATATATAAATATATATATATATATATATATATATATATATATATATATATATATTTATTATTATTTTAGGGGTACCACCTCTGGTGCAATTGCAGGGACCCACATCCTCGAAGAAGAAAACAAAGAGCATTCAGAGAAGATCTTGTGGATTCTCACTGAATACTTTATTCTTTTCTTCTCCTACCACCCCTATTATTTTTTTGTATGTTTTGTTTTATTTTATTGCAATGCTACAGTTTACAGAGAACACACACACACACACAAATATATAACAATTAAACAATCAGCGTTCGAAGACCTCGTCCAGCTCCTCGGAGGTTGGGTGCGTACCCAGGATACAGCACGCATTTCCCCTCTGCACTGCGACACTGAGGCGCTGGAATAGGAAACTGGCTGCTCGTGGGTCTCTAGTTTTCCCAATGAGTTCCTCACCAACCTCCTTTAAAAACTTGAGTGCACATTTACCCCAGGCGCCCAGAGTCTCTGAGCCTATCGGCACGAACCTGTAACAACGTTCTAGGTTTCTGTACTTGTGGATTTTCTGGGTCTCCCTGAAGGTGGCTGCCCCACCTCCCTCCGCTGAGCTGTAACGTAAATAGGTATCAGCCAATGTAGATGCACAGGTGTAATCCCATACGACCTGTTTACCTTCCCTCCATGGCTGCAGGGTGACTCCATCTGGGCGTTTTTGGCTGTTGTCAGGTCTGCACAGCTGGGGTTCCCTTTGTGCTGGACACCCAGCTGTAGCCAAACTTCTCTTGATGATGTCATTGACTGCCTCGTGTCTGGCAATCTTTCCCTGTGTCTTCGACAGATGAGACCATGGCTGCCGTATTGGTCTGCCGTATATTATATATATATAATATATATATATATATATATATATATTATATATATATATATATATATATATATATATATATATATATATATATATATATATATGTTATTAAATATGACCGAAAAAGTAAGATTAATAATTCTAACACGAATTTTCTCAATTTTCCTTATGTTTGCTTTTACTGATGACGGTAAATTAAAAATCAATTCTCCAAAATTCATTCTTTATTTCTTAGTCTGACGCGACACTTGAGCGCGTTTCGTAAAACTTATTACATTTTCAAAGACTTTAGTTACACACACACAGAACTAACAACTATAACTGAACAGAGTTTAAATACCTGCATTTGGGTGAGGTGTCATGTTACAATGGTTTGGGGTGAGGTGAGAACAAACACGGAACACGAAACAATGGGTATAAGGAAGAATAGATCTGTAACTGCAGAAGGCCTATTGGCCCGTATTTCTTGATGTTTCTATATTGGAGCGGAGTCTTGAAGTGGGTAGAATATAGTAGTGCGTTAATTGGCTGTTGATTGCTGTGTTGACTTCTTTNACATTAACACATAGAGGAGAAGCAATGTTCTGGTATTCAGAGCCGGGTCCTAAACCACCTGAAAACTTAACTAGCCACAAAAATATTCCAGGAATGTTAAAACATCTATTTTAAGGAACATAAGTGATAGAGCGAGCAGGAATTTGACTCTCAGTTGTATAGGGACCATCAAACACAGGTATTATTGAGCATGATGGCGCTAACAAGGTTGTTAAAGCTGTTTATGATATACCTGAAATTTGAGGTACACAAATGTTTTCAAATCTCTGGTGTCAAACAATTTCATGAAAGTTGAGCAGATACAAGTAGCACTGCAACTCACTGGGCTGAACTGACATATATAAAGAGAGTTATGGTGTGTTTGGAACCTAGAATGCTCAGGCGAGGAGTCACAATAACGTGGCTGAAATATGTTGCCCAGACCACACACTAGAAGGTGAAGGGACGACGACGTTTCGGTCCGTCCTGGACCATTCTCAAGTCGACTGTGAGAATGGTTCAGGACGGACCGAAACGTTGTCGTCCCTTCATTTTCTGATGTGTGGTCTGGTCAACATAGAACCCAGAATTATATGTAAGGGCAGCATAAAGCATCCACTAGACAATGGTGAACAATTCAATTGTAAACTATGTAAACAAGAGCTGGGACACACTAACAACACTATATATGTACGTATATGGTGTACAGGTTCCCGAGCCTATTGGGCTCTATCATATCTACACTTGAAACTGTGTATGGAGTCAGCCTCCACCACATCACTGCCTAATGCATTCCACCTGTTAACTACTCTGACACTGAAAAAGTTCTTTCTAACGTCCCTGTGGCTCATGTGGGTACTCAGCTTCCACCTGTGTCCCCTTGTTCGTGTACCTCCCGTGTTAAATAATCTGTCTTTATCTACAGATATAGCTGTACGTCAATCCCAGGCAACTTATCGAACTATCCGTCGTAACATGTGTTGCAGAACAACCCCAGGCAACATATAGAACTATCCGTCGTAACATCAGAGCAATATACAACGCTATGCAAGGTTTGCGTTATATAATAAATATTCCCAATAAACCTGTATATAGAGAACTGTTCTCCTCTTGTTATACTTCTGTATAACAGGACTATTCACTGCTGTACGGAACTGATTACTAAAAATAACTTAATTTACATCAATATAATATGACCAATTATTATGAAATGAGGATTAATTTTGATAAACTGCTTCTAAATTACTATATAAAACGGAAACGCTTGGGAACGGAACCATACCAAAGCATCTAATAAGAACAGGTCTCCCTTCAAAGTACTCCACGAGAAGCAGAGGGTATCCTTCTCTGGTAATACCATAGGAACAATATTTAGTTTCGAAATTTATATTTATCAAAGATTTACCTGGTGGACGGTGCCAGAATCATTCGCGGGGGTCTGAATGTGACCGCGGCACGCTGTTTTCTCTTTAATTATGGCGACCCTGAACAACCTATGTCCATCCCATACCCTAGATCATTCCCCTGCAAAGTTAGGTGAGGCTAGTCCCTAGTATCTGGCCCCCATCCTGGGACAGAGTTACTCTATTATAGACAGAGATACGCCGAGTCATAATCTCTGTTTCATTCCTCTATGCATTAATAACATTGTATCTACTGTTAACACAGTTCTTCTAATATAGAGAAGAACACATTAGTTTACCCCGTGTATATCATACACAAGGTAGACTCATCAATGTTAGCCCGTGTATATCATACACACGGTAGACTCATCAATGTTAGCCCGTGTATATCATACACACGGTAAACTCATCAATGTTAGCCCGTGTATATCATACACACGGTAGACTCATCAATGTTACCCCGTGTATATCATACTGTAGACTCATCAATGTTACCCCGTGTATATCATACTGTAGACTCATCAATGTTAGCCCGTGTATAAAGCCAACCAATAATGGACCGTTCCTCACATCAACACAAGAACACCATACATGGCGCCGTTCCCATATAAACACAATAACTCCCTAAACAGCGCCGCACCGCCGTATAAACATCTAAGGGAATGGAGTGAGGTTAAAGCCACGCTATTTAACCTTTGCCCTACATAAATTTACCTTCGGCGGGGTACAAATGGCCCGTAAAATCAAACGGTTATGAAGTCCTAATAAAAGGCGGGAGAACTGATGGAGTGAAACCCTGAGGCGAGGGGATCGGGTCGGCTTTATTGGCCCGGGTGGCATTTGAATACGTAGATCAGATTCGCTTTTATTTCTTGAGGATCAAACGTTTTGTTGGGTTTCGGAATCTATTGCCGTATGAGGTGCCAGATGTCGTCGTGGAGATTGTATTCTCCACGACGATATCAGTGATATCGTCGTGGAGAGTGATATCAGACCAGACTCGTTGATATGATGTTAGTAGATGGGACAGTGATATCAGACCAGGCTCGTTGATGTGACGTTAGTAGATGGGACAGTGATATCAGACCAGACTCGTTGATATGATGTTAGTAGATGGGACAGTGATATCAGACCAGACTCGTTGATATGACGTAGTAAATGGGACAGTGATATCAGACCAGGCTCGTTGAGATGACGTTAGTAGACGGGACAGTGATATCAGACCTGGCTCGTTGATATGACGATAGTAGATGGGACAGTGATATCAGACCTGGCTCGTTGAGATGACGATAGTAGATGGGACAGTGATATCAGACCTGGCTCGTTGATATAACGTTAGTAGGTGGGACAGTGATATCAGACCAGACTCGTTGATATAACGTTAGTAGATGGGACAGTGATATCAGACCAGGCTCGTTGATATAACGTTAGTAGGTGGGACAGTGATATCAGACCAGGCTCGTTGATATAACGTTAGTAGATGGGACAGTGATATCAGACCAGGCTCGTTGATATAACGTTAGTAGATGGGACAGTGATATCAGACCTGGCTCGTTGATATGACGTTAGTAGATGGGACAGTGATATCAGACCAGACTCGTTGATATAACGTTAGTAGGAGGGGACAGTGATATCAGACCAGGCTCGTTGATATAACGTTAGTAGATGGGACAGTGATATCAGACCAGGCTCGTTGATATGACGTTAGTAGATGGGACAGTGATATCAGACCTGGCTCGTTGATATGACGTTAGTAGATGGGACAGTGATATCAGACCTGGCTCGTTGATATAACGTTAGTAGGAGGGGACAGTGAAGTCTTTTAAACAAGTTTCGGAGTTTATTAAGTAAACCAGTTTGGTCTCCAAATATATGACAAGGGAACACGCTTGTGAAATCGAGTAGTAAAGATACAGCTCCATGATTCTCATTATTACCTCTCGTGCAGGGGAGGTTATAGAGGCTAAATTATACAGATTACAGATAGGCAAATGCAATTGTAATAAGATTACTATAATTTGGCCATTGCCGCGTGGTTGTGCAACCATATTCATACGTCCGGCAGCGCACGACTGGTGGTGCAGAGATCGTACCGGAGGTAGTAAAGACGCTCATCGCCAGGTTTTATTAGTTAACAACGACGAATTCTGGAGCAAATAATAAGGTTTGATGTGATCGTTGAGGCGGGTAGTTAACTGGAGATACTTGACTGTTTGTGTCAGCGCTTAAGGTGAGGTCGTTAGTGGCACGACCTGTTAGCGTTGTCGTTAGTGGCACGACCTGTTAGTGTTGTCGTTAGTGGCACGACCTGTTAGTGTTGTCGTTAGTGGCACGACCTGTTAGTGTTGTCGTTAGTGGCACGACCTGTTAGTGTTGTCGTTAGTGGCACGACCTGTTAGTGTTGTCGTTAGTGGTACGACCTGTTAGTGTTGTCGTTAGTGGCACGACCTGTTAGTGTTGTCGTTAGTGGCACGACCTGTTAGTGTTGTCGTTAGTGGCACGACCTGTTAGTGTTGTCGTTAGGGCACGACCTGTTAGTGTTGTGTTAGTGGCACGACCTGTTAGTGTTGTCGTTGTGGTACGACCTGTTAGTGTTGTGTTAGTGCACGACCCGTTAGTACTTGTCTTTGTTCAGACACGACCCGTTAGTACAGTGTTGCAGACACGACCCCGTTAGTACAGTGTTGTGCAGACACGACCCCGTTAGTACAGTGTTGTGCAGACACGACCCCGTTAGTACAGTGTTGTGCAGACACGACCCCGTTAGTACAGTGTTGTGCAGACACGACCCCGTTAGTACAGTGTTGTGCAGACACGACCCCGTTAGTACAGTGTTGTGCAGACACGACCCCGTTAGTACAGTGTTGTGCAGACACGACCCCGTTAGTACAGTGTTGTGCAGACAACGACCCCGTTAGTACAGTGTTGTGCAGACCACCCCCCGTTAGTACAGTGTTGTGCAGACACGACCCCTTTACAGTGTTGTGCAGACACGACCCCGTTAGTACAGTGTTGTGCAGACACGACCCCATTAGTACAGTGTTGTGCAGACACGACCCCGTTAGTACAGTGTTGTGCAGACACGACCCCCGTTAGTACAGTGTTGTGCAGACACGACCCCGTTAGTACAGTGTTGTGCTGACACGACCGTTAGTACAGTGTTTGCAGACACGACCCCGTTAGTACAGTGTTGTGCTGACCCACCCGTTAGTACAGTGTTGTGCAGATACGACCCCGTTAGTACAGTGTGTACAGACACGACCCCGTTAGTACAGG
>WNGS01087306.1:0-10105 GCA_020271785.1 Procambarus virginalis
TCTTAGTTCACTCTAGGTCACTCACGACGATCTTTGTCACCAGGGGTTACCTGATACCAGTCTGTTTCGCTCTGGAGATTTGTCACTTTAGGCTTCTAAACAATATATTCCCACTCGTGATTCTGGCGAGTGTGTGTATATCGCAAAGACCGCTGAGTTAACTTGACGGTGAGGGATAGACGGTGATCAGTCTATGGCCGGTAGAACAGACACGTCCTCTGGGTATGGTCGCCCTCACGTGAATGAGTTTGCAAGGGTGCCGGGCATCTCGTGGCACACAACACAAAAGAAGTTACAATTTGACCAATAGCATTGCAGCAAATGAGCGGGAACCAATCATATTAGCTCGTTCGATGAGCAGTAGCAGGAGTGACGTCATGAACACGTCATAGCTGTTATTCAACATCGCGCCGGTTGACCCCAGAGGTCAGACGCTGCTGGCGCCTTCCCCTCTGTCTCAGCGGGCACCACCATGTACTCACTAACCCTTGGTGGCCAGTATGCTTAAGCTCCCTGTATCTACTTCCTACCTAGACATACGGCGCCCTAGTATTTTAACAGTGTTCCTGGTTAGTGGGCATTCCTGGAGATACCAACATGCCAGGAACTATCCAGGATTAAGGGAAATAGGCTTTGTGCACAAGATCAGTGCCTGTGCACTGCAATGAGCCATTCAAGTCGGCTGTGGGAGGATCTTGGGAGACATACTCCCACACTAACGTCATTTTTTCATTTGGTATTGATCATCAGACAGACAGAAAGAAGTTCGAAAATTGACATTAGTCGTCCATCCTTTTGTGAGCTGTCCGTCTAAGTGAAAGCAAAAAAAATAGATATGTGAGCAGAGGCATCAGGAGAAAGGAAATGATGTTACTTTTCCCCTATTTAATGATCTGAATAGAGCGAGAGAGAGAGAGAGAGAATGAATGGCGCGTTTGAGGTATAGCGAGGACTGTCTGTGCTGTGTATGTTTTACCACGATGAATATGAGGCTACATTATGTTATGTCTACCACTTAATGAATACAAGAACTAAACAAGCTTGTGCTAATATTTTTATTGTGTTTGGAGTGTAAGGGCGAAACACGGATCACATTTTCATTATTGTTATTCAGACATCGGACAGAAAGTTGTTCGTTACTCTTAAAAAAATGCTATTGGGCAAAAGAACGATGTTATCATGTTGGTCATGTTACGTTTATTATTATTGGGGACAGAATGATGTTATCATGTTGGTCATGTTGCTCACGTTACGATACAAGGTTACACATAATACTAAGGCTTTGCACAGAAAACGATGTGGGGGAGGGTGTGGGCTATGGTTGATGGTAAGGAGGGGGGAGGGGCTGGGGGATATGTTGGAGCGGTAACGACTCATTTACCCTCAGTTACGTGTCAGTCTCCCAAGAGAGGAGCCACACACAAGGACTCTCTCCGCCCAGGCCTGCATTTGGAATTTGTATGTTGAGGTCCTGGCTCATCTTTGAGAATGAACAATGACACACACTATGTCATTGTTCATTCTCTTCATTGTTCTTATCCCCTCATAGGGAAACTATGAGGGGATAAGAAAATTTCTGACAGATATAGCATGGGAAACAGAGCTCAGGGGAAAGACGGCCCAAGATATGATGGATTACATCACGCAGAAGTGCAAGGACGCAGCAAACAAGTTTGTCCCCGTCCAAAAGGAAAACAGAGAAATGAAAATGAGAAACCCATGGTTTAATCAGAGATGTAGGCTAGCTAAGCAGCAAAGTAAAAGGGCATGGAGAAACTATAGGAATAACAGGACACTGGAGAGCAGAGAAAGATACCAGAATGCCAGGAATGAATATGTCAGGATGAGAAGAGAGGCAGAAAGACAATACGAAAATGACATCGCAAGCAAGGCAAAGACTCAGCCTAAATTGTTGCATAGCCACATCAGGAGAAAAACAACAGTAAAGGAACAGGTTATGAAATTAAGGATAGGGGCAGAAGGATTCACTACAAATGACAAGGAAGTGTGTGAGGAGTTGAATAAGAAATTCCAGGAGGTCTTCACCTTCGAGCAAGGAAAAATTCCAGAGGTAAGAGAGGGAATAGCTAACCAGGAACCACTGGAAGACTTTGAGATTACCAGCGGGGAAGTAAGGAAGTGTTTACTAGAGTTGGATGTGACAAAGGCTATAGGCCCAGATGGAATCTTCCCATGGGCTCTAAAGGAAGGAGCAAGAGAACTGTGCCTACCACTCTCCATAGTGTATAACAAATCACTGGCAACAGGGGAACTGCCAGATATTTGGAAAGCAGCTAACGTAGTCCCGATATACAAGAAAGGGGATAGACAGGAGGCACTGAACTACAGGCCAGTGTCCCTAACCTGCATACCATGCAAGCTGATGGAGAAGATTGTGCGAAAAAACTAGTGGAGCATCTGGAGCGAAGGAACTTTGTAACACAGCATCAACATGGGTTCAGGGATGGCAGGTCCTGCCTCACAGGGTTACTTGAATTCTACGACCAGGCAACAAAAATAAGGCAAGAAAGAGAAGGGTGGGCAGACTGCATATTTTTGGATTGTCAGAAAGCCTTTGATACAGTGCCACACAAGAGGCTAGTGCGAAAGTTGGAGATGCAGGCTGGAGTGAAAGGGAAGGTACTCCGGTGGATAGAGGAGTACCTAAGCAACAGGAGACAACGAGTCTGTGTGAGGGGTGAAGTCTCAGATTGGCGAGACGTTACAAGTGGAGTCCCGCAGGGGTCAGTCCTTGGACCTATACTGTTTCTGGTATATGTAAATGATCTTCCAGAGGGTATAGACTCGTTCCTCTCAATGTTTGCCGACGATGCAAAAATTATGAGGAGGAATGAAACAGAGGATGATAGTAGGAGGCTACAAGATGACCTAGATAGACTGAGTGAATGGTCCAACAAATGGCTGTTGAAGTTCAACCCAAGTAAATGCAAAGTAATGAAACTAGGCAGTGGAAACAGGAGGCCAGACACAGGATACAGAATAGGTGATGAAGTACTTAATGAAACAAAGAGAGAAAGATCTAGGAGTTGATATCACACCAAACCTGTCTCCTGAAGCCCACATAAAGAGAATAACGTCTGCGGCATATGCGAGGCTGGCTAACATCAGAACGGCGTTCAGGAACCTGTGTAAGGAATCATTCAGAATCTTGTACACCACATACGTAAGACCAATCCTGGAGTATGCGGCCTCAGCATGGAGCCCGTACCTTGTCAAGCACAAGACGAAGCTGGAAAAAGTCCAAAGGTATGCTACTAGACTAGTCCCAGAACTAAGAGGCATGAGTTATGAGGAAAGGCTGCAGGAAATGCAACTTACGACACTGGAAGACAGAAGAGTAAGGGGGGACATGATCACAACCTACAAAATCCTCAGGGGAATTGACCGGGTAAACAAGGGTGAACTATTCAACACTGGAGGGGCGCGAACAAGGGGACACAGGTGGAAGCTGAGTACCCAAATGAGCCACAGAGACATTAGAAAGAACTTTTTCAGTGTCAGAGTAGTTAGTAAATGGAATGCACTAGGAAGTGATGAGGTGGAGGCTGACTCCATACACAGTTTCAAATGTAGATATGATAGAGCCCAGTAGGCTCAGGAATCTGTACACCACTTGATTGACAGTTGAGAGGCGGGACCAAAGAGCCAAAGCTCAACCCCCGCAAGCACAATTAGGTGAGCACAATCAGGTGAGTACACTCAATACTATGAGGAGGTTCGCTACTCAGAGTCCTAGCAAAATTATGAGCGAGATTAAAAAGATCTCTACCTCAGGCTATAAACATTATTTGATATGAATACAAAGACATATATATATATATATATATATATATATATATATATATTATATATATATATATATATAATATATATATATATATATATATATATATAAATACACACACACACATATATATAATATATATATATATATATCTGGTTGATGGGGTTCTGGGAGTTCTTCTACTCCCCAAGCCCGGCCCGAGGCCAGGCTTGACTTGTGAGAGTTTGGTCCACTAGGCTGTTGCTTGGAGCGGCCCGCAGGCCCACATACCCACCACAGCCCGGTTGGTCCGGCACTCCTTGGAGGAATAAATCTAGTTTCCTCTTGAAGATGTCCACGGTTGTTCCAGCAATATTTCGTAAGCTTGCTGGGAGGGTGTTGAACAACTGCAGACTGTGAGGGGATGGTTCACCAGCTCACTTACAATAGTGCTCTTATGCCTGTGGGAGGCCAGTACACTTGTTAAGTGCACTTGTTAAGTGTGCGGACTTAACTTTGGTAACCAGCAACCGAAACATCTAGTGTTTGGGCTTACGTGAGAGCCCCAGTCATCAGCAGTCCAGAAATGTTACCGTGGCCGTGGTAGCATGTCTGTGGACAGAGATAGAGCCGATAGCATCTCTCATTGTATAGCTAGGGCGAGACTCTAGTTTGCGCGGGAAAACAGTTAGGCCTGGCGTGGGTAGCTGCGGGCCACCCGCTCGCCAGCCACTTGAGGCGTCGCCATGGAAACAGACGCCATCTTAGTAAACATCTTGAGCCGCCATGTTGGTCGGCCATCTTGGAGTTGCCCTAAGGGCTATGCTACACCGTCGCTGATTGGAGGAGAGGGGTAGGCCCCAGTATGCCTTCCTCTCATTGGTTATTCCGAGGAATACGCGGGAATCGACGGTGTGAGCGTCATTCTGGACAGAACCATCACCCTGTCAAGACGCTCCTATGCTCAATTCGGCCAAATTGAGTATATTGCGTCGTGGTGGTTCAACAACTCAGCTGTTTCAACTCCTGCTTCAATCTACTACAGCGGTCGTCACAGAATCCGGCCGTAGTCGTCGCTTGGAGGGGAATGGACATTGTGAACAGCGAGTGAAGAGAAGATCTTATCTGGGATCGTGGGGTAATGTGCATACGAGCAGTAACAGACTCGTAGATCCCATACCAGTGATGATTAGACTTGCTAGTGCTCTGTAGCAGTCGATGGGAACGGGGAAATAAGTGTTAGTGCTTTAAGGCAGATTTCCCATGTTTGTTTAAGACGATATCATTGTGCGCGTCACCTGTGTACGAACGCTTCACTTACCGGTGGGTCGAGGGTACGAAACAAGCCGTGTTGTGGGAGGGTTCGGTGCGCGCCATTGTACGAACGATACCGCGGAGGTACCAACCAGCCAGCCACCCATAGCGGGGTGCCTGATGTATGGGAATGGTGTGTGTAAGCCGGCAGTATGAATGTAAGTACCTATGTGTGTATTTCTGGTGATTAGTAGTCTCTAAAGCTTGAATTCGAGGTCAAGTGTTCCGTCGCATTGTCACGCAGCACCTGTAGGTGAAGTGAAGTGTGGGCGAGGAGATAATCACCCTTGTTGTCATCTCGTCAGTCCTGAGGGACGTACGTCTTGTGAGCACAGACGTATACAGAGTGTGTGTGTGTGTGGGTACACACGGGAACAGAGTATATACATAGATTAGCCAAGGACTGAGAGGATGTCCATGTAATAATTATATTATTCCATTGTGGTAATTATTCATTCTTGATCGTCCGTGGGACGGAGTGATATCATTTCATGTGTAGTCTTGCAGGTGTGGAATTTCAACACTGAGCGCTCAGGTATGTGGTAACGTCAGTGATTCCTGGCATGATTATTGTGGAGTGGCCCACAGTGTGGTTAATTAATTAATTTGTATTGTTCCCAGGGGCCGTGAGAAGTGTGATTATATATACATATTGTGGTTGCAGTATTAACGTAATTTTGGTAGAATTTGGTGAGTGACGAGGCTGTCGGGAGTGACAGCCCTCGCTCTGTCGAGTAACGTAAAACTCGGGAGTGTTTATTCGGCATGCGTGATCGATAAATCACTCACCCATGTGATTTAGGAGTGCGAGATCTCCTTAGTGTTCCCAATAACGTTTGATAGCTGTAGGCTACATGTGTCAGCAGTAATTGTATATATATATATATAATCGTAGTGTCACGGTGCCCAGTGTTATTGTGTTATTTACTGTGTGGTTATTGCAAATTTGGGACCTATGTTCTAGGGGTTATTGAGAGCACTGGGGTCATTTGCAACAGTAAATAAGTAAGTGTTTGAGCAGTATTCTAATACTTGGAAATTAGAGTACTTGCAGTGTGTGTTGTTGCAAAGGGGTTGTCATTGTTAGTGATTGTTGCTAGAGTTGAGCAATCACCGTGGGTAACTGCAGTTCAGTAAAGTCATTGTGGGGGCAGTGTTCTAGAGGGTTCATGTCCTGTATGTTATTTTACTAGGTTCTGCAGTATTGTCATTGCAACCGGATTGTAACGTAAATCACTGTGATTTGTTAGTGTGATTTGACATTGTCGTGGGTGAACTCGGCTGTAGACGAGTACTTGGATATACATATATTCTCCTGTTTATCTGGTAGGACATCGAAGTCCAGTATTCAGTGAGGTGATTGCGAGGCAATTAATATAACGTAACCGAGGGAACGCCCATTGCTTAAGAGAATTTGTTCTTTTACAATATGAGTAACGTAGAATACGTTTGGGTTAATTTACTTTCCTGCAAGCAGCTACGGTAGTCTCAAGGAGCCTAGCCACCAGCCAGATAAGAATTAGAGTATTGTCTGTCGTAATTAACGGTCAGTGGGCCGGGTAATTGACGTGTTTCAGGAAGTCAAAGTGATTAATCTCGATCCTTGTTGATCGACTCACACGAAGGCTACATTGTTCCATTAACGTAACGTCGTTATTTATGTCCGGAAGTACCGGCACTTGATTGACTCGTGGGAAGAGTAACGTCATTTAGAATAACGTAAACGTGGTGCCTAATTACTGTTATTAGCCACCTGAATTGGTCTGAGTATGGAAGGCTCAGACGGAATTCATACCTTAATGTAAATTGCTGAGCCAGTGTGAAAGGTTGCGTATTTAACTGTTTAATTATTGATCTTGAGGATAGTAATTAATTACTCTAAAGGTAATCACGAGTGATTACCGTTCTCTTAGCACTTTGGACATTGTAAATCAGAGTTTACCATCGCTGAGTGATTAGTAACCGATTAACGTAAATTAACGTAACTAGTAAAGAGATTAATCAGCTGTCTGGTAGTACAGGGATTAATGGGATTTTCTCACTGAATGCTCGACGGGTAGAGTGTTGTGTAATTTCCGCGTTACTAGTGACAGTTGTAAGAGTTATTAAATTAACGTAAATGTTATTGGTTATTAACGTAAATCAATTGTATTGATTGTTGATCGTCCGTGGGACGAAGTGTTAACGTAAAGATTAATTTGAGGAAGGGTGCTGGAGTTGCCAGTGAACCCATTAGTTATTGATGTCATTGAAAGGCTACTGATTTGATTGCATTGCAACCGCTATTGCAGGTGTAGACTGCACTGAGGCGTAGAACAGTTAGGAGGTTACTGGAGACGTGTTTCAGAACTCACTGTGTCATTTGTTGTAATTGTGATTATAGATCTGTTAGTTCTTGTTTGCTTGTTGATTCCTCTGTGGGCACGCTTATGTTCGAGTTAGTTCATTATGCAGTCCGAGGGGCTGGTGTCTAGCTGTCATTTTTAGTGCCACAGGAAGGATTTCGAGTAACGTCATTGACATTCTCTTGTTTTGCTGTAGTAGTTAGTACTTTATTGAATAAACTAAGTTGTTATGTTAACACTGTCTTTTCGTTACACCCCCACACATTATTATTGTTATGCAAATGTTCTTCACACTCGACTATTGGAGACTTATTTCTGAGCTTTGGATCAAATATACGGCACTACACAACAATAAATTATTGTTGTGAGAGCCCAGGACCTACTCGTTAGATTCGCTTCGGCGAATGGCGAAGGTCGACGACCTAGTGGAGGGGATTTCAATTTCATTGGGGTCTCGGCGTTTGCTCGCGCCTAGTCAATTGTTCGTACAGGGTCCCAAAGTGAGGAATGAGCTGCTTACTACACTGGTGTGTTAGCTAAGCAAGTCCTTCCTCAGGCGACCTAGTTGAATATCACGACAGGAATAATGGTTAAAGAATAAAGAAAATTCTTAGAAATTTTCCGAGCTCAATTCCTTATACCAAATTTCATTCATTCCACTGACTTATGTCAGCTCAAAACTCTCACAC
Source organism: Procambarus virginalis (assembly GCA_020271785.1). Lineage (NCBI taxonomy): Eukaryota > Metazoa > Arthropoda > Malacostraca > Decapoda > Cambaridae > Procambarus > Procambarus virginalis. The sequence goes on from WNGS01087306.1 coordinate 8,133, forward strand.
CTTGAAACACCACAACCACTACTTTGAAGCACCATCAGTACTTTGAAGCAATCACCAGTACCTTGAAGCTCCACCAGCATCGTTAATCACCACCAGTACCTTGAAAATCACAATGTCCTCACGTCGAAAACGCCCACGTAGTCACTCAAGCCAAATTTTAATAAACGTGATTTTCGCAGTTTTTCAGTACTATATTGGCGTCAGCGGTTTCTATGTACTATGTTGGCTTCAGTAAGTTTTAACTGTCAAAACAACTTATACTAAGTTTAGAATTACTGAACTAGGCAGTCCCCGTGGCACAAAGCAACGCGCGCTCCCCCTGCAACAAGACAGTTCACAGTCATCACACGACAGCTGTTGGTCCATGAACTACCAGGTGTTACAAATGGCTGACAAAGCACAACATGGATGACACCGAAAGCTTTGATACTGCAAGGAATTAAAAATATTCTATTCCACATGGAAATATCAGATGTCGTGCCCCCCCCCCCCCCCATCCCAAACTAATAAAACATAGCTGAAAATATCAAAGTTGACGCCTTTTTTTTGGGAATCCTACTTTCGCATTTAGAGGAGCTCTCACTCCTTCGTTTATAATGGGAGAAGGACCTCCGGGGCATCATGACTTTTTGGCGGGAAGGACGCGTCCCACTTTCTTGTGGGCGCGCTGGAAAGGAACAACCTCTCCTGCGTGGGCAGCCCCCACCCCTCCCCATCCCTCTCCTTTCCCCTTCCTACCCACACTTCATCATGATGGCTGCCTTCCTCAAGGATGGTGGCAGCTCCCTTCACAAAGCTTACTGGCGGCCTTCCTCAGCTGGGCCTGACAACTGGACCTGTTATAACAGCTCAGTCTCCCCCTAGATGGTTTTCTTTTCAGTTTGTTGTCTGGGATGGATATTGTGCAACGATGGGAAGAGGAAACAATGGACGGTGATGTGACAGGTGGGACCAGACACTACAGATGGCTGGTGGGAAGGAGGTAGTTTCAAATAGGAGGGCGGTGATAAATGGCGTGGGGTGATGCAGGGAAGGGGGGAGCAGACATCATCACCTAAAGCTTGCAGTGTACGAGAGGCAGCCCACCCTCACCCACATCTCCCGTATTTTCAGCATCCACAAATATACTAAACTACGCACTCACAATCACCCGTACACCCACTTATCAAAAATACATACACTCATAATTACAATACACACCTGCACGTGTACAGTATACACCCCAAACAATCTGGAACCCATACATAAATACAAAATTTATTTCACGTCCTACAACTCTTACCCACACTACTACAACACTTACTGCAACCACTACTACAACACTACAGCTCTTGCTACACCTACAACACTTACTACAGCTCCTACAACACTTCAGTTCCTGCAGCACTTAATCTAGCTCCTACTCCAGCAACACTTCTCCAATTGGATGGAGCTAACGCTACTCGAAATTATAAAACAAAAGATGTAAAATACTCAAGGGCACCGAGAAGGTTGAGAAGGGGAAAATATTTACAAGATTTACAAGACGAGGGAACATGACCAACAGCTGCTGTAAGTCAGAGTTGTAAGTCATAAGGAGTGAGTAGTCATCGGAAAATGAGCATTTCACCATGCTTTATTTTATAATTATTATGAATATAGTTTTATCAATCACTGTTATTGTCTAAATCACCATTACCACAACTATTAATTCATTATCATTACTAACAGCTATGAAATTAATTGAATTCTCCACAACTGGCATTTTTATTATATTATTTATTCATTGAATTTATAAAACGTTAATAAATTTAATCCAGACTTCATTCACAACCATTTATGTCACTATAAGCCAGGCCGTCATATTTCCATTTGATTTACCTGAGGGCCACTACCTCGACGAGGACAGAAGCCGCGGCTTGTCAATGGTCCCCTCCCCCTATTTGCCCTGATCTTTTCCAGCTGTATTTTAAATCCCAGCAGAATTTTGGCGA
>WNGS01087307.1:0-24265 GCA_020271785.1 Procambarus virginalis
CAGTGGGTTGTCGATCAGCTCTGTCGATGTCGAGGCCCGTGGTCCACTCCTGTTTTTACGTCTTACATGCTTCTTCGGCTTTGTTGATACATCTACAGGAGGATCCTCGTAGCGTTTGAGCATGTTGACGTGGTACTTCTTCCTGGCACCATCGACGTCGAGCACATAGTTTAACGAGTGCGAGCACTCCACTACCGTGAATGGGCCATTCCACTGCAGCAAGAGCTTGTTCCTGCTGGTGGGAAGTAACAAAAGTACCTTGTCACCTACACTGAACTTGCGTTCTTTTGCTTTTTTGTCGTATTTTGCTTCTGGTACTCCTTTGCTTTTGCTAGCTGTTCTCGGGCCAGCTGACAGGTGTTCTCCAGCCGTTCCCCGTAGATCGATGACGTACTCGTACGTCGTCTTGGTTTCAGGGTACAGTCATCGCCTTCCCACAGGTTCCTCAGTACCGCAGAGGGCCTTTAACTGTGCGACCGTACAAAAGCTCGAAGGGTGAGAACCCTGTGCTAGCCTGTGGCACCTCCCTGTAGACAAACAACAAAGGTGTTGATACCTGGGCCACTCCCGAGGCTGTTCGATGCACATTCTCTTCAACATCTTCTTGAGAGTGCCATTGAAGCGTTCTACCAAACCGTTTTCCATAGCATGATAAGGCGTGGTGAGGGATGCTCTCGCTGTGAGCAGACGTTGACTGGTCCATCATCCGCTGGTAAACTGTGTCCCTCGGTCGCTATGGATCCACTCAGGTATACCAAGGCGACTGAAAAAACCTACCAAGGCTTCCGCTACCGTTGACGTCTCGATGTTCTTCAGGGCAGCTGCTTCTGGGTACCTTGTTGCGTGATCGACCATGGTCAGGATTACTTACTGCCGTCCGTTGCACTCGGTATGATCGGACCACCAAACAATGCTGATGTGGGAGTATGTCTCCCAAGATCCTCCCACAGTTGACTTGAATGGCTCATTGCAGTGCACAGTGCACTGATCTTCGTGCACAAAGCCTATCTCTCTTAATCCTGGATAGTGACCTAGCATGTTGGGTATCTCCAGAATGCCCACTTAACCAGGAACACTGTTAAAATACGTAGGCCGCCGTATGTCTAGGCAGGAAGTAGATACAGGGAGCTAAGTATACTTGCTACCAAAGGGTCAGTGAGTACATGGCTGGTGCCCGCTGAGACAGAGGGGAAGGCGCCAGCAGCGTCTGACCTCTGGGGTCAACCGGCGCGATCGGAATAACAGCTATGACGTGTTCATGACGTCACTCCTGCTACTGCTCATCGAACGAGCTAATATGATTGGTTCCCGCTCATTTGCTGCAATGCTATTGGTCAAATTGTAACTCCTTTTGTGTTGTGTGCCACGAGATGCCCGGCACCCTTGCAAACTCATTCACGTGAGAGAGACCATACCCAGAGGACGTGTTCTGTTCTACCGGCCAATAGACTGATCACCGTCTATCCCTCACCGTCAAGTTAACTCAGCGTCTTTGCGATATACCACACACTCGCCAGAATCACGAGTGGGAATATATTGTTTAGAAGCCTAAAGTGACAAATCTCCAGAGCGAAACAGACTGGTATCAGGTAACCCCTGGTGACAAAGATCGTCGTGAGTGACTTAGAGTGAACTAAGGCAGTGCCGCCGCCTAAGTAACCTGTGTGTGTGACCTTACCACAAGTGTACCTGCATGGTGTACCACAGCAGCCGCCAGCCGCCACTCATCCTGAGCGTGTACCTCAGTACCTCGAGCACCCGCCGCGAGCTGCGCCAGCAGCCGCCCCCGCCCTCACTCCTACGTGACGTCACCACCTCACGCACCGTCAGTGCCAGTGTGTGCGCGTGTGTCTGTCTGTTAAGCATACAGCACGCCCTACTCACGAAATCATCTCAAGATACTGCGAGTACCCTCCGTGTCTACGAGCGAAACCAGCTATCAGGCCACCTACGAGTGCTTGTATAAACGAGTCTGAGTGAGTGCGTAAGGAAAGGTACCTTATCTGTAAGTACAAGATCTTGTCATTGTTTATTGTGTCTGTGTTGATCTGAGGGATCAACCACAGTTCTCACCTTCTATACCTGTCGCAGGTTATAGGTGAATCGACGGTGAATGCGTGTTTATCTGTGTGGTATCACGGCATTTCACTCGTCTGTGGATGTGAGCTTCACATACACCACACATTTAGTTATTGTGTGATTATTATTGTGTTTATTGCATATCATCATTACCGAGTATCCGGTTGGAACTCTTGTGATCCCTTTGCATACCGGCAGTTAGGTTGCCGTGTTAGTGATTGGCTGTCAACTGTGTTAAGTTAGGTGTTTCTCCACGAGTGGATACGAGTCGATTAGCCAGACGTCAAGAGTCTCGCTAATGCAACCATAGCTTTGCTGACGCCAATCGAAAGTAAATCAAGCACCCTGTGTATTAGTGGTTAAGTTAGTAAATAAACTACTGTTAAGCTTTATGCGGTGTTTCCGTTGAACCACTTCTGAATACTGCCAATATTACTCAAGCCTTCAGCTCTAAGTGTCTTCAACACCGAGTTGCCTGTAAGTCACTAAACTATAAATTTGATGAGGACCCTAGGAGTCCCTTAAAGTGTTACATCATTGAGGAGATTCCAACGACCAACGTGGAGCAGGACCAGGTGAGGCTAGTCTGAGAAGAGACCCACAAGGACTCTAACTCGACCTTGCTCCCAGGCCCTGTACGGTTGCTCTCGTATTTTCTATTTTGCTAATTCCGACAGCTTCGTGAAGCGTCTGCCACATGTACATTGGCGACGTACGCATTGCAGTCGTGACGGCAAAAAAAGAAAACATCCCACATCTGGCGCCCAACGTGTTAGGCTTAGTTGGAACCTATGAGCTAGGTTGTACAGTAAAATTTCGCACTTAAATTTTCCCTGAAAATTCAAAAGTGACGAGCAGTATTCAGAGGATGTTTAACACCCTGTTAGGTACACACACCACCAGTATGTCTGAGTGTGGAATGTACAAACAGCGCTACCTGCATCTTCACTTGGCCTTGACCGCTCGTAGACCTGACAACTTCGACACTCTTACTGAACAAGAGTGTAAGGAACGAGTGGAACAGCACATGAGGGCCGTGGAAGAGGTGATGCTACAAGCACACATGCAGGGTAGTGCTGAGGTGGCGTGCACGAGTCTCATCACACTGGATGAAGCTATCGGTGGTGAGACCCCAGTGAGAGATAACACAGTGGGAGAGACCCCAGTGAGAGACGACTTGGAGGTAGAGACCCCTGTGGGTGACGTCACCGAGAATGATGTCACTAGAATCACGCGCGCTGCGGAAGAAAACGGAGTCACACGGGAATCTAGCCCTTTAAATACTCCGTTGGGGGGATTCTATGGGGAAGAATCTCGGCCCAAAAGGTCCTTGTGGACGACACCAACTCAAAGAGTAGGTATTACAGGCTCGCAATTATTCACCTTAGAGGAATACCGTAACCAAGTTAGGGAGTTGGGATTCGAAGGGAATAAAGTAGCAGAGCAAGCTATGAAACTCTGGACTGATCAGCAGGACAGGGAAAGCAAACTGTGGACTGATCAGCAAGAGAGAGAAAACAAACGCTGGACTGATCAGCAGAACCGAGAAAGTACTGAACGCATAGCTCGCATGCAGTTGCAAGTAAGGCAGGATGACCAGACAAGTGGTCGTTCAACGGAGACTAACGTTGAACAAGGTAAGACTGTCAAACTACCTAAACTAGCTAACTTTGATGAGAGGGACGACTCGATGGATGCATACATCAAGCGTTTCGAAGGTCACGCCGCTGATTGCGGGTGGGAAAGATCAAAGTGGGCACTCGCTCTTAGTGCATTGTTAAAGGGTAGGGCATTAACTATCTACCACAGTCTGGGTCCGCACCAGCGCGGAGATTACGAGGCATTGACAACAGCGCTGCTGAACGGTTTTGGCATCACTGCAGACCGGATGCTAGAGAATTTCCGTAGGGCTCAATTGCAAAAAGGTGAGACATATGTGCTCATGTTACAGCGGTTAGAATCGAGTCTAAACCGTTACTGTGAACTCATGGAGACTGCTCCTGGGAGCATGGAGTTCTATCAACTGATGATTCGTGAACAGTTCTTAGAAGCATGCGAATCGTCTCTGCGTGTCAAGCTCAAAGAGCAAGAAATTGTGTCAAATCTGTCTATGGCCAAGCAAGCTGATCTGTGGGCTGGGGCCAGGAGACAGGTGAAAGGGGTGAAGCCGCACGAGAAGCATCATGCTACAGGTATTGGCGATAGAGCTAAGCTTAAGACTGGTGTGTCGGGGGAGCAGGGAAACTCCTCCAACAAGCATATGCACAAGTGTTACACCTGTGGTAAGCCAGGTCATCGTGCAGCTGATTGCAAGGTAAAACCGAAATCAGGTTACATAGCAGGTGTGAGCTCAAGTGGTAAGAATCATCCCAACGTCAGAAAGGATCCACTAGCTTGGACCCTTGAGGTGGTGGACGGAAATGTTAAGGAAAATCGGCGAAAATCTTCCGTGACAAAGGCGCCACTACTCACATGGTAAGAAAGAGCCTAGTACAGCCAGGATCTGAGACAGGGAGGCATATCTATGTCAAATTCCCAAATGGCTATGCTAAAGAGATGGTGGAGGTGTATGTGTGGGTCGACACACCTTACGTCAAAGGTAAAATCCGTGCCGTTCAACAGGAACGTGCTGTATATGGATTATTATTGGGAAATGTTCCGGGAATCTCTGATTGCCCGAGTCCACCCTCGAAGAAAACGGGGGAGCGTGAGGACGCTGCCTCAGCTGTATGCAGCCGTCCCCAGCCAGCTGATCCCAAGGGCGACTCGCCCGGGGATGACGTCACAGGGAGTGCCCACACCCTCACCCAGCTGAAGAGTAAGGGAGAGAAGGTAAGCTGTGAAGTTATGGAGAAAGAAGCAAAACCTCTGGTTGAAGAAACAGCAACTCCATTAACAGGTAACTCGCTCGTGGCAGCTATCACCACGAGGTCACAGAGCAACAAGCCGACTCGCCCAGAAAAACCTTTGAAATTACGAGACATTCAGGGAGTGTCTGCAAAGGAGTTTATTGATGCCCAAGGGAGCGACCCAACTCTAGCCCAGATACGTAAGTATGCTGAGGAGAAAAGGGTTTTCCAACACCAGGAACGCAAGTACTGGTACTTGCACCATAATGGGAAACTCGTGCGCAGAGTTGAGACGCCCCACGATACTTGGGATCAACTCGTTGTTCCACAGGAGCATAGACTGGCTGTTTCGCTTAGGTCTTGAAGCTCTGATGGGAGGTCATATGGGTCACGCAAAGACCAGTGCGAGGATACAAGCTGTGTTCTACTGGCCAGTAATTACTGGGGAAATACAGCGTTACACTCGCTCGTGTGACACCTGTCAGCGCACCACTGATCGAGGACGGGTGAAGCCCGGGAAGCTTCAGCCCTTCCCCATCATTGATCAGCCGTTCAAGCTGGTCAGCTGTGGGATGTTTTCTTTTTTTGCCGTCACGACTGCAATGCGTACGTCGCCAATGTACATGTGGCAGACGCTTCACGAAGCTGTCGGAATTAGCAAAATAGAAAATACGAGAGCAACCGTACAGGGCCTGGGAGCAAGGTCGAGTTAGAGTCCTTGAGGGTCTCTTCTCAGACTAGCCTCACCTGGTCCTGCTCCACGTTGGTCGTTGGAATCTCCTCAATGATGTAACACTTTAAGGGACTCCTAGGGTCCTCATCAAATTTATAGTTTAGTGACTTACAGGCAACTCGGTGTTGAAGACACTTAGAGCTGAAGGCTTGAGTAATATTGGCAGTATTCAGAAGTGGTTCAACGGAAACACCGCATAAAGCTTAACAGTAGTTTATTTACTAACTTAACCACTAATACACAGGGTGCTTGATTTACTTTCGATTGGCGTCAGCAAAGCTATGGTTGCATTAGCGAGACTCTTGACGTCTGGCTAATCGACTCGTATCCACTCGTGGAGAAACACCTAACTTAACACAGTTGACAGCCAATCACTAACACGGCAACCTAACTGCCGGTATGCAAAGGGATCACAAGAGTTCCAACCGGATACTCGGTAATGATGATATGCAATAAACACAATAATAATCACACAATAACTAAATGTGTGGTGTATGTGAAGCTCACATCCACAGACGAGTGAAATGCCGTGATACCACACAGATAAGCAAGCATTCACCGTCGATTCACCTATAACCTGCGACAGGTATAGAAGGTGAGAACTGTGGTTGATCCCTCAGATCAACACAGACACAATAAACAATGACAAGATCTTGTACTTACAGATAAGGTACCTTTCCTTACGCACTCACTCAGACTCGTTTATACAAGCACTCGTAGGTGGCCTGATAGCTGGTTTCGCTCGTAGACACGGAGGGTACTCGCATTATCTTGAGATGATTTCGTGAGTAGGGCGTGCTGTATGCTTAACAGACAGACACACGCGCACACACTGGCACTGACGGTGCGTGAGGTGGTGACGTCACGTAGGAGTGAGGGCGGGGGCGGGCAGCAGCTCGCGGCGGGCGCTCGAGGTACTGAGGTACACGCCCAGGATGAGTGGCGGCTGGCGGCTGCTGTGGTACACCATGCAGGTACACTTGTGGTAAGGTCACACACACAGGTTACTTAGGCGGCGGCACTGCCTTAGTTCACTCTAAGTCACTCACGACGATCTTTGTCACCAGGGGTTACCTGATACCAGTCTGTTTCGCTCTGGAGATTTGTCACTTTAGGCTTCTAAACAATATATTCCCACTCGTGATTCTGGCGAGTGTGTGGTATATCGCAAAGATGCTGAGTTAACTTGACGGTGAGGGATAGACGGTGATCAGTCTATTGGCCGGTAGAACAGAACACGTCCTCTGGGTATGGTCTCTCTCCCGTGAATGAGTTTGCAAGGGTGCCGGGCATCTCGTGGCACACAACACAAAAGGAGTTACAATTTGACCAATAGCATTGCAGCAAATGAGCGGGAACCAATCATATTAGCTCGTTCGATGAGCAGTAGCAGGAGTGACGTCATGAACACGTCATAGCTGTTATTCCGATCGCGCCGGTTGACCCCAGAGGTCAGACGCTGCTGGCGCCTTCCCCTCTGTCTCAGCGGGCACCAGCCATGTACTCACTGACCCTTTGGTAGCAAGTATACTTAGCTCACTGTATCTACTTCCTGCCTAGACATACGGCGGCCTACGTATTTTAACAGTGTTCCTGGTTAAGTGGGCATTCTGGAGATACCCAACATGCTAGGTCACTATCCAGGATTAAGAGAGATAGGCTTTGTGCACGAAGATCAGTGCACTGTGCACTGCAATGAGCCATTCAAGTCAACTGTGGGAGGATCTTGGGAGGCATACTCCCACATCACCCCCCAACAAAGATCGAGCTCCACATGTGGTGCTCGGTCAACTCACACCGCTGATGACCTGTGCACAAATGTGTGCACTTTGCGCGGCAGGGTCCAGCGGACCCCGTTTTCTATACAGCTAGGCGCTGCGTTTTCTTCCGCAGCGCGCGTGATTCTAGTGACATCATTCTCGGTGACGTCACCCACAGGGGACTCTACCTCCAAGTTCTCTCCCACTGTGTTATCTCTCACTGGGGTCTCACCACCGATGGCTTCATCCAGTGTGATGTGACTCGTGCACGCCACCTCAGCACTACCCTGCATGTGTGCTTGTAGCATCACCTCTTCCACGACCCTCATATGCTGTTCCACTCGTTCCTTACACTCTTGTTCAGTAAGAGTGTCGTAGTTGTCAGGTCTACGAGCGGTCAAGGCCAGGTGAAGATGCAGGTAGCGCTGTTTGTACTCTACACACTCAGACATACTGGTGGTGTGTGTACCTAACAGGGTGTTAATCATCCTCTGAATACTGCTCGTCACTTTTGAATTTTCAGGGAAAATTTAAGTGCGAAATTTTACTGTACAACCTAGCTCATAGGTTCCAACTAAGCCTAACACGTTGGGCGCCAGATGTGGTGGTTTTTCTTTTTTTTTTTTGCTGTCACGACTGCAATGCGTACGTCGCCAATGTACATGTGGCAGACGCTTCACGAAGCTGTCGGAATTAGCAAAATAGAAAATACGAGAGCAACCGTACAGGGCCTGGGAGCAAGGTCGAGTTAGAGTCCTTGTGGGTCTCTTCTCAGACTAGCCTCACTTGGTCCTGCTCCACGTTGGTCGTTGGAATCTCCTCAATGATGTAACACTTTAAGGGACTCCTAGGGTCCTCATTAAATTTATAGTTTAGTGACTTACAGGCAACTCGGTGTTGAAGACACCTAGAGCTGAAGGCTGGAGTAATATTAGCAGTATTCAGAAGTGGTTCAACGGAAACACTGCATAAAACTTAACAGTAGTTTATTTACTAACTTAACCACTAATATACAGGGTGCTTGATTTACTTTAGATTGGCGTCAGCAAAGCTATGGTTGCATTAGCGAGACTCTTGACGTCTGGCTAATCGACTCGTATCCACTCGTGGAGAAACACCTAACTTAACACAGTTGACAGCCAATCACTAACACGGCAACCTAACTGCCGGTATGCAAAGGGATCACAAGAGTTCCAACCGGATACTCGGTACTGATGATATGCAATAACACAATAATAATCACACAATACTAAATGTGTGGTGTATGTGAAGCTCACATTCACAGACGAGTGAAATGCAGTGATACCACACAGATAAACACGCATACACCGTCGATTCACCTATAACCTGCGACAGGTATAAGAAGGTGAGAACTGTGGTTGATCCCTCAGATCAACACAGACACAATAAAACAATGACAAGATCTTGTACTTACAGATAAGGTACCTTTCCTTACGCACTCACTCAGACTCGTTTATACAAGCACTCGTAGGTGGCCTGATAGCTGGTTTCGCTCGTAGACACGGAGGGTACTCGCAGCATCTTGAGATGATTTCGTGAGTAGGGCGTGCTGTATGCTTAACAGACAGACACACGCGCACACACTGGCACTGACGGTGCGTGAGGTGGTGACGTCACGTAGGAGCTAGGGCGGCGGCGGGCGCTCGAGGTACTGAGGTACACGCTCAGGATGAGTGGCGGTACCATGCACTACACTGTACACTGTGGTAATGTCACACACAGATTACTTAGGCGGCGGCACTGCCTTAGTTCACTCTAGGTCACTCACGACGATCTTTGTCACCAGGGGTTACCTGATACCAGTGTGTTTCGCTCTGGAGATTTGTCACTTTAGGCTTCTAAACAATATATTCGCACTCGTGATTCTGGCGAGTGTGTGGTATATCGCAAAGACGCTGAGTTAACTTGACGGTGAGGGTTAGACGGTGTTCAGTCTATTGGCCGGAGAACAGAACACGTCCACTTTGCAAGAGATCCCTCACAAGAATGAATCTTGCCTGAAGCTCCGGGCGTCTCGTGGGCACACACACAAAAGAGTTACAATTGACCAATAGCATTGCAGCAAATGAGCGGGAACCAATCATATTAGCTCGTTCGATGAGCAGTAGCAGGAGTGACGTCATGAACACGTCATAGCTGTTATTCGACATCGCGCCGATTGACCCCAGAGGTCAGACGCTGCTGGCGTCTCCCCTCGGTCCCACGCGGGCACCAGCCATGTACTCACTGACCCTTGGTGGTCAGTATGCTTAACTCCCTTGTATCTACTTCCTGCCTGGACATACGGCGGCCTACGTATTTTAACAGTGTTCCTGGTTAAGTGGGCATTCTGGAGATACCCAACATGCCAGAAAACTATCCAGGATTAAGGGAGATAGGCTTTGTGCACGAAGATCTGTGCACTGCAATGCCATTCAAGTCAGCTGTGGGAGCATCTTGGGAGACATACTCCCACATCCGGTGAGACACTTCCGATGGTAGAGACCTTTTCTAAGATCTCAGCAGGGGTGAGAACGAGGTCTTCTCGGAGGCGAACCTTGACGCAGTTCAACATGGTGCAGGTGGACCCTGGACCATAGATGCTTTAGTCTGTGCGTATAGGTCTCCAACAGGAAAATTGTGGTGTTGAGTCACTCTTATGACCCCAGGCTCCACTCTTGCTGTTACAGACAGATCCAGGATCGCATAGCACTGATTATATGTACATGACATAAGGAACATTCACTCATGTATCTATCTTAGTGTGATAGGCCCTGAATGTGGTGAGATATTTGGTGAAAGGTTTTAATAAAGATATTATTATATGACAGTCAGTTAGGTTTGGGGGTAAGGAAGGAATGTGTATGTGTTTTTGGCTGGCTCTCCCCAAAATGGCGGACGATTGTGTGAATTGAATGAGAGGCGATTGGCTCTCCCCAAAATGGCCGGACGTAAAAGCATTTTTGATGCTTCTAGTTTTATAGATACACGTGATAATCAATTGTTAGTGTATGTAAAGCTAGGATGTTATGTTTATACTTAGAACTTCATGGTGGAAATTTAATATTATTCAGAGGATAAGTAAATGGTTACTCTATGATCAGCTGATCAAGCTAGGCGACGAGCCACAAGCCAGGCGACGAGCCACAAGCCAGGCGACGAGCCACAAGCCAGGCGACGAGCCACAAGCCAGGCGACGAGCCGCAAGCCAGGCGACGAGCCACAAGCCAGGCGACGAACCACAAGCCAGGCGACGAGCCACATTGGAACTATGAATACGTCCTCTTCTGTAGCAACTGTAGCGCGTACAAACAATATACTCACTACAATCTCTCATTAGCTTAATGGCATAACTAATTAGCACTAATTACAGAAACTACAATTCTTTTCCCCAATTACAGGTAACACACTTTTCATCCTGTTGGAGAGAGCTGAGGTGTAGTCGCCAAATATAGGCAAGCTTGAAGTGAATAGAGATCCTGCTCCTGTGCCAGGTAAGTTACGGCTCACCATAGCCCGTGGTACTTGAAACTTGATCCGTGTAGCTGAATCTATAACACAATAACATGAATAGAAAAGAGAGGTCACGACCTCTCCGTAGGGTGCAGTCGCACCTCCACAGATCTCCAGTATCAGCTCTTGATACTGGTAATGGCTCTAAAGGGCCACCACTTATGGGCTACTCATGCCCGTGCCACCTTTTGGGTGGCTTAATCTTCATCAATCAATCGAGTAGAGAACAGTACAATTTTCAGTCAAGAATGCAACATTCGTGTATGCAGTTCTAATCGACCAAGACACTTCGACACAGAACAGACAGCAGACAGGACCGCATCGAGCTACAACGCTCTCCCACATAGAACTCCGCGACTCCGGCCACACTCAGCTCTCTGCTCCAAGCTCCGTCTCAACGTCTACGACACTGCTGTATCCAAGACTACTAAATAAATATGAAAATCCACTAAATGCTGTATATCTACTCTACTCAACAACGTAACATAATCGTACGTTACATTGGTGACCCCAGAGAGTTCCGACGATACCCAGCCACGATGGACTACAACGTGGACTCTCACTGGACCTCTACTGCTTCTGCGTGCTGTGGACCGCTTCCACCTGTGATGGAACACTGCCTACAACTTCGCCATAGCTGTGATTTTCACCGCGATTACCTCTGCATGTTCATCTGCTACAACTTGCTGCACCGCGATCGTTACTTACTCATCTGACAGCTTCATCAGCAACTACATCATGTGGGATCTACAACCTGTCCTGCCGACTCTCCGTCTCAGCCAGAGCACTGCTTGTCCTACAGGGACTCCACGACAGCTGCTCTTTCGTCAGATTCATCTACATGTTCACTGCATTCTGATACTCTGCTGACTCAAGCACCTTGCGCAGTACAGGACTTACAACTTACATTTCCGACTCTTCATCGCCTCCAGAACAATTCAGCTCTGGCAGTGATTCCCTCGTTGTCCTACCTACGTGCCTACATTACCTTCTATGGTCCTAGTGCCCGAGCCCATCCACCTGGATCTAAATGCTCCACCAGAGACCCAAGTATGCACATTCTTCCCTCCTGCTACACCAAGCTTGTCCACATGTTGCCTGCATGTTTTGGTACCGGACTCTGCGAGAGAACTCTATCAACATCAGAGGCCCGAGACTGTTCAACACGCTTCCACTACACATAAGGGGCATACTGGCAGCCCCCTCACACTGTTCAACTGGATAAGCACCTCCAAAGGATACCTGATCAACCAGGCTGTGACTCATACGTCAGGCTGCGAGCAGCCACGTCCAACAGCCTGGTTGATCAGTCCAGCAACCAGGAGGCCTGATCGACGACCGGGCCGCGGGGACGCTAAGCCCCGGAAGCACCTCAAGGTAACCTCAAGGTAGGACCACATGCTCCACAAGGGCCCAGGGAACAGTAGCCTCCTATTTTTGTGTATTGCTTTTCTTTCATTCCCTGGCAGGGGGAGTTCTGTAGCGAGTACAAACAATATATTCACTGCAATCTCTCATTAGCTTAATGGCATAACTAATTAGCACTAATTACAGAAGCTTCAATTCTTTTCCCCAATTACAGGTAACAGTTTTCATCCTGTTGGAGGGAGCTGAGGTGTAGTCACCAAATATAAGCAAGCTTGAAGTGAATAGAGAAGACCATTTGGTCACCATTTGGTCCGGGAGACATCTCCCGTCACGCAGGGTGCAGTCGCACCTCCACAGATCTCCAGTGTCAGCTATTGATACTGGTAATGGCTCAAAAGGGCCACCACTTACGGGCTATTCATGCCCGTGCCACCTCTTTGGTGGCTTAATCTTCATCAATCAATCAATCATCGAATAGAAGAAGTTACGGGCTATTCATGCCCGTGCCATTGGCTTAATCTTTATCAATCGAATAGAAGACCACCATTTGGTCACCATTGGTCCGGGAGACATCTCCCGTCACGCAGGGTGCAGTTGCACCTCCACAGATCTCCAGTATCAGCTCTTGATACTGGTAATGGCTCAAAAGGGCCACCACTTACGGGCTATTCATGCCCGTGCCACCTCTTGGGTGGCTTAATCTTTATCAATCAATCAATCGAATAGAGAAGTCCAATGACGCAGGGTGCAGTCGCACCTCCACAGATCTCCAGTATCATCTCTCGATACTGGTAATGGCTCATAAGGGCCACCACTTACGGGCTATTCATGCCCGTGCCACCTCTTGGGTGGCTTAATCATTATCAATCAATCGAATAGAGAACACGGGAGACATCTCCCGTCACGCAGGGTGCTTTTCGCACCTCCACAGATCTCCAGTATCAGCTCTCGATACTGGTAATGGCTCAAAAGGGCCACCACTTACGGGCTATTCATGCCCGTGCCACCTCCTGGGTGGCTTAATCTTCATCAATCATCAATCGAATAGAGAACCACCATTTGGTCACCATTTGGTCCGGGAGACATCTCCCGTCACGCAGGGTGCAGTTGCGCCTCCACAGATCTCCAGTATCATCTCTTGATACTGGTAATGGCTCAAAAGGGCCACCACTTACGGGCTATTCATGCCCGTGCCACCTTTTAGGTGGCTTAATCTTCATCAATCAATCAATCTAC
Organism: Procambarus virginalis; assembly: GCA_020271785.1. Classification (NCBI taxonomy): domain Eukaryota; kingdom Metazoa; phylum Arthropoda; class Malacostraca; order Decapoda; family Cambaridae; genus Procambarus; species Procambarus virginalis. Next base: position 13,539 of record WNGS01087307.1, read on the forward strand.
TTCCCCCACAGTCCACGACCAGTTCACCCAGTGAGCCAACTCCACGCTGACTTTGTCTCCAGTAGCACAGAGCATCACCTTCACTCACCAGACCACTCCACAAGTGATCATTTGAATTTCATTATGGAATTCCAATTGAGTTATAATCGATCCAGCAATGCTGCTCAGTGCAGAAAACGACCATCTATACTGGATACAAGTTCTGAAAGTGACGGCGAGTGGCATCACGTGAATAAGGCTAACAGGACAAGCCACTCCATGACGACCCATCGCCCTATAATCACTCCAGCTTCTCCAGCTCTTCCAGCAGCTCAGACTAAATCTCCACTGCCAATCTTCAAAGTGCAGCACACCGAAGGTAAGTCTTCCTATGCCACTGTAGTAGACCTCGAAAAAGAGTACCCCCAGCTCCAGATCAGAGCAAAACCTAATCTCAGAGGTGAATACATTCTAAGACCTAAAGACGAGTCGGCCGCTACGATTCTGAAAAATTACACAAAATGTGAGGAACTGAAACCTGAGGATAAAATACGTAAAATCATTGTCCTCCACTATCCCTTGCATATGGCCCTTGACCATCTCGAAAAGCTGAACTATGTGGTGTCAGCAGAGAGATGCCAGGTAAGAACCACAAAACAGGAAACCCGACAAGTTCTTCTCACAGTTAGAGGACGGATACCGGAGAAACTTGACCTTGGAATCTGGGGCGTATTCCAACACAGGCCTTACACCCCAGAGCCCCTAAGATGCTTCAGATGTCAGAGATTTGGACATCACAAAGATGGCTGCCAACGCCCAGTGAGGTGCGGAGTCTGCAGCCAGCCCCATGACACAAAAATATGCATTGATAGACACAAGGCAAACCACCCTGTTCAGGCAAAGTGCCCAAATTGCTCCAAGGAACATCACGCCTGGAACTTGAAATGCCCTGAAAGGCTCAAAAGGCTTCATACAAACCCCACCACGCCTACAGCAGAGCCGAAGCCCCCACCAAAACTAATACCAGCTCCCCTGCCCACTAAAACCGCGTGGGGTCTACCCATTCAGAAAGAGGGGGCACACGGCCCTTCACCATCCGCCATGGTGAAGGGTGTGAAGACCCCCGTACAGGAAAAAAAGAAAGCTGGAGGACACAAGAATCATGTTCAAAGCAGTCGCCCTCCCATTTCATCCAGTAAGCACACTGGGGCCATTAGGAAAAACAATCCTAGTGTCAAAGTTACCACTGAGCAGGGTCTAAAAGCTACTAGGCCCCAAACCTGCACAGCTTTAAATAGTGCTCCCACAGAAATAGACGCTCTCTGGCCAATGCTCAAAACTCTGGTCACCGAGTTGATCGAAAGTCTGCTGTCATCACATGGAATCAAGCAAACCACAGAGACTCGGAAGACAATTGAGCACAAACTCAAGAGATTCGAAAATGTAATATCTTCACCTTCAAGACAGCAGGGCAGGAGACACCCCTCTAAAAAACAGATAGCGTCTGGATCGTCGGAAAGCGACATTGATGAGTCAATTTCAGGTCCACTAAGAACCTATACACCAATTGCAACTTCCATGGCGTGTTCATCAGACTCCATGGATACCACGGAATTATCAGCAAATTCCAAGAACATAGAGGTCTAAAGATCCTGCAATGGAATGCGCAAGGACTGCGCACTAAATTGCAACACTTGCAATGCATAGCAGTAACCAAGGGCATAGACATCCTGATACTACAGGAGAGCTTGCTTCGAGCCGGATTAGAACCTAAAATCTCAGGCTATCGAGGCTTCTTCCTTCCATGGATCAATGGGCAATCCAGGGGATGTGCAATCTATGTAAAATGTGACCTGATCTCCAAGTCCATAACCAGCCCACCTGATTGTGGAGCAGGGACAGAGGTAATGGGAGTAACCATTGAGCTAAGACACGACACACTTGAGGTGTTTAATGTGTACAGGTCTCCACATGCCGAAATGGATCTCTCTGTGTTATTTGGAAACGGGACAACAACAAACACAATCATTTGTGGAGATTTTAATGCCCATCATCGATTGGTACTGGGCTCGAACACAACAAACGAAGCCGGCATTCACATTGCACACCTATTAGACCAGCTTCCAGAAATACAAATCCTAAACAAGAATGAACCTACCCACATCCAAGGAGGCAGATTAGACCTAACCTTCGTTTCAGCCTCCCTAAGAGATGTAGCGACATGGTCAGTTGAGCCCACACTCACAAGCGACCACTATGGGGTCCAAATTGATCTTACGTTAGACCTACCCACTCCACCTCCGCCTCCATCTGAAGCCTGGAACTTTGCTTTAGCAAACTGGGACCGATTTCAAAACCTCATTTCAGAGTGGCATAGAAACTATGATCTTCCCGGAGACATTAATCAGGCAGAACAAGAATTTGTCAAAGCGATTCAAAGTGCAGCCAACCACTCAATCCCACTGAAAAAACAGTCCACCGGACACCATAAAGATCATTGGTACTATTGCGAACGTGTCAAAGAACTCAACCATAGACTCAACAGAACAAGAAAGCTATACAAAAAGCATCCGAGTGACCGCAACAGGTCCTTACTTTGTGAGGTCAAGGAACATGTACATCGAGAGACCAGACTAATAAAAGAACAAAAGTGGCTGGAATGGTGTTCACACCTGAATGAACACACCTCTCTTGGAGAGATGTGGCAGCAAATCCACCGGGCCAAAGGGAATAAAACACCTAAAGCCCCACACCCCAAGGATCCTCTACAGGAAGCCGAAGTACTGGCAACCAGGTTTGCAGAGAGAGCAGCCAGCAATCAACTTCCACCAGATGTATTAGCAGTACAGACAGGACTAGAGGAAGAAAGGTGGCACAGAATCCTTACAGCATGTGAAGAAGTCTCTGACACTAATGCCCCCTTCACACTGGATGAGCTCAATCGGGCTAAGAAAAACTCCAAGGATACATCCCCTGGAGCTGACAAAATAACCTATAAAATGATTAGAAACCTCGGCCCAGAGGGAGACGCTGCATACCTAAGGTTAATTAATTTAGCCTGGACTTCTCAAACTAGACCTTCAGCTTGGAATAGAGCAGACATAGTACCGATCCCAAAACCTAAAGATCCAGATAATCCCAGACCCATTTCTCTCCAAAGCTGTGCAGCCAAGACGGCTGACAGAATGGCACTCAACAGACTGGAGTGGAAAATGCCTAGACTGCACCATGATATGTATGCCTATAGAAAAGGGGTTGGCACAGTGGAATGTATTACAACTCTGTTAGCCCACTTGAATGACAGACCAGGAATGCTGATATTCCTGGACCTCGAAAAAGCCTTTGAACTGGCTAGCGCCCCTGCTATTCTCTGCTGCCTCATTGACAAAGAGGTCAGAGGCAACCTGCTCTCCTGGATCAAAAACTGTCTCATAAACAGAGAAGCAAGAGTAAAAATTCATGGCACAGTTTCTGAGTACAAAAGACATGAAAATGGTACACCGCAAGGAGGTATTCTCAGCCCTCTTCTCTTCAACTGTTTAATGGAAAGAATAATGAGGTTGAAACTTCCACATCACTGTAGGCTGCTAAACTACGCGGACGACTTTGTCATCATCATAAAAGGAAGGGATGCGGCGCGCCTTGCACCCAAATGCTTAGACTGCATCAGTAAAGAGGCAAAACAGATTGGGATCAAACTCAACCCCTCAAAGTCAAAAGCCATGCCCATAAAAATAGCGAAGCCCAATATCCAACTCACAGTACAGGGTCAACCAATCGAATGGGTGGACACCTATCAGTACCTAGGAATAATCCTGGACACACACATGAATTTTAATGCTGAGGTCACTTACTTGAGAGAGCGAACTGCGGCCAGGACGGCAATCCTCAGGTCGCTAACCTCCCTCTCTGGAGGAGCCAATCTGCAAGTCCTTCGCACATACTATGTACAGGCAGTCAGATCAGTGATCGATTATGCAGCACCTGCACTCACAAATCTATCACACCAACAGTGGAAAAAGCTTGAAGTTGCCCAAAACAATGCTATGAGAGCCGCACTGGGAGCCCCCATGTGGACCAAGCTTGAAACACTTAGACTGGAGACGGGTTTGCCCTCTCTACAGGAAAGAATATCTCAAAGGACAGCTACAATTATTAGTAAGATAATTATTTCTTCTGATCCAATCCCAGTACGGCAGGCCTTGGTGGTTGGACTAGGGCAAAACAATGGAAACTCTTGGGCTGCAAGAGCAGGAAAAGTCCTAAACAGACTACAGTTAAAAAGCATGATTCTCGATAGAGAGGGTGATCATCCACACCCAAATTACACTCCTGCTGCACCGTGGGAAGAGCCTACTTTCAAAATAGTAATAGAAAGTCTCCCAATGAAAAAGGCTGCCTATGATCCGACAATCCTAAGGCGCATAATAGAAGAGCAAATGTATAGCATAGCAGTAGCAGGAGCCACCCACATTTTCACAGACGGATCGGTGGACACAGAATATGAAAGTGCTGGCGCTGCTCTTTGCACGGCCAGCATACAGGCATATTGGAGACTGGGAGGACTAGTATCATCAACCCAAACTGAGCTGTTTGCCATACAACAGGCATTCGCATATGTGATTGCACAAAACACTCAAAATGCCATCATACACACAGACTCAAAAGCTGCACTTCAAATACTAGGACAAAAACAGTGGAAAGATAACGTGGAGATAATTACCACCATTTTGTATCTTGGAGCAGTCGCTAAAGGCAAAGGACTCAACATAACCTTGAACTGGATCCCATCCCATATTGGAATCCCATTAAATGAGAAAGCTGATGAAATTGCTAAACTGGCAACTCGTCATCCAGTGATAGATAAAACAATTCAACCCAGCCTAGAGAACATTAAAAACATCATCACCAAAAAACTCTCACACCTCAACAAAGCCTACCTACACCAGAGAATAGCTGAAGGCTCGCCCTCTGCAACATGGTATCTTCAGGCAACTAAATTAGAAAGATTAAATATCCCAAAAGGAATCCACAGGGAAATAGCAGTTAGGTTATATAGACTACGTCTAGGTTACAGATGCAACTGGGAGATTGGTGAACCCCGACAGAGAGAGTGCATCTTCTGCCAAACTGTCACAGAAAAGCCATTACTTCACTATCTTCTAGAATGTGAAGCAACCAACGACCTTAGAAGAGCTTTAAGAGTTCCTGAATCTTGCTGTGGCCACCCTGAAGCCATCAACAGAGCCACTCTCCTGGTCAACAAAGGTGTCCAGCAGCTGGACGCCCTCATAAAGACTGTGAAGCAGTATCCTCCCCCGCGATAACAGCTCGATGATTAAATGCAATGTCAGAATAATGAAAAGAATTACGGAGAAAAAAAATTGTACCACTTACGGGCTATTCATGCCCGTGCCACCTCTTGGGTGGCTTAATCCTTATCAATCAGGAGTAACCACCATTTGGTCACCATTTGGTCCGGGAGACATCTCCCGTCACGCAGGGTGCCGTCGCACCTCCACAGATCTCCAGTATCATCACTCGATACTGTTAATGGCTCATAAGGGCCACCACTTACGGGCTATTCATGCCCGTGCCACCTCTTGGGTGGCTTAATCTTTATCAATCAATCATCTGGTAATATTACCAGTCGATAGACAATCATCATTCTGAAGCCCTGCGCATCAAACTCAACATTAATCCAACAACAGCAGCTGCATTAGATGCAAATTCCACAGAGACTACAATGATTAGAAAAGCTCCAGGTTTCGTCTCAACTACTACGTTGCTAAGAAACCGACTGCTGTAACCAAGACAATACTAAATAAATATAAAAAGTCACTATACTCTGTGTCTAATCAACCAAATATGTGCACGCAAACATTACATTACAGGTATATGCCAATTAGTGTAGTAACGTAACAGCAGGTGGTCGAGGCACAGCTCATATGTGTCGCTGTATTGCTGTAGACATTATGAAGCTAAATGTGTTGTAGGCGGAGTAACGCCTGTCTTCGTCAAGAAGTACAGGAAGAGCGATAAGTTGTTGAATATTAAGATTAATCAGGTTGCTACGGAGGCGAGTTCTATCAGAATAAAAGCGTGGGCAATAAAAGAGGAAGTGGTCCATGGTTCCTTCTTGCTGTGGGCATCACCAGCAAGCAAATCAAGGGACCCAGAATGTGGAATGACCTTCCCAGTCATGTTAAAGACTGTACCTCTCTCAACCAGTTTAAGATAAAAGCTAAGCACTACCTAATTAACTCCCTGTAACTTACCTTACCCCTATAATGTCAACCCATGTCTGTTATTTTTAAACAATGCTGTTTGTCGACCAAATTGTATTTTTGCTGTTTTTCTGCCATGTTCCCCCCTTTTTATTTTTATATTGTCTCAACACATTTTATACTCTAATCTCAATTAGTATTAATTTTTAGTCTTTAGTGTTTTTCCTGCCCGAAACGCTTTGCGTAGTGGCTTTAGGCATTGTATGTATTAGCTCTATCTATAAATTCAGCAATATCTGTATCACCCCTTATATGTATGTACTTTACCTGAATAAACATTTGAATTTTGAATTTTTTGAAGCAGGATTCATTCATCCGAATACGGAAGAGATTGTCAGGGAGTTGTGCATACCCCGCACATGCACATTTCCTGTGCTAGGTAAGTACGATGGGCTCACTATAGCCCGTGCTGCTTGGAACTTTTTGTTCCGAGTAGTTAAATATAAAGCAACAATAAGAGTCGTGCATGACCTATGTGTAAATGAGTAAGACAAACATTGAGTATCCTGGTGTTATGACAGGACCACGGGCTGGGGGATGCGTCAGTACGAAGGGATGCCTTTAGTGATGTCTAAAGTAATGAAACTAATTCGGACTGCCAAAGAGCAGAACAAACTTTCTCGACGAGTAGCAGTCTTTCATTTGGGTCTAGAGATGTTAAGAAATGTGTTTTAGCCGCCGCCTCATCTGCGATTTCGTTCCCTCTGATTCGCATATGCGAGGGGACCCACTGAAGACAAAGATGCCAACCTGGTTCCTGGTAATATCTGAGGTACTCTCTGGATATCACTGAAGAGTTGGCCGAAGCTTTTCGGTCTGCAAGAAGAGCGGTCTTGGAGTCTAAGAACACCACCACATCTTGGGAGTGAGTGCCCTGTTGTCATCGACAATACAGATTACTTCTCATTTAGCAATGTTACCCTAATAAATATTAAAAAAAAACGCTTTGCATATACTACACTGTATAATGGCTTTATATAATATGTAATTTCTGTACCTACTATAATACTGTAGTTTATAAGTATAACCGCTTTAGCATATTCTAAAGTATATTTTATAAATATATTATTATTTTTATTAGCAGTATAATTATCACAGTATAGATTTACCATGTTCTTTAATTGCACATTTGCAACTAAAGAAAACGAATCTAAGTTGCAAGGAGCTTGAAGGTATACTATACCACTGACATGAATGTCCCCCTTTAGTTGATTTACAACAAATCAAGTATGAGTTTACATTAGTTTATCCGAGAGCCATTAACACTAGTGGCCAGGAAGAGGGCAGGAAGCCGCCGGCTTGTCGAAGGTCCCCTATTTGTCTTAATGATATTTTCCAGTTGTTCTTTAAAAGTTAAGAGTTTTGACATTTACGGCTTCGGTGGGTAAGCGGTTCCATGGGTTTATTTTTATAACCCTGTGGGTGAAAAAGCCTCTCCTGTTCTCAGTTCTACATTGTGGCTTGTTGAGATTGAAACCGGTGCTCCTTGTCGGTGTTACATCTGACATTTTGAAGAAATTTTCCGGATCAACACCCTCCAAACTGTTCAGTATTTTAAAAGTTTCAATGAGATCCGCCCTGTCATGCCTGGTTTGCAGTGTCGCTTGCCATGTGGCCTACAACCGTTTCTGATACGTGAGTTGACTTAGCTCTGGAATGATTTTTGTTGCCCGGTGTTGCACTTTCTCCAGAGCAGCTGTATCTTTCAGAAGATGTGGTCTCCATGCTTGGTTACAGTAATCCAAATTATTTTAACACTTTATGCACCGAATGATTTATAGACCAGAGATTTATATAAATGAATCACTGTCTTTTTTCCTTAAAGTCAAAGGCACGCCTGATTATTCCGTGTTTGGTTAACTTTTTTGACTGCTGCTCCTACCTGCTGTGCAACTTTCTGTTAGTCGGGAATTTTGACTCCAATGTCTTTTTCTTCACCAATCTGCTGTAATGTTATGTTATTAATTTGTTAATTATTGTGGTGTGGATTGTTATGCCCCACATGCAGGGTATTGCACTTGCCAAGATTAAATGCAATATTCTGAATTTCCTGGAATTTGCCTGAGGACCGGTAATTAACACTCTATATAACCGCATTGACAAAGATAGGAAGCCGGCGACTTATCAGAGGTCCCCCCCCCCTTTTGTCCTGACGATTTTTTCAAGGTGGATTTTAAAATTCAACAGAGATTTTGGCATTTACGGCTTCGGCGGGTAGGCGGTTCCACGTGTTCATAGCTCTGTGGGTGAAAAAGCATCTCCTATTCACAGTCCAACATTGTGGCTTGTTGAGCTTGAAACCGTTGCTCCTTGTTTGTGTTACATCTGACATTTTGAAGAAGTTGTCTGGACCAGTATCCTCCAAATTGTTCAGTATTTAAAAAGTTTCGATGAGATCCGCCCTGTCATGTCTGGTCTGCAGTGTTGCTAACCCTGTGGCTCTCAACCGTTCCTGGTATGAGAGTTGACTTAGTTCAGAAATGATTTTTGTTGCCCGGTGTTGCACTTTCTGTGAACCAGCTATGTGCTCCTGAAGATGAGGTCTCCATACGTGGATACAATAATCTAAGTGATTTATAAAGTTGAATAACTGTCTTCTTTTCGTTAAAATCAAAGGTACACTTGATTATCCCTAGGGGTTAGGCTAGTTTTTTTACTGCCGCTCCCATGTGCTGTGCAACTTTTAGTTAATGATCGATTCTGAAGCCAAGGTATTTGCAATACTGCAATACTGCTTGGTGTTGCCTTGCGCCTTGTCGCCCCTATCTCCACCGAACACCGATGTATCTGCGGCTATGCACGGGCAGACCAATACGGCAGCCATGGTCTCATCTGTCGTAAGTCACCGGGAAAGATTGCCAGACATGAAGCAGTCAGTGACATCATCAAAGAGAAGTTTGGCTACAGCTGGGTGTCCAGCACAATGGGGGGAACCTCAGTTGTGCAGACCTGACAACAGCCACAAACGATCATAGAACCCATACTGCCCAGGAACACTCTGCAACTGGTGTACAGGACACCTTAACCAGTCGACCATCACGGGCGGACAAAAGATGATGGTAGCCGAGGCTAATTCCCCATCATACCGCCGGCACTCTGATGGTAATCTTGGGTATAGTATTTTATCAAATCACCTCATTCTTTGGGGCACACGTGAGGAACACAAATGCGAACAAGCCTGAATGGTCCCCAGGCATATATGCAACTGAAACTGAACTGAAGACCATGAAGATCGGATCTTGCATAGTAGGCCGAGAAGTGTGTTCTCGGTGCCCTAGAGCTGCCAGTTTTCTCTTTCAGCGTTTTAGTGTGGCGATCCAGAGAGGAAATGCTCACTGCATCCATGGTTCCTGCCCACCATCTGAGGAGCTATACAACTTGTGACAAGTAGCATTGTACCCTGCATGTAACCAATATTGTAACCTTTCTTGTGTAATGACATTTTCAAATAAAGTTAGATATATATGCCTTACCTTCAGGTTACCTTGAGGTGCTTCCGGGGCTTAGCGTTCCCGCGGCCCTGTCGTCGACCAGGCCTCCTGGTTGCTGGACTGATCAACCAGGCTGTTGGACGCGGCTGCTCGCAGCCTGACGTATGAGTCACAGCCTAGTTGATCAGGTATCCTTTGGAGGTGTTTGTCAAGCTCTCTCTTGAACACTGTGAGGGGTCTGCCAGTTATGACCCTTATGTGTAGTGGAAGCGTGTTGAACAGTCTGGGGCCCCCTGATGTTGATAGAGTTCTCTCTCAGAGTACCTGTTGCACCTCTGCTTTTCAACGGGGGTATTCTGCACATCCTGCCATGCCTTCTGGTCTCATGTGATGTTATTTCTGTGTGCAGGTTTGGGACCAGCCCCTCAATTAATTTCCACGTATAGATTTTTATGTATCTCTCCCGGCTGCGCTCAAGGGAATACAGATTTAGGCTCTTTAGTCGGTCCCAGTAGTTTAGATGTTTTTACTATGCACACATACCAAAAGAATAGGGGTGGTAGGAGAAGAAAATATCTAAGTGTTCAGTGAGGATCCACAAGGTCTTCTCTGAGTATTCATTATTTTCTTCTCCGAAGCTATGGGTCCCTACACGTGCACCAGAGGTGGTACCCCTTCTAGGTAAAAAAAAATATATATATATTATATAATTTTTTATATATATAGAAGGGAGTACCACCTCTGGCTGGAAGAAGGGGGACCCATAGCCTTAGAGGAAACTACGCATAACGCATTAGAGGGAATGTAGGTCCCCTCCAATACAGTTTCTGTGTGCTTTTCTCCTACCACCCCCTTCCTTTTTTGTATTTATTATGTTTTTGATGGTTACAAGATATACATGTGTTGATACAAAATAATGCAAAAAGTGCTTAAAGGTTATGGATCTCTTGAAAAACACGACTATGGGAAACATTGATGAATGTCACAGACAGGTTCGATCATTGTTGCAAGTCAACAATGACTTATAATT
>WNGS01087319.1:0-11018 GCA_020271785.1 Procambarus virginalis
TCGATGTTAGTAGATGACGCAAAGTGATGAGAAGAGTTGACATGAGGATTGCAGGATCCTCCAAAAGGACCTGAACAGGTTGCAGAGATGGTCAGAGAAATGGCTACTGGAGTTCAACACGAGCAAATGTAAAGTTCGGAAATGGGACTAGGTGATGGGAGACAATAGGGACAGTACACAATGAAGGGGAACTGCCTATGATGACGCGAGAAGAGACCTGGGCGTGGACGTAACACCTAATCTATCTCCTAAAGCACATATAAATAGAATAACAGCAGCGTACTCTACACTGGCAAAAGTTAGAACATCATTCAGAAACCGAAGTTAGGAGGCATTTAGGGCGCTTTATACTGCCTTCGTGAGGCCAGTCTTAAAATATGCCGCCTCATCATGGAGTCCCCATGATGAGGCATCCCCATGCTTCTGAAGAAGCATATAAGGAAACTGGAAAAGGTTCAGAGGTTTGCAACGAGATTCTTACCAGAGTTACGAGGGATGGGGTATGAGGAACACCTGAAGGAACTGTGCCCTACGACACTAGAAAGAAGGGAGGTGACATGATAGGAACGAATAAAATACTCAGGGGGATTGACAGAGTGGACAGAGACGAAATGTTCAGGTGGAATAGTAACAGAACGAGGGACATTTGTGGAAGCTGGAAACTCAGATGAGTCAGATGTTAGGAAGTTTTCTTTTAGCGTAAAAGTCGTGGAAAAATGGAATGCACTTAAGGAACAGGTTATGGAAGCAAATATTTTTCATAATTTTAATATTAGGTATGATAGGGAAATAGGACGAGTCATTGCTGTAAACATCCGATGCTCGAAAGAAGCGATCCAAGAGTCAATGCTCGATCCTGCAGACAAATAGGCGAGTTCAAATGGGTGAGTACGCACGCACACGAGAAAAAGCCAGGACGTTTTTCCCCTCAACCAGGGAAAATGGAGGGACATCACCCCACTCACAGGGGGACAGGGGAGAATGGTGGATACTTTTGAATGGCTCAACCAGACATTAGCAGGATTCGACAGAGACCTGCAGGTAATGCAAATGGGATTCAGCAGAAACATGCAGGCAATGCAAGCATTAATACAGGGCCAAAGGAGTAAGTTGGAGGAAGCCAGAGAGGAGAGAGAGACTCGGGGAAAATATGAACTCAAACCAGCATGGGGTATGCAACTTCCTGGAAACGGGACGAAGCTGATAGAAGGCTCCTTTTCCAAGGGGGACTTTTGCAGAAATACTGCAAAACGGTACGGGTGCCAAGGCCGCCTTAGAGGCAGCGGCTATGAAAGCAGCTACCTCACAGGAAGCTGCAAAATGCACTGAACAAATGCTTGAAAGGAAAAGAACAGTTATAGTTGTTGGAGTACAGGAATCAGAAGGATCCAATCGGGAGGAGTGGAGGAGGGGGGACTGAGCAACTATGACAGATCTTGGATGGACTGGATATGGAGGAGGCAAATAGCAACGGAGAAGGTTTTCAGGCTGGGCATCTACAAGAAGGAAAGGAAACGATTGATAAAGGTAGTGCTCACAAACGAGGCAACAAGGGAGAAAATCCTATCCAGGAAGAGCAGACTTATGAGGTTAGGGGGATACGAGGACGTCTTTCTGCAAAGAGACATGACGAGGGAAGAGGAAGGAAGGCTGCAGAAGCAAGGAGGAGATGGGTAAAAAAAAAAAAAAAAAGGCAGAGAGATATGGGAGCCACAGGACTCTGCTCAGTATTTGCAGGAACCTTGGAGGGGAGTGGGATCCCTCCCCCCCCCCACCAGCAGGCCAGCACCAACGGAGAATTTTAACAGAAGCTTCCCACCAACTAACCTCTCAGCCATCCTCCACTAATCACCTGCACCTCCCCAGACAGTAAAGTCCCTCTTCAGACTATGCCGCCCCCCATGTCCCCCGACCCCAGACCCTCCCCCATATACCCCCCATGCTCTTATCTTCCACAACCCCAGGTCCTCACTGTTCCTGTACCCCCATGCTCTTCCCTGTTTCTTCAGCCCATGCCCTTCCCAGTTCCCCCACCCCGAGCTCTCCTTCCTACGCCACCCCCTCCCTCCCAGTCCCCCCCTCCCAAAAAGGCTTCCCTCCCACCCGCCAATCAGTGACCTCCCTGCCAACCCACCTCAGTCTCCCCTGCATACCCCAACCCGTGACCTCCCACCACATGCCCCTCCAGCTCCACCATCCCATGCCCCAATTTACCCCCAATCCCAGACCCCCCCTCAGTCACACCATGTCAGACCCCCCCCCAGCCCCCCTTTACCAGTTCCTCTCAGTCCCCTCAAACCCCAGATCCCCCAGGTCCTACTTTCTAGGCCCTCCCATCCTAGGCATCCCTTGCCCCAACTCCAATGGAATCAACAGAAACTGAGAATGAACAGAAGAGTCGACTTCAAGGTCATGTACTCATAGATGAGATTACAAACAAGGCTAGTGAACTTGGGGAAGGAACACAAGAATTAAACCCAGATGTAATTGGACTCTCAGAAACAAAACTCTTTTGAATCATAATGAATGCAGCGTTTCCCCAGGACTACACTGTAATAAGGTAAGAGGGGAAGGAGGCGGAGTGGCTCTACTGATGAGAAAGGAATAGAGTTTTGAGGAGATTGTTATTCCGGGCTGCGAAGGGTTCAGAAACTTCATCACAGGCACCATGATGATGGGAGGACCAATAGTAGTAGTAGCAGCAGTGATATATAACCCACCACCAATTGAAAGAAGACCCAGGCAAGAGAATGACAAACAATATGGCAGTTAACACTATCATCGAGAGAGTTGCCACTGCTGCCTGTAGAAATTGATCCCATCTGTTCATAATGGTGGACTTTAATCACGGAAGGATAGATTGGGAAAACAAGATACCACATGGAGGTGAAGAAACATGGAGCGAAAATGTTGGACGTGGCAACTAGAAACTTTTCAAGTCAGCATGTCAAGAGTCCCACGAGAATGAGAGGCAATGATAAACCAGCAAGACTCTACCTAGTATTGACTTTGAACGATTCATACATAAGGGAAATCGGTCTTTAAGCCCCCGTGGGTATGAGTGATCACAGATCACAGTTTGAATATCTGGTCAAAGAAGGGTTAGTGTACTTGTTACGAACACGACTCCATCGTCGGAGTATGGAGTAGCAACGTCAACGCCATCTGTGAGTCTGCTCCCGAAACCCCCACAAAATGGACGACGCCATCTGGTAGTGGCAGTATGATACCTACAAGAGATTCTAGATTCCTGCCTTTGTCAGCCTGAAGAATCGTTGTAGCTGACCTCTAGTGAGGTGGCGCCTAGAAATCAGTGCCATGTATCGTGATACGAGTTTTATGTTAATGTCAGAGTCCGTAAGTGGCATGTCCTAGTTTCACAATGTACCGGCCAGTTTACTGATGCGTGTATCCTCAGAGGCGACGTAGGGTTGCAGTGGTAAGAAGAGTCAGTCAGTCTACCCAGGGCAGTCTGTTCTCTCTACTCCATTCTGCATTACGTGAGCAGTGAGCTGACATCAAAGAGGAACCGAGTAGTATCTGCTGTCTGCCTGCGAAGTGGCAGTGACAGATTTCAGCATATCCCGGAACTGGCTAGATGAAGAGACGACCGACAGTGAGGTGCTACAGAGGAGTAACTAGCTCGTTGCAAGAAGCTCCTGCCAGGGGTTCGCTGCCCATGTATTTGTTCATGTAGAGGCCCAGCAGCGCGAGGCTGATGTTCTCTGCCAGCACCAGGCTGGAGAGTGATTGTGGGCGTTCACAAGAAGCACCTAGTGAGACTGTAGATAGGTTGGCCCACGGCTAGGGTAAACGCGGAGTTTACCAGTACTGGTTGAGGACGGTACTGTGTTGAGGAAACACAGAAGTTGACAAGGCTGACTTGCATGAGCATCGAGGAGCGCTTAGTGTCCTATGAGAGCGACATGTGTATATATCAGTGTAGTAATACTTCGTTTATGATTCTATTTAAGGTGATGGGAAAGTGATAATGTGTGAATATATTGATAAATGATGAAGTGTTGTATTCCTTTCAACTCCCCCTTGTTTTTTACTTGCATACCAAGCCTACTCCTTGAAAGCCACTTCCGATTTTGGGTCTGATACTAGTACTTTCGTTCCTCCAGCAAAGAACCCGGTTGCGACCCATCGTGCCCGTAACTGTACCAAGGAAGGGACCAGAAAGCAAGAGGCCGGCATTCTGGAAGGGAGAATGAGGAGATGAGAAAATGCTTAACTGAAATAGCTTGGGAAACAGAGCTCAGAGGAAAGACGGTTCAAGACATGATGGACTACATCACACGGAAGTGTAAGGAGGCAACAGACAAGTTCGTCCCAGTCCAAAAGGTAAAAAAATGAAATGCAGATGAGAAACCCATGGTTTAATCAGTGTTGTAAGCTAGCTGTGTGGGGATGGTTCACCAGCTCACTTACAATAGTGCTCTTATGCCTGTGGGAGGCCAGTACACTTGTTAAGTGCACTTGTTAAGTGTGCGGACTTAACTTTGGTAACCAGCAACCGAAACATCTAGTGTTTGGGCTCCTGGGAGAGCCCCAGTCATCAGCAGTCCAGAAATGTTACCGTGGCCGTGGTAGCATGTCTGTGGACAGAGAGAGCCGTTAGCGTCATCTCATTGTAATGGCTTGGAGCCAGAGACTAGTTGCGCGGGAAAACAGTTAGGCCGGCAAGCGTGGGTAGCTGTGGGCCTCCCGCGCGCTAGCCACTTGCGTTGTCGTCATGGAAACAGACGCCATCTTTGTAAACATCTTGAGCCGCCATGTTGGTCGGCCATCTTGGAGTTGCCCTAGGGGCTATGCTACACAGTCGCTGATTGGATGAGAGGGTAGGCCTCAGTATGCCTTCCTCTCATTGGTTTTTTCGAAGAGGACACGCGAATCGGCGGGTGTAGGCGTCATTCTGGACAGAACCATCACCCTGTCAGGACGCTCCTGTACTCAATTCGGCCAAATTGAGTATAGTGCGTCGTGGTGGCTTAACTACTCAGCTGCTGCACCTCCTGCTTCATCTACGACAGCAGTCGTCACAGAATCCGCCGAAGTCGTCGCTTGGAGGGAAAAGAAAAACATTGTGGACAGTGAGTGGATAGAGAGGATCTTGTGATCGTGGGGTAATGTGCATACGAGCAGTAACAGACTCGTAGATCCCATACCAGTGCTGATTAGACTTGCTAGTGCTCTGTAGCAGTCGATGATACTGGGGAAATAAGTGTTAGTGCTTTAAGGCAGATTTCCCATGTTTGTTTAAGACGCTATCGTTGTGCGCGTCACCTGGGTATGAACGCTTCACTTCACCGGTGGGTCGAGGGTACGAAACAAGCCGTGTTGTGGGAGGGTTCGGTGCGCGCCAATTGTACGAACAATACCGCTGTGGTACCAACCAGCCAGCCTACCACCACCGCGAGCCAGCCACCCATAGCGGGGTGCCTGATGTATGGGAATGGTGTGTGTAAGCCGGCAGTATGAATGTAAGTACCTATGTGTGTATTTCTGGTGATTAGTAGTCTCTAAAGCTTGAATTCGTGGTCAAGTGTTCCGTCGCATTGTCACGCAGCACCTGTGAGGTGAAGTGAAGTGTGGACGAGGAGATAATCACCCCCTTGTTGTCATCTTGTCAGTCCTGAGGGACTTACGTCTTGGGTGCACAGACGTACGTACAGTCGAGTCGAGTGAGTGAGTCAGTGAGTGAGTGAGTGAGTGAGTCAGTGAGTCAGTCAGTGAGTGATGAGTCAGTGGGTGAGTGAATGAGTCAGTGAGTGAGTGAATGAGTCAGTGAGTGAGTGAATGAGTCGTGAGTGAGTGAATGAGTCAGTGAGTGAGTGAATGAGTCAGTGGGTGAGTGAATGAGTCAGTGGGTGAGTGAATGAGTCAGTGGGTGAGTGAATGAGTCAGTGAGTGAATGAGTCAGTGAGTGAATGAGTCAGTGAGTGAATGAGTCAGTGAGTGAATGAGTCAGTGAGTGAATGAGTCAGTGAGTGAATGAGTCAGTGAGTGAATGAGTCAGTGAGTGAATGAGTCAGTGAGTGAGTGAATGAGTCAGTGAGTGAGTGAATGAGTCAGTGAGTGAGTGAATGAGTCAGTGAGTGAGTGAATGAGTCAGTGAGAGTGAATGAGTCAGTGAGTGAGTGAATGAGTCAGTGAGTGAGTGAATGAGTCAGTGAGTGAGTGAATGAGTCAGTGAGTGAGTGAATGAGTCAGTGAGTGAGTGAATGAGTCAGTGAGTGAGTGAATGAGTCAGTGAGTGAGTGAATGAGTCAGTGAGTGAGTGAATGAGTCAGTGAGTGAGTGAATGAGTCAGGAGTGAGTGAATGAGTCAGTGAGTGAGTGAATGAGTCAGTGAGTGAGTGAATGAGTCAGTGAGTGGAGGGAATGAGTCAGTGAGTGAGTGAATGTCAGTGAGTGAGTGAATGAGTCAGTGAGTGAGTGAATGAGTCAGTGAGTGAGTGAATGAGTCAGTGAGTGAGTGAAGAGTCAGTGAGTGAATGAGTCAGTGAGTGAATGAGTCAGTGAGTGAGTGAATGAGTCAGTGAGTGGAGTGAATGAGTCAGTGAGTGAGTGAATGAGTCAGTGAGTGAATGAGTCAGTGAGTGAATGAGTCAGTGAGTGAAGAGTCAGTGAGTGAATGAATGAGTCAGTGAGTCAGTGAGTGAGTGAGTCAGTTGAATGAGTCAGTGGAGTCAGTGAGTCAGTGAGTGAGTCAGTGAGTCAGTGAGTGAGTCAGTGAGTGAGTGAGTCAGTCAGTGAGTGAGTCAGTGTAGTGAGTCAGTGAGTGAGTCAGTGAGTGAGTGAGTCAGTGAGTGAGTCAGTGAGTCAGTGAGTGAGTCAGTGAGTGAGTCGTGAGTCAGTGAGTCAGTGAGTCAGTGAGTGAGGAGTCAGTGAGTGAGTGAGTCAGTGAGGGGGTGAGTCGTGAGTCATCTGAGTCAGTGAGATGGTGAGTGAGTGAGTCAGTGAGTCAGTGAGTGAGTCAGTGAAGTCAGTGAGTCAGTGAGTGAGTCAGTGAGGAGTGAAGAGTCAGTGAGTGAGTCAGTGAGTGAGTCAGTGAGTGAGTGAGTGAGTGAGTGAGTGAGTGTGGAGGGAGTGAGTCTGTACACACACGGGAACAGTATAACATAGATTAGCCAAGGACTGAGAGGAGTCCATGTAACTATTATTATCCATTGTGGTAATTATCATTCTTGATAGTCGGGGGACGGAGTGATATATTCATGTGTAGTCTTGCAGGTGTGGAATTCAACACTGACGCTCAGGTATGTGGTAACGGCAGTGATTCCTGCAATGATTATTGTGGAGTGTGCCACAGTGTGGTTTTAATTTCTTGTATGTTCCCAGGGCCGTGACAAGTGTGATTATATATAGTTAATATATTGTGGTTGCAGTATTAACGTAATATTGGTAGAATTTGGTGAGTGACGAGGCTGTCGGGAGTGACAGCCCCGCTCTGTCGAGTACGTAACTCGGGAGTGTTTATTCGGCATGCGTGACCGATAAATCACTCGCCCATGTGATTAGGAGTGCGAGATCTCCTTAGTGTTCCCAATAACGTTGATAGCTGTAGGGTACATGTGTTAGCAGAATGTGTGGTGTGTGTGTGTGTGTGTGTGTGTGTGTGTGTGTGTGGGTGTGTGGTGTGTGTGTGTGTGTGTGTGTGTATGTATAGTATCTATATGTATATATATTATATATATATATATAATATATATTATATATATAGATATATATATATATAGATATATATATATAATCGTAGTGTGCACGGTGCCCAGTGTTATGTGTTATTACTGTGTGGTGATGCAAATTTGGGACCTATGTTCTAGGGGTTATTGAGAGCATGGGGTCATTGCAACAGTAAATAAGTAAGTGTTGAGCAGTATTCTAATACATGGAAATTAGAGTACTTGCCGTGTGTGTTGTTGCAAAAGGGTTGTCATGTTAGTGATTGTTGCTAGAGTTGAGCAATCACCGTGGGTGACTGCAGTTCAGTGAAGTCATTGTGGGGGCAGTGTTCTAGAGGGTTCAGTCCTGTATGTTATTTTACTAGGTTCTGCAGTATTGTCATTGCAACCGGATGTAACGTAAATCACTGATTTGTTAGTGTGATTTGACTGTCGTGGGTGAACTCGGCTGTAGACGAGTACTTGGGTATACATATATTCTCCTGTTTATCTGGTAGGACATCGAAGTCCAGTATTCAGTGAGGTGATTGCGAGGCAATTAATATAACGTACCGAGGGAACGCCCATTGCTTTAGAGAATTTGTTCTTTGACAATATGAGTAACGTAGAATACGTTTGGGTAATTTACTTTCCTGCAAGCAGCTACGGTAGTCTCAAGGAGCCTAGCCACCAGCCAGATAAGAATTAGAGTATTGTCTGTCGTAATTAACGGTCAGTGGGCCGGGTAATTGACGTGTTTCAGGAAGTCAAAGTAATTAATCTCGATCCTTGTTGATCGACTCACACGAAGGCCTCATTGTTCCATTAACGTAACGTCGTTATTTATGTCCGGAAGTACCGGCACTTGATTGACTCGTGGGAAGAGTAACGTCATTTTAGAATAACGTAAACGTGGTGCCTAATTACTGTTATTAGCCACCTGAATTGGTCTGAGTATGGAAGGCTCAGACGGAATTCATACCTAATGTAAATTGCTGAGCCAGTGTGAAAGGTTGCGTATTTAACGTTTAATTATTGATCTTGAGGATAGTAATTAATTACTCTAAAGGTAATCACGAGTGATTACCGTTCTCTTAGCACTTTGGACATTGTAAATCAGAGTTTACCATCGCTGAGTGATTACTAGTTACGTAATTTACGTAATCGGTTACTAAAGAGATTAATCAGCTGTCTTGTAGAACAGGGATTATGGGATTTTCTCACTGAATGCTCGACGGGTAGAGTGGTGTAATTTCCGCGTTACTAGTGACAGTTGTAAGAGAAGGGTATTATATTAAGTATTAACGTAAATGTCAGTGTGTTTTAACGTAAATCAATTGTATTGATTGTTGATCGTCCGTGGGACGGAGTGTTAACGTAAAGATTAATTTGAGGAAGGGTGCTGGAGTTGCCAGTGAACCCATTAGTTATTGATGTCATTGAAAGACTACTGATTTGATTGCATTGCAACCGCTTTGCAGGTGTAGACTGCACTGAGGCGTAGAACAGTTAGGAGGTTACTGGAGACGTGTTTCAGAACTCACTGTGTCATTTGTTGTAATTGTGATTATAGATCTGTTAGTCTTGTTTCTTGTTGATTCCTCTGTGGTCACGCTTATGTTCGAGTCAGTTCATTATGCAGTCCGAGGGGTGGTGTCTAGCTGTCATTGATAGTGTCACAGGAAGGAATTCGAGTAACGTCATTGACATTTCTTTGTTTTTGTGTAGTAGTTAGTACTTTATTGAATAAACTAAGTTGTTATGGTTAACACTGTCTTTTCGTTACACCCCACATTATTATTGTTATGCAAATGTTCTTCACACTCGACTAATAAAATTGAGACTTATTCCGAGCTTTGGATCAAATATACGGCACTACACAACAATAAATTATTGTTGTGAGAGCCCAGGACCTACTCGTTAGATTCGCTTCGGCGATTTACGAAGGTCAACGACCAAAGTGGAGGGGATTTCAATTTCATTGGGGTCTCTGCGTTTGCTCGCGCCTAGTCAATGTTCGTACAGGGTCCCAAAGTGAGGAATGAGCTGCGTACTACACTGGTGTGTTAGCTAAGCAAGTCCTTCTCAGGGACCTAGTTGAATATCACGACAGGAATAAAGGTAAAGAATAGAGAAAATCTTAGAAATTTTCCGAGCTCAATTCCTTATACCAATTATATTCATCCATGACTTAAGTCAGCCCAAAACTCTCACACTAGCAAAGCAACTAATTAAAAGGACATGGGAGAAACTATCCACAAATATAGACACTTGAGAGCAGAGAAGTTACCAGAGTGCCAGGAATGAATACGTCAGGGTGAGAAGAGGTAGAGAGGCAATATGAAATGACAGTGATCAAGGCAAAAGACTCGACCCAAACTGCTACATAGCAACATCAGGAGGAAAACAACTGAAGGAACAGGTAACGAAACTGAGGATAGGGACAAAGATTCCTACAAACGACAAGGAAGTGTGCGAGGAACTCGTTAAGAATTTTCAAGAGGTTCATTTCAGAGCAAGAAGAAGTCCCGAGATAAGAGGGAATATCAAACCAGATACCATTAGAGTGTTTTGATTACCAGTGGGGGAGGTGAGGAAGTATCTGCAATTTTGACATGGCAAAGGCTAGAGGCCCGATGGAATCTCACCATAGATCTAAAGGAAGGATCAGATCGAAGCTCTTTGCCGCCACTCTCTATGGTGTAAAGCAAATCACTGGTAACAGGGGAACTGCCAAAAATTTGGAAGACGGCCAATGTAGTCCAATATACAATAAGGGGTGATAGGCAGGAGGCACTTAACTACAGGCCAGTGTCACTAACTTTCATTCCATGCAAGATGGAGAAGATTGTGCGAAAAAGCTAGTGGAAATGGAGCGGGAGAACTTGGTAACACGACATCAGCAAGGGTTCAGAGATGGCAAATCATGCCTAACAGGTTTAATTGAGTTCTATGACCAGGCAGCATTGCAACACAATTCTCAGGGGAATTGACAGGTGAACAAGGTTGGATTATTAACACGGGTGGCACACGCACTAGGGGGGCACAAGCGGGAGCAGAGTACCCAAATGAGCCACAGAGACATTAGAAAGAACTTTCAGTGTCAGTAGTTAGTAAATGGAAGCACTAGGAAGTGATGTGGAGGAGGCTGACTCAATACACAGTTTCAAAAGTAGGTATGACAAGAGCCCAGTAGGCTCAGGAACCTGTACATCACTGATTGACGGATGAGAGGCGGAACCAAAGAGGCAGAGCTCAACCCGCAAGCACAATTAGGCGAATATGCTAATATGTTACGCGGGTAATTAGTTCCACACAATATCAACCATGTTACTGAACCAATATCAT
>WNGS01087320.1:0-19098 GCA_020271785.1 Procambarus virginalis
CTCCCTGTCAAGCGAACCCAGTCTACCCTGCATACCCCAACCCGTGAACTCCCATCATCCCTCCAGGTTCCCCATCCCATGCCCCAATTAACCCCTAACCCCGGACCCCCTCTGCTGCATCACGTCAGACCCCCGTTGCCCCCCCTGTTCCAGATCCTCCCAGCCCCCTCACACCCAAGACCCCCCAGGTCCTCCTTCCTAGGCTCAACCATCCCAGACATCCCCCGCCCCCCAACACCAGTGGAATCAACAGAAACTGAGAATGGACTGAAGAGAGTCAGCTTCAAGGTCATGTACTCGAAAATAGATGGGATTACAAACAAGGCCAGTGAACTTAGGGAAAGAACACAAGACGCAAACCTAGATGTAATTGGACTCACAGAAACAAAACTCTCAGGAATCATAATGAATGCAGTGTTTCCCCAGGACTACACTGTAATAAGGAAAGAGAGGGAAAAAAGGGGAGGAGGCGGAGTGGCTCTACTGATGAGAAAGGAATGGAGTTTCGAGGAGATGGGTATTCCAGGCTGTGAAGGGTTCAGAGACTTCATAACAGGCACCATGACGATGGGAGGACCAAGAGTAGTAGTAGCAGTGATATATAACCCACCACCAAATGAAAGAAGACTAAGGCAAGAGTATGACAGAAACAACATGGCAGTTAACATCATCATTGAGAGAGCAGTCGCTGCTGCCTGTAGAAACCGATCCCATCTGCTCATCATGGGGGACTTTAATCATGGAAGGATAGACTGGGAAAACAGAGAACCACATGGAGGTGAGGAAACATGGAGAGCGAAACTGCTAGAGGTGACGACTAGAAACTTTTTAAGTCAGCATGTCAAGGGTCCCACGAGAATGAGAGGCAATGATGAACCAGCAAGACTCGACCTAGCATTCACTCTGAACGATTCAGACATAAGGGAAATCGATCTTGAAGCCCCCGTTGGTATGAATGATCACAGTGTATTGTTGTTTGAATATACCTGGTTGATACCTGGTTGATGTGGTTCTGGGAGTTCTTCTACTCCCCAAGCCCGGCCCGAGGCCAGGCTTGACTTGTGAGAGTTTGGTCCACTAGGCTGTTGCTTAGAGCGGCCTGCAGGCCCACATACCCACCACAGCCCGGCTGGTCCGGCACTCCGGCACTTCAAGAGGAAACTAGATTTATTCCTATAAATCTAGTTTCCTCTTGAAGATGTCCACGGTTGTTCCGGCAATATTTCTTATGCTCGCTGGGAGGGTGTTGAACAACCGTGGACCTCTGATGTTTATACAGTGTTCTCTGATTGTGCCTATGACACCCCTGCTCTTCACTGGTTCTATTCTGCATTTTCTTCCATATAGACCACTCCAGTACGTTGTTATTTTACTGTGTAGAATTGGTACTTGGCCCTCCAGTATCTTCCAGGTGTATGTTATTTGATATCTCTCTCGTCTTCTTTCTAGTGAGTACATTTGGAGAGCTTTGAGACGATCCCAATAATTTAGGTGCTTTACCTCGTCTATGCGTGCCGTATATGTTCTCTGTATTCCCTCTATTTCAGCAATCTCTCCTGCTCTGAAGGGGGAAGTGAGTACTGAGCAGTACTCAAGACGGGACAACACAAGTGACTTGAAGAGTACAACCATTGTGATGGGATCCCTGGATTTGAAAGTTCTCGTAATCCAGCCTATCATTTTTCTGGCTGTCGCAATATTTGCTTGGTTATCCTCCCTAAACGTTAGGTCGTCAGACATCATTATTCCCAAATCCTTTACATGCTGTTTTCCTACTATGGGTACATTTGATTGTATTTTATACCCTGTATTATGTTTAAGGTCCTCATTTTTACCGTACCTGGAATTTATCACTGTTAAACATCATGTTATTTTCTGATGCCCAGTCGAAAACTTTATTAATATCAGCTTGAAGTTTTTCAGTGTCTTCAGCCGCGATAATTTTCATACTGATTTTTGTGTCATCTGCAAAGGATGATACGAAACTGTGACTTGTCTATATCTATTTTTGTCTATATCTGATATGAGAATAAGGAAAAGCAGCGGTGCAAGGACTGTACCCTGAGGTACAGAGCTTTTAACTGCACTTGGACTAGATTTTATATGGTTGACCGTTACTCGCTGAGTCCTGTTTGACAGAAAACTGAGTATCCAGCGTCCTACTTTACCGGTTATTCCCATTGACTTCATTTTGTGTGCTATCACGCCATGGTCACATTTATCGAAAGCCTTTGCGAAGTCCGTGTATATCACATCAGCATTCTGTTTTTCTTCTAATGCCTCAGTGACTTTGTCGTAGTGCTCAAGTAGCTGTGAGAGGCACGATCTTCCCGCTCGAAATCCATGTTGGCCTGGGTTGTGAAGGTCATTGGTCTCCATGAAATTGGTGACCTGACTCCTAATCACTCTCTCAAATACTTTTATTATGTGCGATGTTAGTGCAACTGGTCTATAATTCTTTGCCAATGCTTTGCTCCCTCCCTTGTGTAGAGGGGCTATGTCTGCTACTTTAAGTGCATCTGGTATCTCCCCGTGTCCAAGCTCTTCCTCCACACTATACTGAGTGCCTGTGCTACCGGCACTTTGCATTTCTTTATAAATATTGAATTCCATGAGTCTGGACCTGGGGCCGAGTGCATGGGCATGTTTTCAATTTCTCTTTCAAAGTTAGTGCGCTCGTGTTGATATCAGTTATATTTACAGGGGTTTGAATATCCCGCATAAAGAAATTGTCTGGATCTTCCACTTTCATGTTGTTTATTGGAGTGCTAAACATGTCCTCATACTGCTTTTTTAGGATTTCACTAATTTCTTTGTCATCCTCCGTGTATGAACCTTCACTTGTACGAATAGGTCCAATACTGGCAGTGGTTTTTGCTTTTGATTTCGCATATGTGAAGAAGTATTTTGGATTTTTCTTTATTTCCTGAATTGCTTTCTGTTCTAACTGCCTTTCTTCAGTTTCATATGAGTGTTTCAATTTCCGCTCGATTTCTTCAATCTCCCTATTTAAATTATTCCTTCTTTGACGGGAAATTCGTGTCTGCATAAGCAGTTCCGTTATTTTTTCCTGCGTTTATAGTGTCGTCTGCGTTCTCTTTCTACGTTGGATCTCTTTCTGGCTTTCCTCAAAGGAACATGTTTCAGACAGACTTGATACGCTTCCGAAGTCAGTTTTTCTATTCCTTCTGTAGGACTTGTATTACTTAGAACAGTTTCCCATGGAATGTTTGTAAGTTCCCTGTTTATTATCTCCCAGTCTATCCTTTTATTATTAAAATTGAATTTACTGAATAGCCCCTCTCGCTTTATCAACGTTTTAGGTCTATTCTGAGTATTGATGGTCGTTTGCACTTCAATGAGCTTGTGATCTGAATATGTGGTATCTGATATCGTAATGTCTCTGATAATGTCTTCATTGTTCGTAAAGACCAGATCTAGAATATTTTCATTTCTCGTTGGCTCCGATATCTGCTGATTGAGTGAAATTTGTCACAGAATCTAAGTAGTTCTCTAATCTGTGGTTGGTTAGGTCCTGATAGATTTCCTGGTATAATATTATTTTTGCTATTCTCCACCTGAGACTAGGCAAGTTGAAGTCACCTAGGAAGATAATATCAGGTATCGGGTTCTCCAAATTATCAAGGCTATTCTCTATTTTGTTTATCTGTTCTGTGAATTCCTCAGCCGTTGCATCTGGCGGTTTGTATATTAGAATAATCACTAAATTTATTTTCTCTATTTTAATCCCAGTACCTCTACCACCTCATTTGTAACGTTAAGGAGCTCCGAGCACACAAGGTCTTCCCTAATATACAGACCCACTCCTCCATGTGACCTAATTTTCCTATCACACCTGTATAGGTTATATCCTGGAATCCAGATCTCACTGTCCAACAATTCCCCTGCATGGGTTTCTGTGAAAGCTCCAAATATTGCATTTGACTCCGTGAGGAGGCCATTTATGAACTGTACTTTGTTGTTTGTTCTTGTTTTCAGTCCTTGTATGTTGGCAAAGATGAATGAGGTTACTCTATTAGTGATAGTTTGACTGGGAGACTTTTTCGGCAAGCCCATTATGCGTGGATATATTGAGTTTGTTCTGACCAGTGCTGATTGTTGTAGGGCAGTTGTAGTTCATTTTCGGTGTGTAATTGTATCTGTAATTCTGGAATGCAAGTGGATCTGGCATCCAGGTCCATACATTCTCCATGCTCCTCCTTTTGAATTCTCTTTCGGTCTGGTATAAAAAATTTATCGAGTTTCCTCCAAATTCATTATCCTGCTTGCCACTCTTTATGTAGCGTTCCGTGCCTTTCACGTGAAAGTATGGGCAGCTGAGGTCATAGCATTTTCTGTCCTCCAGTGATGTTTGGCACATCTCAGGATGGAAAAATCTACATATTGATCCAAATCGACACTCACCTTTCCTAAGCATTATTTAAACATTTTTGCGGATGTTGGTAACTGCATTCTAATCCTTTCTTATTACCAGCATATCTATGTCTGCATATGCCCTTTGCATAAAATTTGCATAAGTCTGTCCTTCTGTTCTGACTCGCTCTATCGGGAACCGTTGTAGTGTCTGTACCTATCGAGCTGTCAGTGCTGTCTGTTACACTTTCTAGTTTACTGTCATCTACATCTGGGCCTACTGAGTCAGAGTTTACAACTTCCTGAGTTTCAGCCTCAGTTTCATCCCTGACTATAGCCTCCGCCCCTGGTATATTAGAATTGCTGTTCCTTTCCCAGTCCTTCTGGATGACTGGTAGGCTTTCAATGAACGATGTTTTCCGTTCATGCGTCATGTTATCTAGAAGGTTTTATTTAGGACATTCCAAGCTGGCAGGTCATTTTTACACACCCAGAGCAAGTGGCCAGGTCACAAATATCTGGTCGAAGAAGGGTTAATATACTCAAGGAAGGGACCAGAAAACAAGAGGCCGGCCTTCCGGAAGGGAAACTATGAGGAGATGAGAAAATTCCTAACTGAAATAGCTTGGGAAACAGAGCTCAAAGGAAAGACGGTTCAAGGCATGATGGACTACATCACACAGAAGTGTAAGGAGGCAGCAGACAAGTTCATCCTGGTCCAAAAGGAAAAAAATGAAATGGAGATGAGAAACCAATGGTTTAAACAGAGTAGCAAGCTAACAAAAGCAGCTAAGTAAAAGGGCGTGGAGAAACTAAAGAAACAACAGAACACTAGAGAGCAGAGAAAGATACCAGAGCGCCAGGAATGAATACGTCATGGTGAGAAGAGAGGTTGAGAGGCAATATGAAAATGACATAGTGAGCAAGGTAAAGACTCAACCCAAACTGCTACATAGCCACATTAGGAGGAAAATAACAGTGAGGGAACAGGTAATGAAACTGAGGATTGAGGCAGAAAGATTCACAACAAATGACAAGGAAGTGTGCGAGGAACTCAATAAGAAATTCCAGGAAGTCTTCACACCAGAGCAAGGAGAAGTCCCAGAGATAAGGGAGGGAACATCAACCGAGACACAACTAGATGAGTTTGTGATTACCAGTGGGGAGGTGAGGAAGCATCTGCTAGATTTGGACGTGACAAAGGCTATAGGCCCGGATGGAATCTCACCATGGATTCTAAGGGAAGGAGCTGAAGCTCTGTGCCTGCCACTCTCCATGGTGTACAACAAGTCACTTGTAGTTGAACTGCCAAAAATTTGGAAGACGGCCAATGTAGTTCCAATATATAAGAAGGGTGATAGGCAGGAGACACTGAACCACAGGCCAGTGTCCCTAACTTGCATTCCATGCAAGATGATGGAAAAGATTGTGCGAAAAAAGCTAGTGGAACATCTGGAGCAAAAGAACTTTGTAACACAACATCAGCATGGGTTCAGAGATGGCAAATCATGCCTAACAGGATTAATTGAGTTCTATGACCAGGCAACAAAAATCAGGCAAGAGAGAGAGAGGGCTGGGCAGACTACATATTTCTGGACTGCCAGAAAGCTTTTGACAAAGTACCACATAAGAGACTAGTGCACAAACTGGCGATGCAGGCAGGAGTGAAAGGGAAGGTACTCCACTGGATAAGAGAGTACCTAAGCAACATGACACAGCGAGTCACCGTGAGAGGTGAGGTCTCGGAGTGGCGGGGAGTCACCATGTGGAGTCCCACAGGGATCAGTCCTTGGACCTACACTGTTTCTGATATACGTAAATGATCTCCCAGAAGGAATTGACTCGTTCCTCTCGATGTTTGCTGATGATGCGAAAATTATGAGGAGGATCAGGACAGAGGAGGATAGTATGAGGCTACAAGATGACCAAGACAAACTGAAGGAATGGTCCGACAAATGGCTACTAAAGTTAAACCCAAGTAAATGTAAGGTAATGAAACTAGGAGGAGGAACTAGGAGGCCAGTCACTGGATACCGAATGGGAGATGAAGTCCTTCACGAAACGGACAAAGAGAAAGAACTGCGAGTTGATATCACGCTAAACCTGTCTCCTGAAGCCCACATCAAAGGAATAACATCAGCGGCCTATGCGAGGCTGGCTAACATCAGAACTGCTTTCAGAAACCTGTGTAAGGAATCCTTCAGAATCTTGCATACCACATATGTAAGGCCAATCCTGGAGTATGCGGCCCCAGCATGGAGCCCGTATCTAGTCAAGCAGAAGACGAAGCTGGAAAAAGTTCAGAGGTATGCCACAAGGCTAGTCCCAGAACTTAGAGGCATGAGTTATGAGGACAGACTATGTGAACTGCACCTCATGTCGCTGCAAGACAGAAGAGCTAGGGGAGACATGATCACCACATACAAAATTCTCAGGGGAATTGACAGGTGGACAAGGATAGGTTATTTAACATGGGTGGCACACACACAAGGGGACACAGGTGGATAGGGGGCCTCGTAACCTGGTGGATAGCGCGCAGGACTCGTAATTCTGTGGTGCGGGTTCGATTCCCGCACGAAACAGAAACAAATGGACAAAGTTTCTTTCATCCTGAATGCCCCTGTTACCTAGCAGTAAATAGGTACCTGGGAGTTAGTCAGCTGTCACGGGCTGCTTCCTGGGGGGTGTGGTGGTGTGGAAAAAAAAGTAGTTAGTAAACAGTTGATTGACAGTTGAGAGGCGGGGCGAAAGAGCAAAGCTCAACCCCCGCAAAACACAACTAGGTGAATACAGGTGGAAGCTGAGTACCAAAATGAGCCACAGAGACACCAGAAAGAACTTTTTCAGTGTCAGAGTAGTTAGTAAATGGAATGCATTAGGTAGTGATGTGGTGGAGGCTGACTCCATACACAGTTTCAAATGTAGATATGATAGAGCCCAGTAGGCTCAGGAAACTGTACACCAGTTGATTGACAGTTGAGAGGCGGGACCAAAGAGCCAGTGCTTACCCCGTAAGCACAATTAGGTGAGTACACACCACAAACACACACAAACCACACACACACACACACACACACACACACACACCACACACACACACACACACACACACGCACACACACAGGGCTACTTTGTAGTGAGAAAGAGCGAGAGAAGGGAGAGGAGGAGGTGTGTAGCTTTACTACTAAGAGAAGGTGTGGAGTTTCGAAGAGATGGTAATTCAGAACTGTGAAGGTTTCAGTGACTACATATCAGGCACCATAGCAACTGGAGGACAGAAAATTATATAGTAGTCATATATAACCCCCCACCGAATGACAGAAGACCCAGACAGGAATATGATAGAAACAACTTGGCCACCATCAATATAATAGAGAGAGCAGCTTCTGTGGCTAGCAGGAACGGATCCAGACTACTAATCATGGGAGACTTCAACCATGGGAAGATAGATTGGGGGAACAGAGACCCACACGGAGGCCCAGACACATGGAGAGCTAAGCTGCTGGATGTGGCAACAAGAAACTTTCTAAGTCAACACGTCAAGGGACCGACAAGAATGAGAGGAGGGGATGAACCAGCCTTGCTTGATCTGATATTTACCCTAAATGAGTCGGATATAAGGGAAGTTAAGTTGGAAGCCCCTTGGGAATGAGTGATCATAGTGTATTGAGCTTTGAGTACCTGGTTGAGCTAGGAATTATCACCCCCAAAAAAAACTGGGAACCAAAGGGCTGGCGTACCGAAAGGGAAACTATGAGGAGATGAATAAATTCCTATGGGATATACATTGGGACACAGAACTCGGAACCAAGTCCGTACAAGACATGATGGACTATGTCACCCAAAAATGTCAGGAGGCTGTAAGCAGGTTTGTCCCAGCCCAACAGGAAAAAACAGAGAAGCAAAGGAAGAATCCGTGGTTTAATAGGGAATGTATGAAAGCAAAGGAGCTGAACAAAAGGGCATGGAGGAACTTCCGTAATAACAGAACACCAGAAAGTAGAGAGAGATACCAGAGAACCAGGAACGAGTATGTCAGTGTGAGAAGAGCAGCTGAGAAAAGGTATGAAAATGATATAGCTAATAAAGCCAAGACTGAACCAAAGCTACTACACAGTCACATCAGGAGGAAGACAACAGTGAAGGAACAGGTGATGAAACTTAGGGTGGGCGAGGACAGGTACACAGAGAATGACAAAGAGGTGTGTGAAGAACTCAACAAAAGGTTCCAGGAGGTCTTTACAATAGAACAGGGAGAATCACGGCGCTGGGAGAGGTGGCAGCAAACCAGGTGACCTTGGATAGGTTCGAAATTACAAGAGATGAGGTCAAGAAGCACCTATTGGAGCTGGATGTGAGAAAAGCTGTTGGGCCGGATGGAATCTCGCCATGGGTATTGAAAGAGTGTGCAGGAGCACTTTGCTTACCACTCTCCATAGTGTATAGTAGGTCACTGGAAACGGGAGACCTACCAGAAATATGGAAGACAGCTAATGTAGTATCAATATTTAAAAAGGGTGACAGACAAGAGGCACTGAACTACAGGCCAGTGTCCTTAACTTGTATACCATGCAAGGTGATGGAGAAGATTGTGAGAAAAAACCTAGTAACACATCTGGAGAGAAGAGACTTCGTGACAACCCATCAACATGGGTTCAGGGAGGGTAAATCTTGCCTTACAGGCTTGATAGAATTCTACGATC
Organism: Procambarus virginalis; assembly: GCA_020271785.1. Lineage (NCBI taxonomy): Eukaryota > Metazoa > Arthropoda > Malacostraca > Decapoda > Cambaridae > Procambarus > Procambarus virginalis. Next base: position 9,078 of record WNGS01087320.1, read on the forward strand.
AGGTGACAAAGATTAAGCAAGAAAGAGAAGGTGGGCGGACTGCATTTTTTTGGACTGTCGGAAAGCCTTTGACACAGTACCCCATAAAAGGTTGATGCATAAGCTGGAGAAACAGGCAGGAGTAACTGGTAGGGCGCTCCAGTGGATAAGGGAGTACCTAAGCAATAGGAAGCAGAGAGTTACAGTGAGGGGTGAGACCTCAGACTGGCGTGAAGTCACCAGTGGAGTCCCACAGGGCTCTGTACTTGGACCTATCCTGTTTCTGATATACGTAAATGATCTCCCAGAGGGTATAGACTCATTCCTCTCAATGTTTGCTGACGACGCCAAAATTATGAGAAGGATTAAGACAGAGGAGGACAGCTTGAGGCTTCAAGAAGACCTGGACAAGCTGCAGGAATGGTCGAACAAATGGCTGTTAGAGTTTAACCCAAGCAAATGTAATGTAATGAAGATAGGGGTAGGAAGCAGGAGACCAGATACAAGGTATCATTTGGGAGATGAAATACTTCAGAGTCAGAGAGAGAGAAAGACCTGGGGGTTGATATCACGCCAGACCTGTCCCCTGAAGCTCATATCAAGAGGATAACATCAGCAGCATATGCCAGGTTGGCTAACATAAGAACGGCCTTTAGAAACTTGTGTAAGGAATCTTTCAGAACATTATATACCACATATGTCAGACCAATCCTGGAGTATGCGGCTCCAGCATGGAGTCCATATCTAGTCAAGCATAAGACTAAACTGGAAAAGGTTCAAAGGTTTGCCACCAGACTAGTACCCGAGCTGAGAGGTATGAGCTACGAGGAGAGACTACGGGAATTGAACCTCACTTCGTTGGAAGACAGAAGAGTTAGGGGGAGTTAGGGAGTTAGGGTACTCAAAGCTCAATACACTATGATCACTCATTCTCAATGGGGGTTCCAACTTAACTTCCCTTATATCCTACTCATTTAGGGTAAATATCAGATCAAGCAAGGCTGGTTCATCCCCTCCTCTCATTCTTGTCGGTCCCTTGACGTGTTGACTTAGAAAGTTTCTTGTTGCCACATCCAGCAACTTAGCTCTCCATGTGTCTGGGCCTCCATGTGGGTCTCTGTTCCCCCAATCTATCTTCCCATGGTTGAAGTCTCCCATGATTAGTAGTCTGGATCCGTTCCTGCTAGCCACAGAAGCTGCTCTCTCTATTATATTGATGGTGGCCAAGTTGTTTCTGTCATATTCCTGTCTGGGTCTTCTGTCATTCGGTGGGGGGTTATATATGAATACTACTATAATTCTCTGTCCTCCAGTTGCTATGGTGCCTGATATGTAGTCACTGAAACCTTCACAGTTCTGAATTACCATCTCTTCGAAACTCCAACCTTCTCTTAGTAGCAAAGCAATCCTGTGCTCTCTATGTAACCAATGGTGTAGCCAATCCTGTGCTCTCTATGTAACCAATGGTGTAGCCAATCCTGTGCTCTCTATGTAACCAATGGTGTAGCCAATCCTGTGCTCTCTATGTAACCAATGGTGTAGCCAATCCTGTGCTCTCTATGTAACCAATGGTGTGTAACCAATCCTGTGCTCTCTATGTAACCAATGGTGTAACCAATCCTGTGCTCTCTATGTAACCAATGGTGTAGCCATCCTGTGCTCTCTATGTAACCAATGGTGTAACCAATCCTGTGCTCTCTATGTAACCAATGGTGTAGCCAATCCNCACACACTTTGGGACTTAATGGACTTCATGGTAGAGTCCACAGACAGGCTAAAGTCCCGGGATTCTGCCCAGCTTTCTGCCGTTTTTCGTGCAAACAGTTCCCTACCACTGTGAACGTTGTCACGCGTTCTATCCCTAGACATGTTCAGACTCGTGCTAGGTCTCCGCCTTCGTATGGCCCCAGTCTACTCCAGGACAGGTTCCCCTCAATACCCTCATCGACCTCGAACGCCAGAATGTTTTACTGTGGCAAACCAGGACACCGTAAGCAGAGTGTACATCAACTAACACTCGTTACCACAGCATGCTAGACATAACTACACAGGCCGATCACGTGATCACACCCGTTCTTATTGCACATATCACCGCCGACCTGGACATGACCTGCTGACTGTAGCCCGTCGCGGTACTACCAGGCTAACCGTTCTAGTCCTACTCCTCCTTCCCCTAAGCAACCGCAGGCTGCCACAACTAACCAGCGCCGACCGAGCCCTACACGTAGCCCTGCAACCCGACCGACTGCCCATGTTAGGTACGCACCACTGACAGTCGCGACACAGATGGACACCGTGACTCGCGCGTGACAAACGGCGCCACGGCACAGGGATAATGCAGACATGACCTACGAACCACGCAGATCAGCCCTATGACTCTCAGTCGGGGGAAGGTATAGCAGCCTGGGTAAACGGTATGACGTAGGGAAGACGACCTCCCTGTATACTCAGTGCCTACCTGTAACAGGTACGGTACCTTAGCAGAGGATATCATGGACGAACTACACACTGACGGTACTCATGTACATGTACTCCAGACACCACATCGACCGTGTCAGTCCCGTAATACATGTTTAACAGGTTGCCTATCAAGGACACAGAAGGTCCTCTGATTTCAGCCACTCTGAAGGTCGACATGTTAAGATTTTCCTAGACACAGGAGCTAGAGTCAACATCATTAAACAAGATGCCCTTCATGGCCTACGCGACCGACTCGATATACGACAGTCGTCTGTTTCCAACCTTGGTGGACTTACTGGAGGAATGACTCCAACGTTAGGTGAAGCAGACATAGAGTTAATAGTTAATGACAGATCACTCACCGTGCCATGTGTGATAGCCGGTGCAGTACGATTCCCTGGAGATATTTTACTAGGATTAAACACCATGAGAGACTACCGAGTTACTATCGACGCTTACCGTTGGGAAGCAACAATTGGTGATACAGTGGTACCTCTTTGCAGTGTGTACACCATGGGACATGAGTTCACCACCATTGGGACTATGTCAGGTACATACAAACCAGGGAAGACCAGGGTACACTTAACCAGTCACGCCAAACAAACCGTCACTCAGCCACTTACTGACACCAGACCACCAGTCACGCCAAACAAACCTGTCACTCAGTCACTTACTGACACCAGACCAACGCACGTTTCCACAGTCTCGCAGTCGGTGAGGTCAATGAATCTTTGCAAGGGGCCCCAGCGATTGTTCATTACCTTACTTGCCTGGAGTCTAACATCAGTCAGGTCAGAGGCATCTTACACCAAGACACAGTACTACATTCTCATGCACTAACAAGGTTATTGTCAAAATACCTGGTGTATCTGACCTAGAACGTAATAGCTGACAGTGACACATGTCAAATCAATGGTACCTACGTAGAACCGTCCTTACATCAGGTGCAGAATAACACTACTGCTGTTTATGTTGCCAACGTCACCAATGCCAACATTCACCTTGCATCAGGCCACACATTGTTGACTTTGCCCATTATTCGTTACCGGTGCGAGTAGTGGATGAGGTCTCTACTGACCAAATGGTACATGCACTCTCTCACACAACAAATCCAGATCAGATCGCGATCTCACCTGTGCATCTTAGTGCCACTGACTTCCCTGACGCCCAATCTCAGTTATTGGCCATCCTCAACAAGCATCGCAACGTTGTTGCACTGACAGGTGAACAACTTGGACTGACGCACCTCATTACTCACAAAATTCCACTGGAACCAGGTACTCGCCCAATTTTTGTACCCGCGTACAGATTGCCTCATTCTCAACGAGCTGTTGCAGACCGACTCATTGACGAGATGTTACACGATGGCGTTATTGAAGAAAGTACTTCACCGTGGAATGCTCCGTTAATCTTAGTACCCAAGAAGGATGGCTCTTGGCGTCCCGTCGTTGATTTCAGGAAACTTAATCAAGTTACGATTCCCGATCGATTTCCACTTCCTGTGCTTACTGACTTATTGCAGAACATAGGTCAGAATAAGGTTTTTTCCACACTTGATTTATTGCAAGGATTTTGGCAGATACCGCTCGACCCAGAAAGTCGAGAACTGACGGCGTTTTCCGTCCCTAATGGTCATTACCAGTACACTCGCATGCCTTTTGGCTTACGCAGCAGCCCTATTACCTTCTCAAGGCTTATGACAGACCTGTTTCGACGAATGATAGGAAATACCCTCATGGTCTACCTCGATGACCTCATTATCATGTCCAAGGATGTACCGTCACATCTCCAAAGTTTGGACCGAGTCCTTCAGAAACTAGCTGAAGCCAATCTGAAAATCAAACTCAGCAAATGCGCCTTCATGAGAGAAAAAATACAGTTTCTCGGCCATAGCGTCACCTCACAAGGCATCACCACTCTAGATTCAAAGATAGAAGCTGTCAAGAACTTTCCAGTCCCTCATAATGCCGAAGCTGTACAAAAGTTCGTAGGCCTAGCTGGATTCTACCGCCATTTCATTGCCGGTTATTCAGTGATTGCATCTCCTCTCACTCACCTCCTTAAGAAGGACGTTCCGTTCGTTTGGACAATGGATCAAGAGAAAGCATTTCAAACGCTCAAAGAAGCCCTGATATCTTCTCCTGTTCTCAAGTTCCCAGACTTCACCAAACCGTTCATTTTAGTTGCTGACGCCAGTAACATTGGGTTAGGTGCCGTACTCGCTCAAACTAGCGACAGAAAGGAACATGCCATTGCATATGCGAGCCGAGTCCTCTCCAAAGCTGAAAAGAATTATTCGACAACCGAGCGTGAAGCGTTGGCTGTCGTGTGGGCTCTCAAACATTTCAGAGATATCATCTATAACTACCCTGTCCATGTCCTGACGGACCACCAAGCTATCATTCCCTTGTTCAGAGACAAGAACCCCATAGGCAAGTTTGCCCGTTGGTCGCTCACCATACAAGAGTTCCTACCCACGTTTGGATACTTACCTGGCAAACACAATGTAGTTGCCGATGCTCTCTCTCGTTACATTGCTTCTGTTCACGTTGAATACCCTTCATTAGACTTGCGAGATGTAGAACTCGCACAACGTCAAGACCCAATGTGGGCACCGATCATAAGCTTTCTCGTGGACCCGCACACGACTCTTACGGTCAAGCCACCCGTACCACTCAAGGAACTAGTACTCTTAGATCATGTGCTCCATCGCAAAGTTATGCTTGGATCTCCTGCCAGACTGGTACATCAACTTGTTATTCCTGCGTCAATAGTTCCTACCGTGTTAAAACTTGTTCACGACGCCCCACACAGTGCGCATCCTGGCAAGGACCGCACCATCAAGCAGGCTCGTCTAACATACTACTGGCCCAATGTCCAATGTCTAACCTGCCTAGCTCACAGAGGCCATGTTGCTGGCCCGAACCCGATTCAGTCTTACCCTACGACTAATGCACCTTGGGATCGTTTTTCTATGGATTTGTTAACAAATTTTGCTGAAACTTCCAGAGGAAATAAACATCTCCTAGTTATGGTAGATAACTTCTCTAGATACTGTGAACTGGTTCCAATTCCAAACAAGACTGCAGAAACTATAGCTAGTGCCTTTCATGATCATATAATTTGCAGGTATGGTCCACCTAGGGTTATACTCTCTGACAATGGCCCGGAATTCAACAATTCTGGAACTTATGCCAATCGTCCAATGTTCGATAAACTCCTCTGTCAACTCCTCCATAGGAGACACACCTCACTTTGTGCTATTTGGGACAGACATGAGATTTCCTAATGCCATCATCTCCTCGCCGCCCGCGCCACTCTACAACTATGACGACTATGTTAAGGTCAAACGGAGAGACACTCAACTGGTGTTCCAGAGGGTCAAGGAACATCTCTCTAAAGCTACTGACGATTTCACACGGTTACAAAACGCTCATGCTAAACCTACGAGGATAGGACCTGGATCTTTAGTAATGATCCTCAACCAGCGACGAGATGGTCCCATGTACAAACTGACTGAGAAGTTTCTTGGTCCTTACAGAGTTCTTGAGCATATCACAGGTAATAAGTACAAGCTGGAAAACCTAGCCACTGGAGAACAAGTACATGAGCATCTCAACCACATGAAATTAGCTCGTCTGACTGTCGACGATGACACCCAGACTCCTGTCCCTGACGACGTACTGCCTGATCCTACCACTGTGACACCCACTTCGGTCTCAGACACGCCCAGCGATACTATCCCACCACGTGCTCACACATACAATCTTCGGTCCAGACCTGTTATTTCGACAGTACACCACCAACAGTCTGATGATTCATCTTCGTGTGACTGTGGTGTTCCAGTCTGTAAGGGACAATGGATGCGTTCTATCTGTTCCCCTCTCCCTGCCTGTTCGTACATGGCAGCGGAAGACTACATTCATGACGGACTAGCACCTAAGAATTCATAGTTTTATGACTAGATTAAGAGGGATTTCAACGATCGTTTCGCACCCCTCGGTTCAATGTGTATAGACCCATCCACCTCAGGTATCTTTATTTGTAGTTTATTAATTTTGTCGTGTCTCTATACACTTATGTAGGCCCTAGTGTTCCTGCCACGTTCATGCTCTCCATATTTTAGTGGAAATGTCGCTTATTCAATGTATTGCCATGTAATATATTGTGCCTACGTTAGTGTCTGCCGTTTATAATCTACTTAACAGATAACACTGTGGCTGAGCATCATGAATTCCTACGCGCAACTTCTGGTCCGCTGACTCTTCAACTATCACCTCTACCTGCAGCCGAACCTCCTGCCTCCAGTTTGCGCAGACATTTAGCTAGTTAGTCATGATGCTCCATAGATAGCTTAGTTTGAGGTTTATCTTTAAGAAATGTACTCATTATTCATGCATGTCCGAGACGGTGTTGGACGTCTCAAAAACTTGTTTGTTTACGGCCACTATAGGTAAATCACTGTATATAATGTTAGTTAGGTACACGCCCAAGGGTTGTCAATTTTTTCAAGCAGATCGCCGAGGACGCCGATGATAGCGTGCCGAGCGGTGTTGGACGCCAGTTCACCCTCACACATAGGGTGACCTATACCCTCTTAAGCTAAACAACTTAATAAGTATCAACAACGTGGTCAGCGTGGTCAGCAGATTTTAATGCAATCTGCCCTACCCAGCAGAGCTGAGACCAGACGCAACCTGGGCATCGGAGCGGGCACACGCGCTCCCTGACACACACTAGCTAGCCGCTGGCCCAGTGTACAGATATATATATTTTTATAATAAAACTAAGGAAAAGCAGCGGATGTTTGGTACTCCAATTCCTGCCCACAACTAATCATTCTACAACAACATCGGCAGATGAAACAAGTGTCTTGAGTGTTCTGAGTGTCCTGAGTGTCCTGAGTGCCCTTTGTGTCCTGAGTGTCCTGAATGTCCTGAGTGCCCTGAGTGTCCTGTGTGTCCTGTGTGTCCTGTGTGTCCTGAGTGCCCTCAGTGTCCTGAGTGTCCTGAGTACCCTCAGTGTCCTGATCGTGCCCTGTGTGTCCTGAGTGCCCTGTGTGTCCTGAGTGTCCTGAGTGCCCTGTGTGTCCTGAGTGCCCTGTGTGTCCTGAGTGTCCTGAATGTCCTGTGTGTCCTGAGTACCCTGAGTGTCCTGAGTGTCCTGAGTACCCTGAGTGTCCTGAGTGTCCTGAGCGGTGTTCTGGGGTACAGTTGTTGCCTGAGAGCACTCAGAGATGATGGTGGTGGCAGTGAAGGAGGTGAGTGTCCTGAGTGGTGCTCACGTGATCTAGGTGTGCGTGGTGTCAGCGGCGGTGTTGTAACACCTCTATAAAATGCCACCATTGAAACACCACTATAATTGTAACACCACTATAAAATATATACTAAACTAATAATGAAAACACGACATCTATTTATCCTGAGTAACACTTCCTATCAGTTGCACTTGGTAACACTGTTATTGAACACTGTTATATGAGCTGACATATGATGGTTACACCGGAACCAAAAGGTACACTGCCAACAAGGGAATGCTACACAGGATTAACGGTGCCACCATCTGCCTTGACCATAGAGACTATATCAAGCAACGAGGCAAGAAACATTGCTTGACTTGGAGAGTACTTTCTATAACTGTCATTAATTATGGGACGGTTGTCAGCCACTATATCCAAAAGGCTAAGAGGATTCAACAATTGACACAGATGGGAAATTTAACATGAGTTTATTGAGAACAAAATTATGCTAATCACCACTTATAAATCCTACTCTAACACTGGCCAATAGTTAAGAAATTTAGACATGGAACAAAGCCTCAGAGATCACACACATTACCTTAAGACCTCTGTCTCTCCCTCCGGTGGATTCACTGTCACTCCCTGCTGTGCGATGTTTCTCAACAGCCCGTCTCTCGACCCTGGTGTCCCGCACTCTGTCTCTAAGTCTCCTATAGGACCAATATATACACCTCACAAGGGGGGGAAGGGGAGATTTGCTGTTGCTACCTAGATCGAAGAGAGGTTGAGCCACACGTGCACAAACACTCAAGAATTTTCATTAAACTTGTTTGACATTCACCATGCACTCTTCAAGAGAGGAATTATTAATTACGAGTGTGGCTGACCTCTGACTTGGCTAAAAGGGGGAGATCCATGGATGTCTACACATAAGAATCTGGAGTCTAATTCCATTGCAATGTTTGACAAGAGTATCATGAAATATTACATACTTGAAACAAGCTGACTAAGACTAACCCAGGAATTTTTTAATCAACATACAAGATAATCCGGAGGTCATCTGGGCTGACCTCTTGGAGAAGGCTTCCCTGGGTGAGAACTCTAGATGGAGGGGGGGGGGGTCATGGGTGTTACAGTGTTCACCACACACTCATACTCATGTATGACTGTGTATGACTGTGTGTATGAATGTGTGAGTGTGTGTATGTATGAGTGTGTGTGTGTGTGTGTATGAGTGTGTGTATGTATGAGTGTGTGTAATGGATGTGTATGAGTGTGTGTGTGTATGAGTGTGTGTAATGGATGTGTATGAGTGTGTATTAATGTGTGTTTGATTGTGTGTGTATGAGTGTGTATGAGTATGTGTATGATTATGTACTCACCTATTTGTGCTTGCGGGGGTTGAGCTCTGGCTCTTTGGTCCCGCCTCTCAACTTGTCAATCAACAGGTGTACAGATTCCTGAGCCTACTGGACTCTATCATATCTACATTTAAAACTGTGTATGGAGTCAGCCTCCACCACATCACTGCCTAATGCATTCCATCCGTTAACTACTCTGACACTGAAAAAGTTCCTTCTAACGTCCCTGTGGCTCATTTGTTTACTCAGTTTCCACCTGTGTCCCCTTGTTCGCGTCCCACCAGTGTTGAATAGTTTATCCTTGTTTACCCGGTAGATGCCTCTGAGGATTTTGTAGGTTGCGATCATGTCTCCCCTTACTCTTCTGTCTTCCAGTGTCGTAAGGTGCATTTCCCGCAGCCTTTCCTCGTAACTCATGCCTCTTAGTTTTGGGACTAGTCAAGTGGCATACCTTTGGACTTTTTCCAGTTTCGTCTTGTGCTTGACAAGGTACGGGCTCCATGCTGGGGCCGCATACTCCAGGATTGGTCTTACATATGTGGTATATAAGGTTCTGAATGATTCCTTACACAGGTTCCTGAAGGCAGTTCTGATGTTAGCCAGCCTCGCATACGCCGCAGATGTTATTCTTTTTATGTGGGCTTCAGGAGACAGGTTTGGTGTGATATCAACTCCTAGATCTTTCTCTCTGTCAGTTTCATGAAGTACTTCATCTCCCATTCTGTATCCTGTGTCTGGCCTCCTGTTTCCACTGCCTAGTTTCATTATCTTTTCATTATCTATTATTTCATTTACTCGGGTTGAATTTTAGTAGCCATTTGTTGGACCATTCATGCAGTCTGTCTAGGTCATCTTGTAGTCTCATACTGTCTTCCTCCGTCTTAATCCTCCTCATAATTTTGGCATCATCAGCAAACAATGAGAGGAATGATTCTATACCATCTGCAAGATCATTTACATTGATTAGAAACAGTATGGGTTC
>WNGS01087320.1:20098-43040 GCA_020271785.1 Procambarus virginalis
AAGGACTGAACCCTGCTGGACCCCACTGGTGACGTCTCGCCAATCTGAGACCTCACCCCTCACAGTGAGTTGCTGTCTTCTGTTACTTAGGTGCTCCCTTATCCAATGGAGTACCTTCTCTTTCACTCCTGCCTGCATCTCCAGCTTTCTCACTAGTCTCTGGTGTGGCACTGTGTCAAAGGCTTTCTGACAATCCAAAAATATGCACTCTGCAAAATTCAATTAATCTTGTGAGGCAGGACTTGACATTCCTGAAACCATGTTGGTGTTGTGACACAAAGTTTCTTCACTCCAGATGTTCCACTAGCTTTTTTCGCACAATCTTCTCCATCAGCTTGCATGGTATGCAGGTTAGGGACACCGGCCTGTAGTTCAGTGCCTCGTGTCTATCCCCTTTCTTGTATATCGGGACTACGTTAGCTGCTTTGCAAATTTCTGGCAGTTCCCCTGTTGCCAGTGATTTGTTATACACTATGGAGAGTGGTGGCACAGTTCTCCTGCTCCTTCCTTTAGTATCCAAGGGGAGATTCCATCTGGGCCTATAGCCTTTGTCACATCCAACTCTAGTAAACACTTCCTTACTTCCCCGCTGGTAATCTCAAACTCTTCCAGTGGTTCCTGGTTAACTATTCCCTCTCTTATCTCTGGAATTTCTCCTTGCTCTAAGGTGATTATTATCTATGAGTATGTGTATGAGTGTGCATGAGTGTATGAGTGTGTGTATGAGTATGTGTATGAGTGTGTATGAGTGTGTGTGTGAGTGTGTGTATGAGTGTGTGTATGAGTATGTGTATGAGTGTGTATGAGTGTGTGTGTGAGTGTGTGTATGAGTGTGTGTATGAGTATGTGTATGAGTGTGTATGAGAGTGTGTGTATGAGTATGTGTATGAATGTGTATGAGTGTGTGTGTGAGTGTGTGTATGAGTGTGTGTATGAGTATGTGTATGAGTGTGTATGAGAGTGTGTGTATGAGTATGTGTATGAATGTGTATGAGTGTGTGTGTGAGTGTATGTATGAGTGTGTGTATGAGTATGTGTATGAGTGTGTATGAGTGTGTGTGTGAGTGTGTGTATGAGTGTGTGTATGAGTGTGTGTATGAGTGTGTATGACCTGCACTAGGTGTTGGGTGGTACAGGAGAGGGGCGTCACCACACACAACAAGGTACTCCTGCAGGTTGCCTCACAGCGTTGTGCAACACGGTACAAGGCTGCATGTGGCAGTGTTGCAGGGACTCAGGCAGCACGTGGCCACCAAACAGTTACAATGGTACACAGTACAATGCAGGACAATGTGGTGCAACGCACCTAAATATATCCACATTATGATGCAATCACTGTCCTCCGTGTGTCTGAGATCGTGTCCTGCACCACTCTTGTCTGGACCACAAACCTGCCCCGTGTACAGGTGTGTGGTCGTGTGCTCTGTAAATGATGCTTAAAAAACGGCATCTGCTGATTTGATTTTACAGGTGTGGAACACTACACGTTCACCAGCAGGGCAGGTGTGGAACACTACACGTTCACCAGCAGGGCAAGTGTGGAACACTACACGTTCACATCACTCCAGCAGGGCAGGTGTGGAACACTCCACGTTCACATCACTCCAGCAGGGCAGGTGTGGAACACTCCACGTTCACATCACTCCAGCAGGGCAGGTGTGGAACACTCCACGTTCACATCACTCCAGCAGGGCAGGTGTGGAACACTCCACGTTCACATCACTCCAGCAGGGCAGGTGTGGAACACTACACGTTCACATCACTCCAGCAGGGCAGGTGTGGAACACTACACGTTCACATCACTCCAGCAGGGCAGGTGTGGAACACTCCACGTTCACATCACTCCAGCAGGGCAGGTGTGGAACACTCCACGTTCACATCACTCCAGCAGGGCAGGTGTGGAACACTCCACGTTCACATCACTCCAGCAGGGCAGGTGTGGAACACTCCACGTTCACATCACTCCAGCAGGGCAGGTGTGGAACACTCCACGTTCACATCACTCCAGCAGGGCAGGTGTGGAACACTCCACGTTCACATCACTCCAGCAGGGCAGGTGTGGAACACTACACGTTCACATCACTCCAGCAGGGCAGGTGTGGAACACTACACGTTCACATCACTCCAGCAGGGCAGGTGTGGAACACTACACGTTCACATCACTCCAGCAGGGCAGGTGTGGAACACTACACGTTCACATCACTCCAGCAGGGCAGGTGTGGAACACTCCACGTTCACATCACTCCAGCAGGGCAGGTGTGGAACACTCCACGTTCACATCACTCCAGCAGGGCAGGTGTGGAACACTCCACGTTCACATCACTCCAGCAGGGCAGGTGTGGAACACTCCACGTTCACATCACTCCAGCAGAGCAGGTGTGGAACACTACACGTTCACATCACTCCAGCAGGGCAGGTGTGGAACACTCCACGTTCACATCACTCCAGCAGGGCAGGTGTGGAACACTCCACGTTCACATCACTCCAGCAGAGCAGGTGTGGAACACTACACGTTCACATCACTCCAGCAGAGCAGGTGTGGAACACTACACGTTCACATCACTCCAGCAGGGCAGGTGTGGAACACTACACGTTCACATCACTCCAGCAGGGCAGGTGTGGAACACTACACGTTCTCCAGCATGGACTTGGTGCATTTACCACAACAAATTGAGCAAGGAAACACTGTGAGATGTTGAGGAGAGACATGCAGGGAAGGATGGTATAGGAATGTTGCCAGCACGAGCTTCTTCACTACCACAGGAAGTGTATTATAAGTCAGGGAGGCCAGACACAGCCATACTTGCCGTCGACGGTCAGGGAGGCCAGACACAGCCATACTTGCCGTCGACGGTCTGGGAGGCCAGACACAGCCATACTTGCCGTCGACGGTCAGGGAGGCCAGACACAGCCATACTTGCCGTCGACGGTCAGGGAGGCCAGACACAGCCATACTTGCCGTCGACGGTCAGGGAGGCCAGACACAGCCATACTTGCCGTCGACGGTCTGGGAGGCCAGACACAGCCATACTTGCCGTCGACGGTCTGGGAGGCCAGACACAACCATACCTGCCGTCGACGGTCAGGGAGGCCAGACACAGCCATACTTGCCGTCGACGGTCTGGGAGGCCAGACACAGTCATACTTGCCGTCGACGGTCTGGGAGGCCAGACACAGTCATACTTGCCGTCGACGGTCAGGAAGGCCAGACACAGTCATACTTGCCGTCGACGGTCAGGAAGGCCAGACACAGTCATACTTGCCGTCGACGGTCTGGGAGGCCAGACACAGTCATACTTGCCGTCGACGGTCTGGGAGGCCAGACAAAGTCATACTTGCCGTCGACGGTCAGGGAGGCCAGACACAGCCATACTTGCCGTCGACGGTCTGGGAGGCCAGACACAGCCATACTTGCCGTCGACGGTCTGGGAGGCCAGACACAGCCATAGCTGCCGTCGACGGTCTGGGAGGCCAGACACAGCCATACCTGCCGTCGACGGTCTGGGAGGCCAGACACAGCCATACCTGCCGTCGACGGTCTGGGAGGCTAGACACAGCCATACCTGCCGTCGACGGTCTGGGAGGCCAGACACAACCACAGTTGACGTCGACGGTCTGGGAGGCCAGACACAGCCACAGCTGCCGTCGACGGTCTGGGAGGCCAGACACAGCCATACCTGCCGTCGACGGTCTGGGAGGCCAGACACAGCCATACCTGCCGTCGACGGTCTGGGAGGCTAGACACAGCCATACCTGCCGTCGACGGTCTGGGAGGCCAGACACAGCCATACCTGCCGTCGACGGTCAGGGAGGCCAGACACAGCCATACCTGCCGTCGACGGTCAGGGAGGCCAGACACAGCCATACCTGCCGTCGACGGTCTGGGAGGCCAGACACAACCACAGTTGCCGTCGACGGTCTGGGAGGCCAGACACAGCCATACCTGCCGTCGACGGTCAGGGAGGCCAGACACAGCCATACCTGCCGTCGACGGTCTGGGAGGCCAGACACAGCCATACTTGCCGTCGACGGTCAGGGAGGCCAGACACAGCCATACTTGCCGTCGACGGTCTGGGAGACCAGACACAGTCATACCTGCCGTCGACGGTCAGGGAGGCCAGACACAGACATACTTGCCGTCGACGGTCTGGGAGGCCAGACACAGCCACAGCTGCCGTCGACGGTCTGGGAGGCCAGACACAGCCACAGCTGCCATCGACGGTCAGGGAGGCCAGACACAGCCATACCTGCCGTCGACGGTCTGGGAGGCCAGACACAGCTATACCTGCCGTCGACGGTCAGGGAGGCCAGACACAGCCACAGCTGCCGTCGACGGTCTGGGAGGCCAGACACAACCACAGCTGCCGTCGACGGTCAGGGAGGCCAGACACAACCACAGCTGCCGTCGACGGTCAGGGAGGCCAGACACAGCCACAGCTGCCGTCGACGGTCTGGGAGGCCAGACACAGCCACAGCTGCCGTCGACGGTCAGGGAGGCCAGACACAACCACAGTTGCCGTCGACGGTCAGGGAGGCCAGACACAGCCACAGCTGCCGTCGACGGTCTGGGAGGCCAGACACAGCCATACCTGCCGTCGACGGTCTGGGAGGCCAGACACAGCCATACCTGCCGTCGACGGTCAGGGAGGCCAGACACAGCCATACTTGCCGTCGACGGTCAGGGAGGCCAGACACAGCCACAGCTGCCGTCGACGGTCAGGGAGGCCAGACACAGCCACAGCTGCCGTCGACGGTCTGGGAGGCCAGACACAGCCATACCTGCCGTCGACGGTCTGGGAGGCCAGACACAACCACAGTTGCCGTCGACGGTCTGGGAGGCCAGACACAGCCACAGCTGCCGTCGACGGTCTGGGAGGCCAGACACAGCCATACCTGCCGTCGACGGTCTGGGAGGCCAGACACAGCCATACCTGCCGTCGACGGTCTGGGAGGCCAGACACAGCCATACCTGCCGTCGACGGTCTGGGAGGCCAGACACAGCCATACCTGCCGTCGACGGTCAGGGAGGCCAGACACAGCCATACCTGCCGTCGACGGTCAGGGAGGCCAGACACAGCCATACCTGCCGTCGACGGTCTGGGAGGCCAGACACAACCACAGTTGCCGTCGACGGTCTGGGAGGCCAGACACAGCCATACCTGCCGTCGACGGTCTGGGAGGCCAGACACAGTCATACTTGCCGTCGACGGTCAGGGAGGCCAGACACAGCCATACCTGCCGTCGACGGTCAGGGAGGCCAGACACAGCCATACCTGCCGTCGACGGTCTGGGAGGCCAGACACAGCCATACCTGCCGTCGACGGTCTGGGAGGCCAGACACAGCCATACCTGCCGTCGACGGTCTGGGAGGCCAGACACAGCCATACTTGCCGTCGACGGTCTGGGAGGCCAGACACAGCCATACCTGCCGTCGACGGTCAGGGAGGCCAGACACAGCCATACTTGCCGTCGACGGTCTGGGAGGCCAGACACAGCCATACCTGCCGTCGACGGTCAGGGAGGCCAGACACAGCCATACTTGCCGTCGACGGTCTGGGAGGCCAGACACAGCCACAGCTGCCGTCGACGGTCTGGGAGGCCAGACACAGCCACAGCTGCCGTCGACGGTCAGGGAGGCCAGACACAGCCATACCTGCCGTCGACGGTCTGGGAGGCCAGACACAGCCATACCTGCCGTCGACGGTCAGGGAGGCCAGACACAGCCACAGCTGCCGTCGACGGTCTGGGAGGCCAGACACAGCCACAGCTGCCGTCGACGGTCAGGGAGGCCAGACACAACCACAGCTGCCGTCGACGGTCAGGGAGGCCAGACACAGCCACAGCTGCCGTCGACGGTCTGGGAGGCCAGACACAGCCACAGCTGCCGTCGACGGTCAGGGAGGCCAGACACAGCCACAGTTGCCGTCGACGGTCAGGGAGGCCAGACACAGCCACAGCTGCCGTCGACGGTCTGGGAGGCCAGACACAGCCATACCTGCCGTCGACGGTCTGGGAGGCCAGACACAGCCATACCTGCCGTCGACGGTCAGGGAGGCCAGACACAGCCATACTTGCCGTCGACGGTCAGGGAGGCCAGACACAGCCACACCTGCCGTCGACGGTCAGGGAGGCCAGACACAGCCACAGCTGCCGTCGACGGTCTGGGAGGCCAGACACAGCCATACCTGCCGTCGACGGTCTGGGAGGCCAGACACAGCCACAGTTGCCGTCGACGGTCTGGGAGGCCAGACACAGCCACAGCTGCCGTCGACGGTCTGGGAGGCCAGACACAGCCATACCTGCCGTCGACGGTCTGGGAGGCCAGACACAGCCATACCTGCCGTCGACGGTCTGGGAGGCCAGACACAGCCATACCTGCCGTCGACGGTCTGGGAGGCCAGACACAGCCATACCTGCCGTCGACGGTCAGGGAGGCCAGACACAGCCATACCTGCCGTCGACGGTCAGGGAGGCCAGACACAGCCATACCTGCCGTCGACGGTCTGGGAGGCCAGACACAGCCACCTGCCGTCGACGGTCTGGGAGGCCAGACACAGCCATACCTGCCGTCGACGGTCAGGGAGGCCAGACACAGCCATACCTGCCGTCGACGGTCTGGGAGGCCAGACACAGCCATACCTGCCGTCGACGGTCTGGGAGGCCAGACACAGCCATACCTGCCGTCGACGGTCTGGGAGGCCAGACACAGCCATACCTGCCGTCGACGGTCTGGGAGGCCAGACACAGCCATACCTGCCGTCGACGGTCAGGGAGGCCAGACACAGCCATACCTGCCGTCGACGGTCTGGGAGGCCAGACACAGCCATACCTGCCGTCGACGGTCTGGGAGGCCAGACACAGCCATACCTGCCGTCGACGGTCAGGGAGGCCAGACACAGCCACAGCTGCCGTCGACGGTCAGGGAGGCCAGACACAGCCATACCTGCCGTCGACGGTCTGGGAGGCCAGACACAGCCATACCTGCCGTCGACGGTCTGGGAGGCCAGACACAGCCATACCTGCCGTCGACGGTCTGGGAGGCCAGACACAGCCATACCTGCCGTCGACGGTCAGGGAGGCCAGACACAGCCATACCTGCCGTCGACGGTCTGGGAGGCCAGACACAGCCATACCTGCCGTCGACGGTCAGGGAGGCCAGACACAGCCACACCTGCCGTCGACGGTCTGGGAGGCCAGACACAGCCATACCTGCCGTCGACGGTCAGGGAGGCCAGACACAGCCATAGCTGCCGTCGACGGTCGGGAGGCCAGACACAGCCATACTTGCCGTCGACGGTCTGGGAGGCCAGACACAGCCATACCTGCCGTCGACGGTCAGGGAGGCCAGACACAGCCATACTGCCGTCGACGGTCAGGGAGGCCAGACACAGCCATACCTGCCGTCGACGGTCTGGGAGGGGCCAGACACAGCCATACCTGCCGTCGACGGTCTGGGAGGCCAGACACAGCCACCATACCTGCCGTCGACGGTCAGGGAGGCCAGACACAGCCACAGCTGCCGTCGACGGTCTGGGAGGCCAGACACAGCCATACTGCCGTCGACGGTCTGGGAGGCCAGACACAGCCATACCTGCCGTCGACGGTCTGGGAGGCCAGACACAGCCATACCTGCCGTCGACGGTCTGGGAGGCCAGACACAGCCATACCTGCCGTCGACGGTCAGGGAGGCCAGACACAGCCATACCTGCCGTCGACGGTCTGGGAGGCCAGACACAGCCATACTGCCGTCGACGGTCAGGGAGGCCAGACACAGCCATAGCCGCGACGGTCTGGGAGGGCCAGACACAGCCATACTGCCGTCGACGGTCTGGGAGGCCAGACACAGCCATACCTGCCGTCGACGGTCTGGGAGGCCAGACACAGCCATACCTGCCGTCGACGGTCAGGGAGGCCAGACACAGCCATACTGCCGTCGACGGTCAGGGAGGCCAGACACAGCCATACCTGCCGTCGACGGTCTGGGAGGCCAGACACAGCCATACCTGCCGTCGACGGTCAGGGAGGCCAGACACAGCCATAGCTGCCGTCGACGGTCAGGGAGGCCAGACACAGCCATACCTGCCGTCGACGGTCTGGGAGGCCAGACACAGCCATACCTGCCGTCGACGGTCTGGGAGGCCAGACACAGCCATACCTGCCGTCGACGGTCAGGGAGGCCAGACACAGCCACAGCTGCCGTCGACGGTCTGGGAGGCCAGACACAGCCATACCTGCCGTCGACGGTCAGGGAGGCCAGACACAGCCATACCTGCCGTCGACGGTCTGGGAGGCCAGACACAGCCATACCTGCCGTCGACGGTCTGGGAGGCCAGACACAGCCATACCTGCCGTCGACGGTCTGGGAGGCCAGACACAGCCACCTGCCGTCGACGGTCTGGGAGGCCAGACACAGCCATACTTGCCGTCGACGGTCAGGGAGGCCAGACACAGCCATACCTGCCGTCGACGGTCTGGGAGGCCAGACACAGCCATACCTGCCGTCGACGGTCAGGGAGGCCAGACACAGCCACAGCTGCCGTCGACGGTCTGGGAGGCCAGACACAGCCATACCTGCCGTCGACGGTCAGGGAGGCCAGACACAGCCACATGCCGTCGACGGTCAGGGAGGCCAGACACAGCCATACTGCCGTCGACGGTCAGGGAGGCCAGACACAGCCATACTGCCGTCGACGGTCTGGGAGGCCAGACACAGCCATACCTGCCGTCGACGGTCTGGGAGGCCAGACACAGCCATAGCTGCCGTCGACGGTCAGGGAGGCCAGACACAGCCATACCTGCCGTCGACGGTCTGGGAGGCCAGACACAGCCATACCTGCCGTCGACGGTCTGGGAGGCCAGACACAGCCATACCTGCCGTCGACGGTCAGGGAGGCCAGACACAGCCATACCTGCCGTCGACGGTCTGGAGGCCAGACACAGCCATACCTGCCGTCGACGGTCTGGGAGGCCAGACACAGCCATACCTGCCGTCGACGGTCAGGGAGGCCAGACACAGCCATACCTGCCGTCGACGGTCAGGGAGGCCAGACACAGCCATACCTGCCGTCGACGGTCTGGGAGGCCAGACACAGCCATACCTGCCGTCGACGGTCTGGGAGGCCAGACACAGCCATACCTGCCGTCGACGGTCAGGGAGGCCAGACACAGCCATACTGCCGTCGACGGTCTGGGAGGCCAGACACAGCCATACCTGCCGTCGACGGTCTGGGAGGCCAGACACAGCCATACCTGCCGTCGACGGTCAGGGAGGCCAGACACAGCCATACCTGCCGTCGACGGTCAGAGGCCAGACACAGCCATACTGCCGTCGACGGTCTGGGAGGCCAGACACAGCCATACCTGCCGTCGACGGTCAGGGAGGCCAGACACAGCCACAGCTGCCGTCGACGGTCAGGGAGGCCAGACACAGCCATACCTGCCGTCGACGGTCGGAGGCCAGACACAGCCATACTGCCGTCGACGGTCTGGGAGGCCAGACACAGCCATACCTGCCGTCGACGGTCAGGGAGGCCAGACACAGCCATACCTGCCGTCGACGGTCTGGGAGGCCAGACACAGCCATACCTGCCGTCGACGGTCAGGGAGGCCAGACACAGCCATACCTGCCGTCGACGGTCAGGAGGCCAGACACAGCCATACCTGCCGTCGACGGTCAGGGAGGCCAGACACAGCCATACTTGCCGTCGACGGTCAGGGAGGCCAGACACAGCCATAGCTGCCGTCGACGGTCAGGGAGGCCAGACACAGCCTACCTGCCGTCGACGGTCTGGGAGGCCAGACACAGCCACAGCTGCCGTCGACGGTCAGGGAGGCCAGACACAGCCATACCTGCCGTCGACGGTCTGGGAGNTTGCCGTCGACGGTCTGGGAGGCCAGACACAGCCATACCTGCCGTCGACGGTCAGGAGGCCAGACCACAGCCATACCTGCCGTCGACGGTCTGGGAGGCCAGACACAGCCATACCTGCCGTCGACGGTCAGGAGGCCAGACGCAGCGACAGTTGCCGTCGACGGTCTGGGAGGCCAGACACAGCCATACCTGCCGTCGACGGTCAGGGAGGCCAGACACAGCCACAGCTGCCGTCGACGGTCAGGGAGGCCAGACAAACATACTTGCCGTCGACGGTCAGGGAGGCCAGACACAGCGACAGTTGCCGTCGACGGTCTGGGAGGCCAGACACAGCCATACCTGCCGTCGACGGTCAGGGAGGCCAGACACAGCCACAGCTGCCGTCGACGGTCAGGGAGGCCAGACAAACCATACTTGCCGTCGACGGTCAGGGAGGCCAGACACAGCCATACCTGCCGTCGACGTCTGGGAGGCCAGACACAGCCATACTTGCCGTCGACGGTCTGGGAGGCCAGACACAGCCATACCTGCCGTCGACGGTCAGGGAGGCCAGACACAGCCATACCTGCCGTCGACGGTCTGGGAGGCCAGACACAGCCATGCCTGCCGTCGACGGTCAGGGAGGCCAGACACAGCCATACCTGCCGTCGACGGTCTGGGAGGCCAGACACAGCCATACCTGCCGTCGACGGTCTGGGAGGCCAGACACAGCCATACCTGCCGTCGACGGTCTGGGAGGCCAGACACAGCCACAGTTGCCGTCGACGGTCAGGAGGCCAGACACAACCATACCTGCCGTCGACGGTCTGGGAGGCAGACACAGCCATACGTGCCGTCGACGGTCAGGGAGGCCAGACACAGCCACAGTTGCCGTCGACGGTCAGGGAGGCCAGACACAGCCACAGTTGCCGTCGACGGTCTGGGAGGCCAGACACAACCATACCTGCCGTCGACGGTCTGGGAGGCCAGACACAGCCATACCTGCCGTCGACGGTCTGGGAGGCCAGACACAGCCATACCTGCCGTCGACGGTCTGGGAGGCCAGACACAGCCATACCTGCCGTCGACGGTCAGGAGGCCAGACACAGCCATACCTGCCGTCGACGGTCAGGGAGGCCAGACACACAGCCATACCTGCCGTCGACGGTCAGGGAGGCCAGACACAGCCATACCTGCCGTCGACGGTCAGGGAGGCCAGACACAGCCATACCTACCGTCGACGGTCTGGGAGGCCAGACACAGCCATACGTGCCGTCGACGGTCAGGGAGGCCAGACACAGCCATACTTGCCGTCGACGGTCTGGGAGGCCAGACACAGCCATACCTGCCATCGACGGTCTGGGAGGCCAGACACAGCCATACTTGCCGTCGACGGTCAGGGAGGCCAGACACAGCCACAGTTGCCGTCGACGGTCAGGGAGGCCAGACACAGCCACAGTTGCCGTCGACGGTCTGGGAGGCCAGACACAACCATACCTGCCGTCGACGGTCTGGGAGGCCAGACACAGCCATACCTGCCGTCGACGGTCTGGGAGGCCAGACACAGCCATACCTGCCGTCGACGGTCTGGGAGGCCAGACACAGTCATACCTGCCGTCGATGGTTTGGGAGGCCAGACACAGCCATACCTGCCGTCGACGGTCTGGGAGGCCAGACACAGCCATACCTGCCGTCGACGGTCAGGGAGGCCAGACACAGCCATACCTGCCGTCGACGGTCTGGGAGGCCAGACACAGCCATACCTGCCGTCGACGGTCTGGGAGGCCAGACACAGCCATACGTGCCGTCGACGGTCAGGGAGGCCAGACACAGCCACAGTTGCCGTCGACGGTCAGGGAGGCCAGACACAGCCACAGTTGCCGTCGACGGTCTGGGAGGCCAGACACAGCCATACCTGCCGTCGACGGTCAGGGAGGCCAGACACAGCCATACCTGCCGTCGACGGTCTGGGAGGCCAGACACAGCCATACTTGCCGTCGACGGTCAGGGAGGCCAGACACAGCCATACCTGCCGTCGACGGTCTGGGAGGCCAGACACAGCCATACCTGCCGTCGACGGTCTGGGAGGCTAGACACAGCCATAGCTGCCGTCGACGGTCAGGGAGGCCAGACACAGCCATACCTGCCGTCGACGGTCAGGGAGGCCAGACACAGCCATATCTGCCGTCGACGGTCAGGGAGGCCAGACACAGCCACAGCTGCCGTCGACGGTCTGGGAGGCCAGACACAGCCACAGCTGCCGTCGACGGTCTGGGAGGCAAGACACAGCCACAGCTGCCGTCGACGGTCAGGGAGGCCAGACACAGCCGCAGCTTCCGTCGACGGTCTGGGAGGCCAGACACATCCACAGCTGCCGTCGACGGTCTGGGAGGCCAGACACAGCCATAGCTGCCGTCGACGGTCTGGGAGGCCAGACACAGCCATAGCTGCCGTCGACGGTCTGGGAGGCCAGACACAGCCACAGCTGCCGTCGACGGTCAGTCGACAGTCTGTGTATGGAGTCAGGCTGACTCCATACACAGTTTCAAGTGTAGATATGATAGAGCCTAGTAGGCTCAGGAACCTGTACACCAGTTGATTGACGGTTGAGAGGCGGGACCAAAGAGCCAGGGCTCAACCCCCGCAAACATTCATTCACACGGGTGTATGACCACACTACAGACATACACACAGGTGTATGGCCACACTACACACAAACACACAGGTGACTGTATGATAACATAAACTGGTGTCAACTCCGTATCTAATCTCTTAACATAACTCACCATTACGTAAACAATCACCTAACTGCCATTGTCACACACAATAGCTTGGTTCTGCCGGTAAACAGCTCACAGATATCGCTAAGAGATATCATACAAAAGTTACACAATGTTTTTTCACGTGTTCCTGATGTATATTTACCACGATAATGGTAATACTCATAATTGTGTGGAGGTTAGTACCAAATGTTAAACTGTATAATTATCTTTGACACAATCTACCACTTGTTGTCCTGTTGCTGTTTAGCCAATATGTGTGTGGTTGTTTGGTGGTTCACAGTGTACCATTAGTGTGGTTGTTTGGTGGTTCACAGTGTACCATTAGTGTGGTTGTTNCGTGTGTCTGAGATCGTGTCCTGCACCACTCCTTGTCTGGACCACAAACCTGGCCCGTGTACAGGTGTGTGGTCGTGTGCTCTGAAATGATGCTTAAAAAAACGGCATCTGCTGATTTGATTTTACAGGTGTGGAACCACTACACGGTCACCAGCAGGGCAGGTGTGGAACACTACACGTTCACAGCAGGGCAAGTGTGGAAACACTACACGTTCACATCACTCCAGCAGGGCAGGTGTGGAACACTCCACGTTCACATCACTCCAGCAGGGCAGGTGTGGAACACTCCACGTCACATCACTCCAGCAGGGCAGGTGTGGAAACACTCCACGGTTCACATCACTCCAGCAGGGCAGGTGTGGAAACACTACACGTTCACATCACTCCAGCAGGGCAGGTGTGGAACACTACACGTTCACATCACTCCAGCAGGGCAGGTGTGGAACACTACACGTTCACATCACTCCAGCAGGGCAGGTGTGGAAACACTACACGTTCACACACTCCAGCCCCAGCAGGGCAGGTGTGGAACACTACACGTTCACATCACGCCAGCAGGGCAGGTGTGGAACACTACACGTTCTCCAGCAGGATTGGTGCATTTACCACAAAAATGAACAAGAAACACTGTGAATGTTGAGGAGAGACATGCAGGGAGGATGGTATAGGAATGTTGCCAGCACGAGCTTCTTCACTACCACAGGAAGTGTATCATAAGGCAGTGAGGCCAGACACAGCCATACTTGCCGTCGATGGTCAGGAGGCCAGCACAGCCATACTTGCCGTCGACGGTCAGGGAGGCCAGACACAGCCATACTTGCCGTCGACGGTCAGGGAGGCCAGAACAGTCATACCTGCCGTCGACGGTCAGGGAGCCAGACACAGCCATACTGCCGTCGACGGTCTGGGAGGCCAGACACAGCCACAGCTGCCGTCGACGGTCTGGGAGGCCAGACACAACCACAGCTGCCGTCGACGGTCAGGGAGGCCAGACACAACCACAGCTGCCGTCGACGGTCAGGGAGGCCAGACACAGCCACAGCTGCCGTCGACGGTCTGGGAGGCCAGACACAGCCACAGCTGCCGTCGACGGTCAGGGAGGCCAGACACAACCACAGTTGCCGTCGACGGTCAGGGAGGCCAGACACAGCCACAGCTGCCGTCGACGGTCTGGGAGGCCAGACACAGCCATACCTGCCGTCGACGGTCTGGGAGGCCAGACACAGCCATACCTGCCGTCGACGGTCAGGGAGGCCAGACACAGCCATACTTGCCGTCGACGGTCAGGGAGGCCAGACACAGCCACAGCTGCCGTCGACGGTCAGGGAGGCCAGACACAGCCACAGCTGCCGTCGACGGTCTGGGAGGCCAGACACAGCCATACCTGCCGTCGACGGTCTGGGAGGCCAGACACAACCACAGTTGACGTCGACGGTCTGGGAGGCCAGACACAGCCACAGCTGCCGTCGACGGTCTGGGAGGCCAGACACAGCCATACCTGCCGTCGACGGTCTGGGAGGCCAGACACAGCCATACTGCCGTCGACGGTCTAGGAGGCCAGACACAGCCATACCTGCCGTCGACGGTCTGGGAGGCCAGACACAGCCATACCTGCCGTCGACGGTCTGGGAGGCCAGACACAGCCATACCTGCCGTCGACGGTCTGGGAGGCCAGACACAGCCATACCTGCCGACGACGGTCAGGGAGGCCAGACACAGCCATACCTGCCGTCGACGGTCAGGGAGGCCAGACACAGCCATACCTGCCGTCGACGGTCAGGGAGGCCAGACACAGCCATACTGCCGTCGACGGTCTGGGAGGCCAGACACAGCCATACCTGCCGTCGACGGTCAGGGAGGCCAGACACAGCCATACCTGCCGTCGACGGTCAGGGAGGCCAGACACAGCCATACCTGCCGTCGACGGTCAGGGAGGCCAGACACAACCACAGTTGCCGTCGACGGTCTGGGAGGCCAGACACAGCCATACCTGCCGTCGACGGTCAGGGAGGCCAGACACAGCCATACTGCCGTCGACGGTCTGGGAGGCCAGACACAGCCATACCTGCCGTCGACGGTCTGGGAGGCCAGACACAGCCACAGCTGCCGTCGACGGTCTGGGAGGCCAGACACAGCCACAGCTGCCGTCGACGGTCTGGGAGGCCAGACACAGCCACAGTTGCCGTCGACGGTGGGAGGCCAGACACAGCCATAGCTGCCGTCGACGGTCTGGGAGGCCAGACACAGCCACAGCTGCCGTCGACGGTCTGGGAGGCCAGACACAACCACAGTTGCCGTCGACGGTCAGGGAGGCCAGACACAGCCATACCTGCCGTCGACGGTCAGGGAGGCCAGACACAGCCATACCTGCCGTCGACGGTCTGGGAGGCCAGACACAGCCACAGTTGCCGTCGACGGTCAGGGAGGCCAGACACAGCCATACCTGCCGTCGACGGTCTGGGAGGCCAGACACAGCCATACCTGCCGTCGACGGTCAGGGAGGCCAGACACAGCCATACCTGCCGTCGACGGTCAGGGAGGCCAGACACAGCCACAGTTGCCGTCGACGGTCTGGGAGGCCAGACACAGCCATAGCTGCCGTCGACGGTCTGGGAGGCCAGACACAGCCATACCTGCCGTCGACGGTCTGGGAGGCCAGACACAGCCATACCTGCCGTCGACGGTCTGGGAGGCCAGACACAGCCATACCTGCCGTCGACGGTCAGGGAGGCCAGACACAGCCATACCTGCCGTCGACGGTCTGGGAGGCCAGACACAGCCATACCTGCCGTCGACGGTCAGGGAGGCCAGACACAGCCATACCTGCCGTCGACGGTCTGGGAGGCCAGACACAGCCATACCTGCCGTCGACGGTCAGGGAGGCCAGACACAGCCATACCTGCCGTCGACGGTCTGGGAGGCCAGACACAGCCATACCTGCCGTCGACGGTCAGGGAGGCCAGACACAGCCACAGTTGCCGTCGACGGTCAGGGAGGCCAGACACAGCCATACCTGCCGTCGACGGTCAGGGAGGCCAGACACAGCCATACCTGCCGTCGACGGTCTGGGAGGCCAGACACAGCCATACCTGCCGTCGACGGTCAGGGAGGCCAGACACAGCCACAGCTGCCGTCGACGGTCTGGGAGGCCAGACACAGCCATACTTGCCGTCGACGGTCTGGGAGGCCAGACACAGCCATACCTGCCGTCGACGGTCTGGGAGGCCAGACACAACCATACCTGCCGTCGACGGTCAGGGAGGCCAGACACAGCCATACTTGCCGTCGACGGTCAGGGAGGCCAGACACAGCCATACCTGCCGTCGACGGTCTGGGAGGCCAGACACAGCCATACTTGCCGTCGACGGTCAGGGAGGCCAGACACAGCCACAGCTGCCGTCGACGGTCAGGGAGGCCAGACACAGCCATACCTGCCGTCGACGGTCTGGGAGGCCAGACACAGCCATACCTGCCGTCGACGGTCTGGGAGGCCAGACACAGCCATACCTGCCGTCGACGGTCAGGGAGGCCAGACACAGCCACAGCTGCCGTCGACGGTCAGGGAGGCCAGACACAGCCATACCTGCCGTCGACGGTCAGGGAGGCCAGACACAGCCATACCTGCCGTCGACGGTCTGGGAGGCCAGACACAGCCATACCTGCCGTCGACGGTCAGGGAGGCCAGACACAGCCATACCTGCCGTCGACGGTCTGGGAGGCCAGACACAGCCATACCTGCCGTCGACGGTCAGGGAGGCCAGACACAGCCACCTGCCGTCGACGGTCAGGGAGGCCAGACACAGCCATACCTGCCGTCGACGGTCTGGGAGGCCAGACACAGCCATACCTGCCGTCGACGGTCTGGGAGGCCAGACACAGCCATACCTGCCGTCGACGGTCTGGGAGGCCAGACACAGCCATACCTGCCGTCGACGGTCAGGGAGGCCAGACACAGCCATACCTGCCGTCGACGGTCAGGGAGGCCAGACACAGCCATACCTGCCGTCGACGGTCAGGGAGGCCAGACACAGCCATACTTGCCGTCGACGGTCTGGGAGGCCAGACACAGCCATACCTGCCGTCGACGGTCAGGGAGGCCAGACACAGCCATACCTGCCGTCGACGGTCAGGGAGGCCAGACACAGCCATACCTGCCGTCGACGGTCAGGGAGGCCAGACACAGCCACACTTGCCGTCGACGGTCTGGGAGGCCAGACACAGCCATACCTGCCGTCGACGGTCAGGGAGGCCAGACACAGCCATACCTGCCGTCGACGGTCTGGGAGGCCAGACACAGCCATACCTGCCGTCGACGGTCTGGGAGGCCAGACACAGCCACAGCTGCCGTCGACGGTCTGGGAGGCCAGACACAGCCACAGCTGCCGTCGACGGTCTGGGAGGCCAGACACAGCCATACCTGCCGTCGACGGTCAGGGAGGCCAGACACAGCCACAGCTGCCGTCGACGGTCTGGGAGGCCAGACACAGCCACAGCTGCCGTCGACGGTCTGGGAGGCCAGACACAGCCACAGTTGCCGTCGACGGTCAGGGAGGCCAGACACAGCCACAGTTGCCGTCGACGGTCAGGGAGGCCAGACACAGCCATACCTGCCGTCGACGGTCTGGGAGGCCAGACACAGCCATAGTTGCCGTCGACGGTCAGGGAGGCCAGACACAGCCATACCTGCCGTCGACGGTCTGGGAGGCCAGACACAGCCATACCTGCCGTCGACGGTCTGGGAGGCCAGACACAGCCATACCTGCCGTCGACGGTCTGGGAGGCCAGACACAGCCATACCTGCCGTCGACGGTCTGGGAGGCCAGACACAGCCATAGTTGCCGTCGACGGTCAGGGAGGCCAGACACAGCCATACCTGCCGTCGACGGTCAGGGAGGCCAGACACAGCCATACCTGCCGTCGACGGTCAGGGAGGCCAGACACAGCCATACCTGCCGTCGACGGTCAGGGAGGCCAGACACAGCCATACCTGCCGTCGACGGTCTGGGAGGCCAGACACAGCCATACCTGCCGTCGACGGTCTGGGAGGCCAGACACAGCCATACCTGCCGTCGACGGTCTGGGAGGCCAGACACAGCCATACCTGCCGTCGACGGTCTGGGAGGCCAGACACAGCCATACTGCCGTCGACGGTCAGGGAGGCCAGACACAGCCATACCTGCCGTCGACGGTCTGGGAGGCCAGACACAGCCATACCTGCCGTCGACGGTCTGGGAGGCCAGACACAGCCATACCTGCCGTCGACGGTCTGGGAGGCCAGACACAGCCATACCTGCCGTCGACGGTCAGGGAGGCCAGACACAGCCATACCTGCCGTCGACGGTCTGGGAGG
Organism: Procambarus virginalis; assembly: GCA_020271785.1. Taxonomy (NCBI): domain Eukaryota; kingdom Metazoa; phylum Arthropoda; class Malacostraca; order Decapoda; family Cambaridae; genus Procambarus; species Procambarus virginalis. The sequence goes on from WNGS01087320.1 coordinate 38,418, forward strand.
CCAGACACAGCCATACCTGCCGTCGACGGTCAGGGAGGCCAGACACAGCCACAGTTGCCGTCGACGGTCAGGGAGGCCAGACACAGCCATACCTGCCGTCGACGGTCAGGGAGGCCAGACACAGCCATACCTGCCGTCGACGGTCTGGGAGGCCAGACACAGCCATACCTGCCGTCGACGGTCAGGGAGGCCAGACACAGCCATAGCTGCCGTCGACGGTCTGGGAGGCCAGACACAGCCATACCTGCCGTCGACGGTCTGGGAGGCCAGACACAGCCACAGTTGCCGTCGACGGTCAGGGAGGCCAGACACAGCCACAGCTGCCGTCGACGGTCTGGGAGGCCAGACACAGCCACAGCTGCCGTCGACGGTCTGGGAGGCCAGACACACCACAGTTGCCGTCGACGGTCAGGGAGGCCAGACACAGCCACAGTTGCCGTCGACGGTCAGGGAGGCCAGACACAGCCATACCTGCCGTCGACGGTCTGGGAGGCCAGACACAGCCATACCTGCCGTCGACGGTCAGGGAGGCCAGACACAGCCACAGTTGCCGTCGACGGTCAGGGAGGCCAGACACAGCCATACCTGCCGTCGACGGTCTGGGAGGCCAGACACAGCCATACCTGCCGTCGACGGTCTGGGAGGCCAGACACAGCCATACCTGCCGTCGACGGTCTGGGAGGCCAGACACAGCCACAGTTGCCGTCGACGGTCAGGGAGGCCAGACACAGCCATACCTGCCGTCGACGGTCTGGGAGGCCAGACACAGCCATACCTGCCGTCGACGGTCAGGGAGGCCAGACACAGCCATACCTGCCGTCGACGGTCAGGGAGGCCAGACACAGCCATACCTGCCGTCGACGGTCTGGGAGGCCAGACACAGCCATACCTGCCGTCGACGGTCAGGGAGGCCAGACACAGCCATACCTGCCGTCGACGGTCTGGGAGGCCAGACACAGCCATACTGCCGTCGACGGTCTGGGAGGCCAGACACAGCCATACCTGCCGTCGACGGTCTGGGAGGCCAGACACAGCCATACCTGCCGTCGACGGTCTGGGAGGCCAGACACAGCCATACCTGCCGTCGACGGTCAGGGAGGCCAGACACAGCCATACCTGCCGTCGACGGTCAGGGAGGCCAGACACAGCCATACCTGCCGTCGACGGTCAGGGAGGCCAGACACAGCCACAGTTGCCGTCGACGGTCAGGGAGGCCAGACACAGCCATACCTGCCGTCGACGGTCAGGGAGGCCAGACACAGCCATACCTGCCGTCGACGGTCTGGGAGGCCAGACACAGCCATACCTGCCGTCGACGGTCAGGGAGGCCAGACACAGCCACAGCTGCCGTCGACGGTCTGGGAGGCCAGACACAGCCATACTTGCCGTCGACGGTCTGGGAGGCCAGACACAGCCATACCTGCCGTCGACGGTCTGGGAGGCCAGACACAACCATACCTGCCGTCGACGGTCAGGGAGGCCAGACACAGCCATACTTGCCGTCGACGGTCAGGGAGGCCAGACACAGCCATACCTGCCGTCGACGGTCTGGGAGGCCAGACACAGCCATACTTGCCGTCGACGGTCAGGGAGGCCAGACACAGCCACAGCTGCCGTCGACGGTCAGGGAGGCCAGACACAGCCATACCTGCCGTCGACGGTCTGGGAGGCCAGACACAGCCATACCTGCCGTCGACGGTCTGGGAGGCCAGACACAGCCATACTTGCCGTCGACGGTCAGGGAGGCCAGACACAGCCACAGCTGCCGTCGACGGTCAGGGAGGCCAGACACAGCCATACTTGCCGTCGACGGTCAGGGAGGCCAGACACAGTCATACCTGCCGTCGACGGTCAGGGAGGCCAGACACAGCCATACCTGCCGTCGACGGTCTGGGAGGCCAGACACAGCCATACCTGCCGTCGACGGTCAGGGAGGCCAGACACAGCCATACCTGCCGTCGACGGTCTGGGAGGCCAGACACAGCCATACCTGCCGTCGACGGTCAGGGAGGCCAGACACAGCCACAGCTGCCGTCGACGGTCAGGGAGGCCAGACACAGCCATACCTGCCGTCGACGGTCTGGGAGGCCAGACACAGCCATACCTGCCGTCGACGGTCTGGGAGGCCAGACACAGCCACAGCTGCCGTCGACGGTCTGGGAGGCCAGACACAACCACAGTTGCCGTCGACGGTCAGGGAGGCCAGACACAGCCACAGTTGCCGTCGACGGTCAGGGAGGCCAGACACAGCCATACCTGCCGTCGACGGTCTGGGAGGCCAGACACAGCCACAGTTGCCGTCGACGGTCAGGGAGGCCAGACACAACCATACCTGCCGTCGACGGTCTGGGAGGCCAGACACAGCCATACCTGCCGTCGACGGTCTGGGAGGCCAGACACAGCCATACCTGCCGTCGACGGTCTGGGAGGCCAGACACAGCCATACCTGCCGTCGACGGTCAGGGAGGCCAGACACAGCCACAGTTGCCGTCGACGGTCAGGGAGGCCAGACACAGCCATACCTGCCGTCGACGGTCAGGGAGGCCAGACACAGCCATACCTGCCGTCGACGGTCTGGGAGGCCAGACACAGCCATACCTGCCGTCGACGGTCAGGGAGGCCAGACACAGCCACAGCTGCCGTCGACGGTCTGGGAGGCCAGACACAGCCATACCTGCCGTCGACGGTCTGGGAGGCCAGACACAGCCATACCTGCCGTCGACGGTCTGGGAGGCCAGACACAACCATACCTGCCGTCGACGGTCAGGGAGGCCAGACACAGCCATACTTGCCGTCGACGGTCAGGGAGGCCAGACACAGCCATACCTGCCGTCGACGGTCTGGGAGGCCAGACACAGCCATACTTGCCGTCGACGGTCAGGGAGGCCAGACACAGCCACAGCTGCCGTCGACGGTCAGGGAGGCCAGACACAGCCATACCTGCCGTCGACGGTCTGGGAGGCCAGACACAGCCATACCTGCCGTCGACGGTCTGGGAGGCCAGACACAGCCATACTTGCCGTCGACGGTCAGGGAGGCCAGACACAGCCACAGCTGCCGTCGACGGTCAGGGAGGCCAGACACAGCCATACTTGCCGTCGACGGTCAGGGAGGCCAGACACAGTCATACCTGCCGTCGACGGTCAGGGAGGCCAGACACAGCCATACCTGCCGTCGACGGTCTGGGAGGCCAGACACAGCCATACCTGCCGTCGACGGTCTGGGAGGCCAGACACAGCCATACCTGCCGTCGACGGTCTGGGAGGCCAGACACAGCCATACCTGCCGTCGACGGTCAGGGAGGCCAGACACAGCCATACCTGCCGTCGACGGTCAGGGAGGCCAGACACAGCCATACCTGCCGTCGACGGTCTGGGAGGCCAGACACAGCCATACCTGCCGTCGACGGTCAGGGAGGCCAGACACAGCCATACCTGCCGTCGACGGTCTGGGAGGCCAGACACAGCCATACCTGCCGTCGACGGTCAGGGAGGCCAGACACAGCCACAGCTGCCGTCGACGGTCAGGGAGGCCAGACACAGCCATACCTGCCGTCGACGGTCTGGGAGGCCAGACACAGCCATACCTGCCGTCGACGGTCAGGGAGGCCAGACACAGCCACAGTTGCCGTCGACGGTCAGGGAGGCCAGACACAACCATACCTGCCGTCGACGGTCTGGGAGGCCAGACACAGCCATACCTGCCGTCGACGGTCTGGGAGGCCAGACACAGCCATACCTGCCGTCGACGGTCTGGGAGGCCAGACACAGCCACAGTTGCCGTCGACGGTCAGGGAGGCCAGACACAGCCACAGTTGCCGTCGACGGTCAGGGAGGCCAGACACAGCCACAGTTGCCGTCGACGGTCAGGGAGGCCAGACACAGCCACTGTTGCCGTCGACGGTCAGGGAGGCCAGACACAGCCACAGTTGCCGTCGACGGTCTGGGAGGCCAGACACAGCCATAGCTACCGTCGACGGTCTGGGAGGCCAGACACAGCCATACCTGCCGTCGACGGTCTGGGAGGCCAGACACAACCATAGCTGCCGTCGACGGTCTGGGAGGCCAGACACAACCATACTTGCCGTCGACGGTCAGGGAGGCCAGACACAGCCATACCTGCCGTCGACGGTCTGGGAGGCCAGACACAGCCATACCTGCCGTCGACGGTCTGGGAGGCCAGACACAGCCATACCTGCCGTCGACGGTCTGGGAGGCCAGACACAGCCATACCTGCCGTCGACGGTCGGGGGGCCAGACACAGCCATACCTGCCGTCGACGGTCTGGGAGGCCAGACACAGCCATGTTGCCGTCGACGGTCAGGGAGGCCAGACACAGCCATACCTGCCGTCGACGGTCAGGGAGGCCAGACACACCATACCTGCCGTCGACGGTCGGGAGGCCAGACACAGCCATACCTGCCGTCGACGGTCAGGGAGGCCAGACACAGCCACTGTTGCCGTCGACGGTCAGGGAGGCCAGACACAGCCACAGTTGCCGTCGACGGTCTGGGAGGCCAGACACAGCCATAGCTACCGTCGACGGTCTGGGAGGCAGCACAGCCATACTGCCGTCGACGGTCAGGGAGGCCAGACACAGCCACAGCTGCCGTCGACGGTCTGG